>CM021697.1:28964585-29025658 GCA_011074415.1 Stictonetta naevosa
GTCCTTCAAAACCTGAGTTGCTCATTGTAATTAAATCATGCCCCTTCTCACTTAACCATGACTCCACAATTCCCCCTTCTTGTTTTTGAGCAACCAAACGCTTTCTATAGATTTTTCTATCAAGCACTGCAGACATTGCAATAAGCAAGGTACAATAAGCAACAGGGTGAAAATCACATGCAGAATTACAATTGTAAAGTAGTGTGCCTACTAGAATCTACATCAGTCAACAAGCCACTAAACACTAGGGATGGTGCTTTGCAGTGATGCTGCTTCTTACTCGCACAGCACAATCACACAATCACACAAAGAGGTCTGTTGCACTTTTCATTCATACCACAAGAAAATATCACTTAAAATAATTTGTCCACGGCTTCAGGAGGTCCTTGTCTACTCCTGTGGTGAGCGGCCGAGAGTGGAGACCCCTCTGAGGAAAATGCTCGGGGTGCACCTAGGGGCGTCCGTTCCACAGTCAATCCCACAGCTAAGCTGAGCTGCTCCTGGCACAAGGAATGATGCTATTATAGTTTTGTATAATTACACCAAAGAGGTGCATTGCAATAAGGAGAGGGTATGGCATTGACGATTTGTTTCATGGTTTGGTTTTGCCCATGTAATTGAACCTTACACATGATGTGGCTGTTACACTTCCCAGGATATTTAATTCCTGTGGCTCTAGGGGCACTCACAGCAAGTAGACAGTCCAGTCTTTGTTATCTGCCAGGATCCCCACCAAACATGTCGTAAATGGGTCATTAGCACTAGCCAGGGACAGGCACATTGCTTCTTGTCCTGTCATGTTGTTGAGGGTGACCCAGATGTTGCAGCATGGTTGGAAGGAGACCCAGGGCTGGCAATAACTGATGACAGCTGCGATTGTGAAAAAGACATCAGGTGGCAAAGCCCAGGGTGTACCATTATTCTAAATCGGCATTGCGTTATGCATTTTTGCCCCAAGGGCCCCCAGTCCCTGGCCAGGTCCCCGAGTGTCATTTGTTCCACAAAAGCCTCCCTTGGACTGACAGTCATAATAGGCGGCAGTGGGGGTGACATTTGTCCATCCTGACCAATTTTGGGGTTGAAATTCATTTACATCAGTTAAGCCAGGTCCTCCAAAAAAGATACAAGTTTGGGTCCAATTTCCGGAGGTATTACCAATTCGCATTGATCCTAACAAATTTAGTTCTTGCGGGTCCTATGGTAGCGTGCAATTTAACTTGTTTATAAGCTCTGCGGTGCAATTACTAACAGTTTTGAAATTTCTACAATTCCCTGTACTGTAGGTAGCGAACTCCTTTGCTTCAAACCCAGGTACTCCCAATAAGCATGTTCGAAAGGGCTCTGTTGCAGTCGCACGCGATAAGCAAAATGCAGACTGCCCCATCTTATTTGCCCAGGTAACCCACATATTTTCCCTAGGCTCAATGTGATGGAGGGCCATCATTATCGGGACTGCTATCTCCAGAATCAGGATTCTGATCATCTTGATTGCCAGACTGATCCCGACGATCCAGCGCAGGCTTCAGCGCTCGGCTAGGCACCCACACCGGTCTGTGATCTGTGGAAACACACATATAACCTCGACCATTAAAAATAACTGGAACAGGCCTTTCCCAGATCCCGGTGGCTGGATCTCTGTACATCACTTTAAACTGTGGTAGGGGCGTTGTTCTATTAAACTTGAGATTCTGGTGGTGTATCATTACTGGTGGTTCTTCTCAATCACCCATCAGACACAGATAATTCAAGGTAAAAAGTGCTTGGTACAGTCTTTTCTGTGCCTCAGTTTCTACTCCCTTTTGCTTATTCAGATAGTCTTTTAGGACTTGATGAGTACGCTCTATGAGTCCTTGCCCTGTCGGTGAGTGTGGAATCCCTGTCACGTGTTTGACACCACATTTTAACATAAATGTCCTGACTTTCTGACTACTATATGCAGGACCATTATCTGTCTTGATCTGCTCAGGGACTCCTAACACTGTGAAGCAAGCAAGTAGATGTTTACACACAATGTGCTTTTTCACCCGGCAATGCGGTTGCCCATATCATTTTTGAAAAGGTGCCAACTGTTACATGCACATATTTTAGCCTACCAAATTTGGGAACATGTGTGATATTCATTTGCCACAACTCTAGTGCCTTTAACCCTTTTGGGTTAACTCCTTGTCCTATTCCTGTCCCGTGGTTCCCACCTTTAGGACAGGCCTGAACTTCAGATCAAGCTTTGTTTTCTGTCAACTCAAATTGCCTCCGTAGGCCTTTGGCATTCTGGTGGAAGGTCTCATGACTTTGTCTAGCCTGTTGAAATTTGTCCATTGGGGGTGCGTGGCACACTGGACTGACCAGGCTGTCAGCCAACTGATTACCTTGCCCTAAACTGATATTCTGCTGATGACTTCACACACGTATAACGCAACAGGCCTTAGTTCACTGCGAGAGCGTGGACCTTAATTGGATGAATAACCTCCCTAGTCGAGGGTTAGTTGTCTCCCTGAGCAGGGCATCTTCTAGGTGCGGCACTATGACAGCAACATATAATGAATCTGTCACAACATTCAAAGAATTATTCAGCCAGTTATTTAAGGCCCAAACCACTGCAGTCAGTTCTAACATTTGTAGAGAGTCTTGAGCCTGTCCTTCTATAACATGTTTACACCACTGACCCTTTTCTTGCCAGACACAGGCTGCCCGCCGCAAGTGCTTTCCTGCATCTGTATACACTGTAAGGCCATTGGCCAATGGGTCCTTTTGAACCTTAGTTTTTTCCATCCATTGATTACGTTTCAGAACCTGCCATAGCCTTCCCTTTGGCTGCTGTGAGTGTACTTTACCCATAACTCCACAAAGCTTCCTGTATGGGGGTTGCATTCCGCAGCCACCACTCTAAATTGAGTGCGTTAACAGGTATACTAATATCATCTGGCTCTTGTCCACTCATTTCTACAATTCTTACTCTGCCTTTCCTTATCAACTCTCCCACTGCTTCTGGCTGTGTTTGAATACTAGTTTTTGTTTGTACACTTAGAAATACCACTCTAAAATTCTAAATACATCCGCATCCCCATCACATTTGTCAATGTTACAGAGGAGGAGGAAGATGCCCCCTTTTTGTTTTGCCATTGACAGATGACCGCATAAGGTGAGTCCTCAGCATTGCACAATAATAGAGAGATAGGCAGTTCCAAGATGTGTCGACTTGTTCACGCTTCTTGTAGCTTATGTATAATTCGTTGCAATGCAGCCTGTTGTGCTGCAGATAGAGTAACAGCATCAGCTGGATGCTGTCCTCGCAGAAGCGCAGTCAGAGGCGCAATGTCCGTATTGGAGATACCAACACAATTGCGCACCCATTGGATATCCCCTAACAACATTTGTACATCAGTTAATGTCTGTATTTTGGTTGCTAGCTCTGTCTTCTGCGGGCGAATCTTTGCATCTGCTATGGGCCACTCAAGGTATTTCCACGGGGCTGTGTGTTGCACTTTTTCGGGGGCAATTACAAGTCCTTTCTTAGATAGAGTGTCAGCTAACTGTTTCAAAGAGTCCTCCGTAAACGGCTCTTGCTGACAGCAGAGAATGTTGTCCATATAATGGTAAATTATTGTACTAGGCCATTGTTTCCTGAGAGGCTGCAATGCCCAATCCACATATAATTGACAGAGTAGGTGAGTTTTTCATGCCTTGTGGCAAGACTACCCATTCATAGCGATTGGCAGGTGCCGCTTTATTAATCACTGGTACAGAGAAGGCAAATCTCTGTGTATCTTGAGAATGCAAAGGGATAGTAAAGAAACAGTCCTTCAAGTCCACAATAAGTATGCGTCATCCATCAGGCAACATAGCCAGAGAAGGCATTCCAGGCTGCAGAGCTCCCATAGATTGCATCTGCTCATTTACCTGTTGTAGATCATGCAGGAGGCGGCATTTCCCACCCTTTTTCAGGATTACAAAAATAGGAGTATTCCATGGACTAACAGAAGGTTTAATGTGTCCAGCCGCAAGATGTTCAGCCACCAATTGTTTTGCTATCTGCAGTCGCTCTTTTGTCATGGGCCACTGGTCAACCCACACAGGCTCATTGGTGGTCCATATCAGTGGTGGGTTGGGCAACTGCTCCCCAGAGGTCAGTCCTAAAAAAGGTCCGTAGTCAAGACCGCCCCCAGTTGGCTAAGAACATCTCAGCCTATAAGAGCTTCTAATATCCCAGGCAAGGGCATCACATATACTTTGAGAGTGACTTGTTGCCCTTCTGGGAATTGTATTTGTATTGGGTATCTACTCATACGGGGATCTGAGCGTCCCCCCACGCCGGCAATAGCCGAGGTTGGCCATTCCACTGTCCATTGTGATGGCCATACAGATTGGCTAACTATAGTCACATCTGCCCTGGTATCCAATAGGGCGACAATCCATTTGGTCAAACCACCCTGGGATATGTTGACACCCTTAGTGGGACACACACCCATGTCAGCAGTAAAGCAGACTGCGGGACCTCTAGAGCCGAACCCCTTGTCCCCCCGGTTAGTATCAGTCCCGAGGGAATAACTGGCGGGATAATCAAAAGCGACAATCTGGGCGATTCAACTGCCCTTGGGCATAGTGGTGGGCAGACTGTATAGGCCGTAGTGTATATACTCCCGGTGTAGTCAGCATCAATAACGCCAGGGAGTATAATCAGTCCCTTAACCCCGGCGGAGGAGCGTCCCAACAAGAGTCCTCCTACTTTACTGTCTTGATGAATCAAAGGCCCTACTGCATTGCTGGGAATTTTCTGGACATTGGTATCAGTGAGGGTGACATCTACTGTGGTTTCCACATCAATTCCGAGGCTCCCCCTGGTTGCTGGCTGGTGCTGTTCCAGAAAACCTGGCCTTCACCTGGAGAGGTGATTTGTGTCCGCACTCTCTGTGCGCTCTTCTTCCAGTTTCCCATACAGGCCTTCGTCGCATGGGTATTCTTCTGGTATTTTTTACACCATACAGCACTGCGACAGTTCCGCTTGCTGTGACCAGTTGCTCCACACCAGTAACAGATCCCTCGAAAAGGCCGATCAGGCGGGCCTGGTGGGCCTCGCTCTTGTACTGCGTCTGCCAGCAGCTGTACAATTTCCCGCACTGCCCCTTGCACAGCAGCAGCAATGGTGTTGCTTTGCTTCTGTGCCTCCGCTCTCTCCACTCTGGTCAGAATCTCTTCAACCCCAGCCTCTTTTGGAAGACTCGCTAAGATCTGTTTTGTGACCTTGTTAGCATTGTCAAAGGCCAATATTTTGAACATCTGTTGTTTATTCTCGTCACCTAAGTCGGGATGGTTCATCACAGCTTCCCACAATCTGTCAATGAAATTGGAGTATTTTTCGGTTGCTCCTTGCATCACCGTCCCAAACGAGGGAATGGCTGAGCCTGGTAAACTAAGGAACGCGTCCAGGGCAAGCTGTGCAGATCGTTGCAACATAATGGTGGGGAAGGTGAGTTGTGTATTCAGGTTACTATACGGCCCTTCTCCCAGTAGCGTCTCAGCAGACACACCGTAAAGCGGGTCTCCCAGTCATTGTTTGGCTGCCTCTTGTGCTGCTTGCTGAGCCCAGGAGGAGCCCCACAGCAGAAACTGGGTCGGGGTGAGTAGCAGTCTCATGAGGTTGCGGCAGTTATAAGGGCACATTAAATAGGCAGAAAATATCCAACTTATGATCTGTCAAGTCGCTTCAGACTTCACCCCATACTGTGAGAGGGTGGCTAGTGCCTGCTGTAAGATTTTCCAGTTGTGCGGCTCCCATTTTGCCCTGCTAAGTTCATGTACTATGGGACATGCGATGCTAGCAGCCGCACTCCATTGCCCTTCTAGGATAGCGTCCTTTATGACCCCACTCCATTGTGTGGGCCTAACTGGAGCCGGTGGGCCAGCGGGGCGAAGTGGAGGAGTGGTTTCCTTTTCGCTCAACAGGGAGTGATCCGCTACTGTCGCCTTCCCCTTTAACCACAGGTCCAGATCCTCAAGGCACTGCAAAACTTCTTGTAACAACTTTTCTGCATTTTCCGGGGGAGGTTCTATATGGTCGTCGCTAGGCAGCGTTGCCAGAGCAGAGGAATCAGTAAAGAGCAGCAAGGGCGGGTGCAGAGGCAGAGCCGAGGGTGGAGGTCGGCACACCTCTCCTCCCTTGCCTGTGGGCGGTGCAGGACATCCCCCCTGGGCGTCCTGGGGTGCTACTTCCGTAAGCGGCTCGGATCTCTGCTTTGGCCTGGCCCCACCAACTTCCACTTTTTCCACGCTCGATGGTGGGTCCGGCAGGACTTCCGTATAATTTGGAGGGGGATCCCCAGAGTTCTCACGCGCAATGCGCGTTAAAAATTCAGCAACAGTTCTGCAGGGGCTGCTGCTCATCTCCTTAACTGGGGACTGTCCAAAGAGCCGACCTAGCACCCTGCATCTATGCTCCGAACTTTCTGGGTTTGGAGGCTCCACACCTAGTGTTAACATCTGAGCTGCGGTGCAGGCAACCTCCCTCTCCGCCTTCATGGCCTTTAGTGTCTCTAATACTGTTCGCCACAACTCGCGGACAGTTTTCACCTCCTTTTCATATTTTGAATCCCCCATTATAGTCCTTTCCTACATGGTATTCCCGAACTCCTGCCATTCCATAACAGAGAACAGCAGGGTCGTCTCTCTAAAATGTCCGAGCTTGATCAGCTTAATCAATTGTTTTCCCGTTGTCTCGATACCTCTCTTAGAGAGAATTCCGATGAGCAACATTGCCGCCACCTCTACTTCCATGGCAGCATCCTCTGAGAAGCAGGGAGCGACCCAGACCCATGCTTGCAAGGCAGCACTCCTCTCAGCCGTTAAATTTCCCACTCCCCTCTGCTTACCGCAGTCTCGGAGAACTCAGTCAAGCTGAGCTATCTGGCGAGTAACCATCCTCTGCTACCAGATGTCGGAGTGGGAGAAGGACCCGGAGTAACGACGCAACCTCGATGCGAGTATCATTCTCCTTTATTGCATGTTCTAACAAAGTATATATATGCTACTCCCTACAGCACGCGCCGACAACAACTTATGATTGGTCTAGCTTCTCTGTGCACATGTCTCTAGCACTAATATGATTGGTACAATGGTGTCATCTCTCCTCCTGAACATAGTTCTGCATATTCTAGTTGTAACATCACTCAAGGTTATCAGCCCTGGTCCTACATTATCTTCACAGTCCTTCAAAACCTGAGTTGCTCATTGTAATTAAATCATGCCCCTTCTCACTTAACCATGACTCCACATGTGTCTCCTTGGATTTTTAGTTTGATGTCTTATGCTTTAGTTTCAATTTTATTCCCTTAGTCAGACTAATACAGTATACAGTCAGACTGTAATGCTATGCTGTGTTTTCTCTTCATGGAGTGATGGAGTGTAACATGAGCAAAGTCTTTACCCATATCACTCATCACTTGTTGAGGCGATCAGCTCTGGTGCTGGTGCATTCCACAGGGGAGCTGGGATCATGGTGTACGTTGTGGTTCCCTGAGCCATGGAAACCCCAGGGGAGTGAAGAGAGCTGCCAGGAGCTAGCAGCTTTCATGAGGGGAGCTACAGAGCAGGGTCAGGAGCAACAGCAGCAACCCCACACCACACAAGGCAGCCCTAGGGAGTGCGAGTGATCAGAGCAAGGCACAGCAGTGTGCTCAGGGAGGGCATGCAGGCTACTCTGTCACTTCAAACAGCAGTTGTAACCTGCTCACAAGGGCTCCAGTAAAGGAGCAGAAAACTGTCCTTTATATTCATTTTGACCTCTTCATCCACAGGAACTGAGACAGATACCCAGGAACGTGGCAGCAATCCAGGTCTCAAGCTGCAGCCTGTGCCTGAGTTTTCAGTGTCTGAAGGCAGCACTGAATACACCTGTGGGAGGTGTTCCCAAGTAGAAGAACTACTTCAACCTGGTGACAGAGCTTTGCGTGGAGGTGGGCAGGCTGAGGAGCATCAGACAATCTGAGAAGAAGATTGACTGGTGGAATCATACAATGCCATCCCTGAGACAGACGCATCAGCCTGCCAAAACGCAAGAAACGAAACCTACCCTCTCAAAACCAGGTGAAGGTAGTGACTTAAGAGGCAGGGGAATATGGAAGTGGGTTTCTACTTGGACTGGCAGGCAAACCTACCTGTTAGTCATTAGAAAGGTTCCATTTTAATAAATGACTTGGATGCAGGACTCAAACACATACTAAAGAAGTTTGCATGAGACACTAAATTAGAAGGAGTTGTTGACTACCTTGAGGGTAGAGAGGCTTGGCATAAAGATCTTGACAAATTAGAGGGCTGGACCAATACAAGTAGCTTAACGAGAGTAACTGCACCTAGGAAAAGGCAATCCTAGCTATATGTACAGACTGAGAAACAAGAGGCTGGAGAGCAGCCACGTGGAAAGGAATCTGGGGTTTTTGGTCAATGGCAAATTGAGTATGAGTCACCAGTGTGCACTGGCAGTCAAAAGGACCAGTTGTATCCTGGGGTGCATCAAGCACAGCATTGGTAGCTGGTTGAGGGAAGTGATTGTCCTATTCTTCTCTGCACTGGTGTGGCTTCACCTCAAATACTGTGTGCAGTCTTGGGCACTGCAATATAAGAAGTATTATAAAGCACCCAAAGGAGGGCAACAAAGATAGTGAAGGATCTAGAGGGAAAGACTTACAAGGAACAGCTGAGGTCAATTGGTTAGTTCAGCCTAGAGAAGAGGAGACTGGCAACCTCATCACAGCCTATAGCTTCCTCATGAGGGGGAGTAAAGGGGGAGGTACTGGTCTTTTCTCTCTAGTGACCAGCAATAAGACCCAAGGGGATTGCGTGAAACTGCCTTAGGGGAGGTTCAGGCTGGATATTAGGAAAAGGTTGCATTGATGAGAATAGATCAGGCACTGGAACAGGCTCCCCAGGGAAGTTGTCATGCCACCAAGAGTGCAGGAGTTCAAGAAGTATTTGGACAACTCTCTCAAACATAGGGTCTGATTTTTGGGTGGTCCTTTGTGGAGATGGGAGTTGGACTCAATGATCCTTGTGGGTCCCTTCCATCTTGGGATATTCTAAAAAAGAAAGGAAAGGGAAGGAAAGTTTGCCCCTAAATATGAGATTAAGGTTTGGGAACAGCACGTTTTTGTTTTGTTCTTTTAGTTCTCAACACATTTCAGCTAACAGAAAATTTTAACCTTTCCAATCTTCTTTAACATAACTTCTGAATCTTGAATTATAAGCTTACAGTGATCTTTGACCACAGAATAATTATAGAAGTGGCTAATCAATATTCATTCAACTTTGTTTAACATACGCGCTGTTATGATCTTACATGCTACTTGAAAAGAAGAGATACCCATGCTGTACAGTTTGTTATTTATTTCATACACAGAGTTTGCAACATCATGCAGAACATGGTAACTTTAATTGAACTTTTTGCAAAAGTCACTGTTTTGTAAGGACATGCCATGAGATAAAGGTGAATGCATGATAGATGAGCAAATATAAAGGTATTTAATTTCCTGTCAAAGTGCACTATCTGTATAAGTCTCTTCTGCTTCTACCCACTCACCACTTTTGTCTGAACTTACAGCATTGATAGTTTAAAGATCTAACTCCTTATCCAAAATTTAACTCTCTTTCACCTCTTCTTTTCCATTTCCTTCTGTTTCTCATTTTGATTTTCACTTTGTTACAAAGAGACAGATATCAGCCTTTTGAAGTAAGATCTTGACATCATGAGTCAAAGATGTTCAAAAATGAAACATTCATTTGGAAATTGAAAAAAAAAAAAAAAAAAAAAAAAAAACCCACCTTTTTTAAGAAATATAATAATTTATACAATTCTTATTGCAGATACTGAGAAAATACAAACATCCATTTCATATGAACTTAAACACCTTACATGTAACTCCAAGCATTTTTCTCAGAATAAAGGCTAGAAACATTTAAACTCTAGGCAACATCAACTTAATAGTTGATAACAATACCTTTTTTTAGGTGTTGTGGCACAATAAATGTTAGCCTGCTCTTGGCTTATTTTTCTGTAGGAAACAGTAATTTCTTTCTCATTGAGGAGGTTTTGCTAAATACAGCTAAACAGAGGACCTAACAGAAAACATATTTCTTTCTATGATCTCCTCAAAGATCATAATCTTCTTTGAATGTATTTGATATTTGAAATTACTCACCATGAGAAATCCAATTTCTTATCTTTATTGTTGTAACCTTTATTTCAATAGTCCCATAAGGGAACATTTCTTAGAAACAAAACAAACAAACAAACAAAAACCCTCTCACTGCTCTTCTCTGACTCTTCTACTGGAAAAATATCAATTTGGTTGAAATGAAACCATCAGAAATCAGGATCACCTGTATGAGGAGCAGGAGTAATCTGCCCCACATGTTATTGCAATGCTAATATGTCACATTGTGTTTCAGTTTCCAAAGGTAAATCAAGTTTTCCAAGAAAAAGTTACAAGTGTAGGTTTTCATCTTATCATACAATAAGCATAAAATTTAAATGAGAAAATGTATTGACTTTTCCATTTTCTCCATGCTAGCAAATTTAGGGCACCAGACTGCGAGAAGCTATAAAAGCAAACAGTGAAAGTCAGCCAATCTTAAAGAGCTCTCAGCCAAACATTACTCTTCCGTGACAACAGCAAAATACGATTCTCTTCAAAGTCATTTAAACTTCAGCTCTAGTTAAATAAGAAGGTAAGCATTAGTCTGTTTTCTGGTGTGGTAAAGTGCGACAAGAAGGAGAGAGAAATCAAGTGACTTATTGAGGCTAAGAAAAGATATTGAAATCAGATGATTTTTCCAAGATTAAAATGAGAATGTGTAGTAAACAAGGCATTAAGCCTGTAACTTTTAACAAATGAATCAATGACCTAAGCATAATGGTATCCATCCTTTATACATGAGTAAGTTACCAAAAGTATTTTCTAGCCAAATTCAAACTGCTTTAGTTGGACAAAACCTTGTGTTTGATATATGTCTCTTTCTGACTCAATGAACACAAATTATGGTACATGTATTTTCCATTATTCATTTTGAAATTCCCATCTATGTTTTTTTATTACATATTTGCAGAAAATCCATTTGTTTTTGTTTCTGCTGACATTTCTAGTAGTATATTCAGCTGACAGAATATGTATACAAAAAATAAACAAAAGATTAGAACTCATCTTAAACAAATTCATTTGAACCTGGTAGAATTCCCTCTCTGAATACTTGATTTGAGTGAAATCTGAATTGAAACATTTCAGGTTGAAAGTAAGTGCATTTACTTTCAGAACATATTAGTAGTAAAAAAGAATATCAGCTTTTATGGGTTAGTTTCACATACATAAGCATTGCTGGAAATATGCTTGATCTATTCACATAATTTCAGGTAAAAAATGAAGGAGCATCATGATTTCCAAGTTCTAAAAACAGAAATTCCAACTTATATATGCTAAAGCATAGCCAAGCCTGCATGACAATAATGTATGCAGATTGCTAGTTAAAGTCTGTCTTTTGCCCATGGTGTAATTTCTATTCTGAGTACAGGTTATATGTGTCCTGTAAATTTGCCCATTTTCTCATGGGTGCACATTGTAACAAGCATGGCAATTGAGCGGTTAAATGTAAGTCAAATGAAAGTTTTTAATGGCATACACATTGGGGAAAAAAAGCAAAACTCACCATGTCTAGTTCTTCAATGTAACTAGGAACAAGATTCAATGTTTAATGGAAAGTCCTATAAATCTTCATTGGAAGAGACTTTAAGGCTGCACAAATTTAAATAAGTTCCTATGTACACATATCTTTCTTTACAGGTAACAAAGATTAGAATTCACAAGCACACAGAATCCAGCACTTAGACTGAAAGAAACCAGACATTAATAGTAGCTATTTGGAATGAGGCTATGTGAAGTCTTGTATAGATATGGTACTGCACAGTGAGGAAAGGGGTAATCTTCATTCCTATTAAGGAAGATATTTAAAAGCTCTGGTCTGATGCTTTATAGTCATCCCTTTATTTATGTCTCATGGTTCCATATGACCTTATAGGCCCTGATAATTTAATTTCCTTACTTCATAAATTCATAAAACCTAACACAGAATTTAAAGGGGTTTTCTGTTTATAATATTATATACCTGCCAAGGATTTTAAGTAATAGTCTTGTTCAAACAGAATCACTATGCAGAACTGGTTTAGCCAAATATACTTCTAAGGCTCTTCACAATGAATTAGTGGGAAATGTTATTCAGAAAAAATGTACTTACGAGGTTTGCCAAATGTGATATTTACATTTTAAAGTGTGGGGGCTTTATTTGTCTCTGCTTATATCCCTCATCACGTGCCACTTGATAACATTGTCACTGCTTTTCACTTTTGAACCGCATCTTGATGCCATGAAACTTCTGATGAGACAAATAGAATGAGAACTTTCAGTATTCAAAATATTATCCAAGCCTGAACTTATCTAGGACACCAAGAACTAGTTAAACTCCTGTAATGTGGCATTTTAAATTACTGCAAATGAGTAGAAACCTTTAGCTGAATGATAAGGTGTATAACGTCTTCTCTTTCAGTAACTGCAGTTTATATCAGCAAGATTTTAATGAGCTGATAAACTTGTTCTCCACACTTTCCAACAAATGGTACTATATTTATAAGTCCATAAACTAGTATCTCCACTAAGAAATAAACCATTAAATCTATTATATACTGAATATCTTTTACATACATTGCATGTTAATAAGTCCAAATACAGAAGATTCAGTTAAACAGTGATATTTACTGGGGCAAAGCTATACAGTTTTTCTTCACTTACATATCTTCTTAAAGACATGTGAGAAGAATATTGAGACAGTAATTTGGTTCATTTGGTATTGGAAGTAAAAGATTGCAAGAAAAATGTAAATCAAAAGTAAAAGACAATACCAGGCATACATAACACCAGTAAAGAACAACAGGATCAGAACTTTTCTCATTCAGTCTTATATTCTGTGGCAAGGTCTCCCATATGTTGTCCCTGGATTAGTTATTTTTTTCCTTTGAAACACTCACCAGTGCTACCCCAGTGACACACAACATGTTCACATCTCCATTGTAGCTCATAGCTGAGCAGGCTATTCAGTGTACAGTTTCTGAAGACTTTGAAAGTGTGAAATGACTGTTTAGCAAGAAATGAGTGTTGTGCCAAGAGCCTGAAGCATCAGCTCTGAAAGTACAGGTTGCTTCAGTGATCACATTCAGAGTCCCAGATGCTTTGTCTATGTTACTATGTAGAGCAGCCCTAAGGGTAGCCTCAAGGTCTGCAGAGCTGCCCATCTACCTTGTTTGTTTATTGAATCACCCCAAAGGCTAGCTCTGGGGCAGTCCTGCTAGTATTCCTGGATGGAATTCGGAATTTGGGATATAACCAATCCATAGGCACCGACAGTTTTGTGTAGCCTCCAGCTACTCTATTTGCCATTTCAGTGACATCAAGTAGGATAAAAAAAAAAAAAAATAGTCTGAAGATTATTTCTTGTGGGTGCCCTCAGGTCCTTTCTGAGAGAACCCTAAATGTTTGCTGACTTGAGGGCTGAAGGGATTTCTGGCAGCCTGAATTTAAGCTGCAGACAAAAGATTTAATGGATGCCAAATGCCAAGAGCACCACCCATTCACAGAAAATCCAAAGTCTCCACATTAATTACAATTTTGAGGTATCTACAGAGTAGATTCTTCTGAAGTAGTGAAATATTTCACTGTTGTTTTAAAACATTATTTTTTGAAAAGCAGGACCATGTGATCTAACGATTGAATTCTTCTCAATCCATTAAATTGGTGTGTTCTATAGTACATATGTTAACTTAAACCTTTAATAACTATTGAAACACAATGAGGTTAGACCAAGCCAATACCTTCCTTCACAAGTAAGTTAAGATAGAAGCATGTATGGGTGACTACTGCAGTTCATGCAATTCATTACAGTGTAGTAATGTGTTTGAATTGTTTACTTACATTCAAAGTTACCAGAGAAACCAGTGTATTCACAGCAGCTGGGTATGCCGGTTTGGTTTGATTTGGTTTGGTTTGCCTCTCTCTAACATGAAGTGGTGTGCCTGTAGCCACTTTTCATCCCATCTCTTCTCTATATTTCTCACAAGAGAAAAGCCAACTGGATTACAGTGCCTCTGGAAAGTAGGCAGGGCCAGAGATGCACATGAGTTTGAAACAAGAAAACACAGAGTTGGAAATGCAGTCTGTGTAGCTACACTGCTTAAGGCAACAGCTAATTTGATCCATGAAGTTGATTATTGCATTCATTTTCTTCTTCCCTTCCCTGTCTAGTTTTTTTTTCCATTATAACTGTCATGGCAGAAGAGGGCTGTGAATTCAAATGACATAATTTCAAGAGATAAACTGCAGGTTGAACCTTTTGGAAAACAACACCAAAAATCCAGAGCTCAAAACAATCATTCATGCAGAATAAGAAAAAAAAAAAAAAAAAAACTTGTTATTTAGTGAAAGGCGATTCTGGAGCACAGCTCTCTGCCAGTGAGAACATTCTGTGGTGTGTTTGCTGTATGAGACCATAACAGGTTGTTTTGTTAGTTTTTTCTGAGTTCATCACACCTGAAATCCACACTGTTCCACATTAGATCATGTTTATCAACCCCATTGGATTTTTCATGTGTTGTTTATCTGCTTGTTTGTTTGATTCAGGTGTAAATGACAGAGGATAAATAAACAAGATGTGGTATTTAAGGAAGTGTTGAACTTTTCCTTCCTGGACCACAAAAGCCTGCCTCAAAATACTGTACCTTGAAAAAAACAAGAGTGTGAGAGAATAAACCCTTATTTCAATTATTTTAAAACATAGTGATCCCAGTATAAAACATACTCCCAAAAGTCCAAGAAGATTTAGCCTGGGAATTATTCAGATCAGTTATTTTTTAATGAATCTTATATTTTAATGAGTCTTAAGAAATGGAGATATTCAAAGGATTGAGGCACTAAAAAGTTTTTCCAGTACTCAAAAAATACTAGAAACAAGATTAATTAAAGAATGGGGATAGACTGGTATCAAACCTAAGGAATTTCAGTGTATGATTAACTTGAGACTCTGTCAAAAATTATTTAGAGACTAAAATTACTATCCATTGTGCCAGGTCAGGAAGATTTAAATATCATCCAAATATTTGCTGTCCATTTTCTAAGAAATACAGGTCTAGTTAGTAAAAACTACAACTGTGATAAGGAATCTGAGCTAGCACAAAATGGCACCTGACTTAAACTCACATTATATGGAATTAGGAGAGCATATATATTTCATTATAAGGAATTAGGAGAGCATATATATTTAAAGCATTTATTGAAAGATCTAAAACTGTAGGCGTTACAAAGGAGACACTCATAAGTACTTCCAGTTAAGTGTCCTCTACTATATTCAATTAATTATTTTGTAAATAACCTGGACAATGATCTTTAAATCATTATGGTCGAATGTATAGATAAAAGATTGAAGGTTCAACACAGCTACAAATGTACTTAAAGCTCTTGAAGAAATGTTTAGTTCCCTTTCTGCTAAAGTGCCCTGTTAGGTTGCACCTGGAAGCAAATAACAGAGTTTTTATTTTCTCAACTACATGTTTTGCAAAGGAATGAGTCAAAAAAGATTTAGGGATTATTCCAGTTAATTGCCTCATTATGTAATCTTAGTGCAATATTTGGCAGAAGTACTACAAAAGTGAGCTTTATTTTGCTCCAGAAACAGTGTCAATAAGTCTTGTAGAATCATATGTGCTCCTATGGTATCCACTTCTCAACAAAATATTATATATTAGATCCAGAGACCTGCAAATAAGACTTCTGCTGCAGAGCTTAATAAGCTCCTTCCATAATTTAAGAGAAAGAGCATTGAAGAAGTTGACTAGGTCAAAGATTGTGTGTGGTTAAACATGGAGCAGCAACTGAAGTGGAAAGAGAAACTCTTTGTGACATCATTACTGAGATAAATAAAAATATCCATAGTTGGAATGGGATAATCAAAAAATTGCCTTTGAAATAGGACAAAAATTCCTAGTACTGGAGGTAATTAAGGCTGACATATTTTGTCAGTGAAGACTGTAGCTTGGAACTTTCAAGGCAAAATGTATGTATATTGTTAAAGATATCCTTTAACTCAGGTTTGAAAGGCATTCTTCAGCCCACAAGAGATGAGAAAAACAGAAGCATAGCTCCAGTACTCTTTTGAGCTCTTGGCTGTGAACGTGAGCATCTGTTCTTCCTGTCTCCTCTGCCTCAGTTCATTTTCATTCTGAGGGAACTCTCCAAGTACTTTTAATACTTCTGTCACCATACTTATGGCAAATGGCTTTAATCAAATCTTTTGCTTTATGTCTTCTCGTCTTCTCTGGTTGCATAATTTGGCTTCTGATTTTATGACATTGTTTAGTTGTTTGTTTTTTTTTTTTTTTGGGGGGGGGGTGAAGGGGAGAGGAGCACGAGGTGCAGATGTTCATATTGTTGAAGGTGTCCTGATTGTAAATGATCAGTCAAATCTTTATTTGACTCATTTAATTGCCTCTTTGATAGCCTCAGTAATCACAGCTGTCTGCTTTCACAAGCAGTGTCTAGGTCCAAGAAGATAGCAGATCTATTTAATTTCTGTGTAATTTTTATTTTATTATTATTATTATTTTGTGATCATTACATCAATGACAAAGTAAATGCCCAGCTGGTGTTAGCTGGATCTGTTCTCATCACCTTTCTGTCTTGTTTATGTCGGAGTCCAGACACTGGAAAATGGCCTGGGAATTTCATGTCACTTTCTGGGGCAAAAGGTGTTATATGGCTATGTTTTATACAACTGTTCCCTCCCGTTTCAGCTTTAAAATCCCACTCATTTTGAATTCAAGCACAGAAATTTATTTTTTCAATTGGCTACATGCAAGTAAAATTCCGAAATCTTCTGTTAGGGAGTATAGCTAGGAAATTTGTATCATATAAGCAAAATCACATTAAAACTCCAGACATTTTAACTAGATGTATTTGTAGCTCTACTTACATTTGCAATTGTCCTGACACTTTGCTTATAGTCACCACTCCAACATGGTTTCCCTCAAGTTTTGCAGATGACCAGGGCTCAATTTCAAAGTAAATTACATGTATGGCCCTAATATTCACACAGTATTAATAAGGTGAATAATTGGCTCTGAAAGAAATGCATACAGAAGGCAAAGTCCTTAAGTTGTTCCTTAGCTTAATCTTTCATTAACTGATAATGTGACAGGACCAGTATTCAAATACAAACAAATTAATTATTTATGTAAATTAACATCTAATTTAGTTATCTTGAAATACAACAAGGCTAACAGAATTATACTGAAGATACTAAAATGAAAATGTGATGCATTTTCATGATGCTGTTTTAGAGACAGCATGAACAGTATTCAAATTGTTTTTCAATTTGATTCATTTTGTAGAGAATGTGTTCAAAGTAATAGCATAAAATGTGCTTGCAGTCTCTCTAGGCTTCATACATCTGTTTATGCTTTGCTTTAATAACAAATATTTTTATTGTTGAGATGTGTTATAAATATGACAGACCACATCATATAGCCATCAAGCTATGAGGAAGAACAGGCTCTGTATGAATAGAGGAGATAGCCAGTAAAAGACTAAAACACTGGGGATCATTTGTCTTCAAGTATGGCTTCTTTCCCTGTGCTAATCAATAGATAATTTGCTCTAGGGGCAAATATTCCTTTAGGAACAATGTCCAAGCTTGTATTATAGGACTCATCTCACTTGATTCAACATGTCTTTGCCAGTGCTAACAAAATTCTATTGCTTTGGGAAGTTCAGATGTATTTGTGGCCTATATTATGCCAAAAGCTGAGTTTCTGTTCCAACAAGGGCATTAGATGAAGGTGTAAGCTAGGTTTACATACTTTTTAAATTATTATTTTCTTAAGTGGAGTGTTTTATAGTCTTAAATACACAAAAAACCACCTACTTCTGTACAGGCACTTGAATAACTAGAGAAATACTCTCACTCTCCTCCAGAAAGCTCTAGTGCTGCATTCCTGGTTACATACAACATTTACCCAGAGGG
This sequence comes from Stictonetta naevosa, assembly GCA_011074415.1. Classification (NCBI taxonomy): domain Eukaryota; kingdom Metazoa; phylum Chordata; class Aves; order Anseriformes; family Anatidae; genus Stictonetta; species Stictonetta naevosa. Next base: position 28,982,682 of record CM021697.1, read on the forward strand.
TGTGACAGAGTTCATTTTAATGCCTTCCTTACCATGAAGTGATGTCAGTTTATATCTTTAATTTCCAAGAAGTCTTGTGTGCAAGCATATAAACAAATTTTATTCAGATTCTATTTTGATTCAATACCTACTCATTTTAACAGTTTACTCTTGGATGGGGGCCCCAGAGAAGAATTTGGGATTCACTAAGTCAGAGACAAATCACAAAAGGGAGCGTGATCCCACAACCCAGTAACTGGAGAACTCATACATTTTCTTTCTACTCCATCTTTGTTAAAACATTTAGAGATCAGAAATCAGAGCCCCTTTTCCTATCTGAAAGTTCTGAAAGTTGTATTCCTTGAAATTGTGAAAAAAAAAAAAAAGAAAAAAAAATCCTAAATATCTTTCCATAGCAGGAAAAAACATTTCATATCATACAATCATAGAATCATATCATAGAATGGCTTGGGTTGAAAAAGACCTCAAAGATCATTTCCAGTAGGTTGAAAGGGGTGATTCTTCCCATTTTCTCAGCACTAGTGAGTTTGTCCAGTTCTAGTCTCTCCTGCAGAAGAGAGATAGAGATGTACTGAAAAAAGTCCAGTGTAACACCACAAAGATAATTAAGGGACTGAAGAACCTTTCATATGAGGAGAGGCTGACAAAGCCTGGAGAGAAGAAGGTTGGGGGACTGGCTGGGAGGATGCAGATCTTGGCAATGTTAACAGATATCTATGGAAGGAAAGGAAGAAGGAGCCAGACTCAGTGATGTCCACTGACAGGACAATAGGCAATGGACACAACTTGAAAAAAACAAAATTCCATTAGAACACATGAAGAAACCAGTCAAACACTTGAACAATTTGCCCAGAGAGGCTGTGGTGTTTGCATCTCTGAACATATTTAAAACCTGACAGGAAACAGACCTGAGAAACCTGCCCTAACTAATCCTCTAGGCAAGGAAGGTAGACACCACAGTGTCCAGAGGCCCCATGTCAACTATTTGTGATTCTGTGATCCTGTGATTTAGGTATTTAATAGTGGACTTTTTGAACTGGGCCAAACAAAACCTTAATGGAGAATGAATATTTTCTTATTGCATCTTGAACTACACTTGCTTAGAGAATGCAGTTCACATAGCACTTGCTGTTAGGTCATGCATCTATGTGTAAGGGTAGCTGGGGGACCAGTGCAACTGGACTGAGTGCCAGATTCTGGAGTCACACCAGGGATGTAGGCTCAATGGGTAGAAGTGTTAGCTACTGGAGTTAGTGGGGGTCTACTACTCCCAGCCACTGGGAGATGAGTGGTTTGTGTTCCCAAATCAGGTACTGGGGGTACTGGTGTGAGTGAGGCAAGTGCAGGGCTCTGTACCAGTGGCTTGAGTGGACCCATAGGTCACAGCCTATGTACCTGGTGCCAGCTGCTTATGGGGTGGGCAAGTGTCTGCACCTTCTTCAACTCGTTGTGCATGAGGTGTGCATGTGTATTCACTATCAAACTTTAAGCTGGACTAGCTGGTGAACAGTGGGGACCTCAAGTCTGGGATGGGGTATCTGGCAGGCAGGCAGTATGTGGTGGTACACCCAGGGGAAATTTCAAATATCGTGTCCATGAGGTCGAGGGTGTGGGTGTGGGTGTGTTTGCAGGAAACTTCAAGCTGGACTAGTTGATGAGCAGGCAACCAGGCAGGGGTGCTGGGTAGACAGAGGGGCCATGATGGTACTTGAAGGATCTGTGAATGTGTTTGTGCTTGTGAACCTGTAGAATGCCGTGGGTGTGCATTCACTAAGTGAACTTCTGTCTCTACCATTTGGAGAGGAGGGAAGGGTCTCAGCTATCTGTTTCTATGTTTTATGTAAGTCCTGTTGAAGGCAGCCCTTGGCCTGGGCAGCCAGTGTGAACAGTTGTGCCAATGTCCTGTCTCTGTGTGTACATGTGTGTCTCTGGGATGCATGTTCAGCTTTGTTACCAGCTGAACCTGCAAAGGGGAGAGAGACAGCTGTGTCCCCCAGCATGGGCAGAGATCCTTGGTGCCTGGGCACTAGGTTGGTCCCCAGTGGCCTGGCAGGAATAGTCCTGGGCCTGAATGGCTGGAGAAGGCAGCCCTGCTCTCATTGTTCTTCTTTTCCTCAGCTAACACTATATTTTGGATTATTTCTGTAGAAATTAAGGAAATCTTTAAGGTATTTAAGTAGTGAACAATCTTTCATTAGCAGAGGCTTGAATTTGTGGCACATGAAATGCATTCTAGGCTTGATTTATTATTACATAAGCAAAAAAATATTTTTTTTCTAGTATTCTGTTATACGACGGATGTTCTAGTAGTTTGTATACTAAAGAGTGAGTCTGATTCTCTCTTTTTAATACTGAAACGTATGAACATTGCATACAGCAACTTACATTAGTACTAGATTTACATTTATAGTACAGTTGCTCTTACTGCTTTTATGTTTTATAGTTGTCTGTGAAAGCTGGGAGGTGTTAATCAACTGAAGAATGCTAGTTTAGAAGACAAGAGATGATAAAAGTACAAGGTGATAACAATCATTAGTTTAGAACGAATAAAATCTGTTGTGTCTAATTTACCTATAACAGTTAAGGCTGACTGTAATTGGTCTGTCACTTTTTATCACTGCAAAATACACTCTTATTCTCATAAAAGTTGTTACAAGGTGGTTTGTAGACGCCTTGATTCATTGAATTCTAATACAATTATAGTTGTCATCTCCAGCTGATGAAAACTAAAATGGGCCAAATATGATCTTGATGCAATGTTCCTGGAAGGCCAAAGTTATTAGCAGAGATGATATTGGCAGAAAATTTCTTATCTGTGAAAAAGTTTGGGGCATTTTCATTGCATACCATTCAAATAAAATAGTTCAGTTGGAAAGAACCTTCAAAGACTCTGTAGTCCAACTGTCTGACCACCTCAGAACTACCCAAAAGTTATATTACCGAGGATGTTATCCAAATACCTCTTGAACAGACTTAGGACATCAAATACCTCTCTAGGAAACCTGTTCCAGTCTTTGACCACCCTCATGGTAAATAAATTTTTCCACAGGTCCAATGTGAACCTCCCCTGATGGAACTTTGTGCTGTTCACTTGCATTCTAATAATGGTTACCAGGGACCAGAGACCAGTATGTCCCTCTCCGCTTCCCCTCCTCAGGAAGTTGCAGAGAGCAGCAAGGTTGCCTCTGAGCCTTCTCTTCTCCAGACTAGACAACCCAAGTGTTCTTCATAGGACGTCTTCCAACCCTTTTACCCTCCTATGAACACTTAATATATATATATATATATATATTTTTTTAATATTATGAAGTCCAGAGCTGTCGTGCACAGTATTCAAGGTGAGGCCACACCAATGCTAAACACAGGGGGAAAATCACCTCTTTTAACTCTCCCAAGACTTTTAATTTAAAAATAGTAATAATGATAATAAGTTGAATTATTAGTATCTGAAAGCCTTAAAGATATTTCTTGGGAACATGTGACAGATGGATATGGTGAGGTGAGGGTAATGATGTGAAATAAGCCTTTTTGACAAGTCTTGTCTTTCATGGCTGACAGATATTACCATTTAGTCTATTTAGTCTCTGTTTTTCTCATCTCTACCATGACTTTTGGAAAGCAAACTCCTCCTTTATTTCAGTGGATACGAGAAGTCAGAAAATGCTTCCAGGAGGATGAAATGAAGGCAATTTATATTCTGGACGAAGAGGGCCATCATCAAGTAATAACGCTGAATAATGCCAGGCCTACTGAAAATAAAGTCTTTCTGAGATCAACACTATTGAATTAGGATAGAGACTCAAAATGCTCCAAGCAGTTAAAGATGTAGTAATGAAGCAAGAAAGTCAGTACTGCAGGAAGATGAAAACACAAGGAAGAAAGTAAATTTCCCTTGAACTGAGAAAAGTGAGACAAGGAAAGAGGAAACCAAAGTACAACTTGTGTAAGTGTTGCAAGTGAAGTACTTTTCTATCCTGGGATTATTAACCTCCCGTATTGACTGATTGTGACACTTCAGAAATCAAATGAAGGAAGACAGAAATGATAAAAGAGATTAAAATATCCCTATATACCTCCACAAAAAGGGGTTGATGGATCAAGAAAATAATGGAATGTAGCTGCATGGGTTGGACACTAGATCTTTTATTTTAAAATGGATCAGAGTCAACAATTATTCAGCATTTGTAATTTTAATTCCGCCAGTACAAGACATTTGCAACTTTTGAAAAGAAACTAGGCGTATTTTGTCTGACTGTTGATACCATCAGAGAAAAATGATTATTAGAACCCATTAATCTTGTTACATACCTCTTTTGCTATCATGGGGAAAAAGTCAAGGAATCACTAAATTAATTTCATTTTGAATTATCCTGGCATATCTATAAAATACTTTCTGGTAGCTTATAAAATACAACCACCAAAACAATAGAGCAGTACAAATGGTTTCACTGTAAAGAGCATATTGAATCAATTATCAGTTTGCAAGTTTTTTATTTAAAAATTGTTGGTGTTTCAATATATTTAATACAAATTAATCATAGAATACTGAGAGAATATTCTTACGCCATGCTTTTGACCAGGGTCATTTAAAAGATTCAGTGTCTATTAGGTATTATAGATACCTGATGACAAATATCAGTTCCTGGAACTGATACTGAGAACTCATAACCAGTTTTAGCACAAATGGATAATTAATTAATATGCTATTTCTCGGTATGTGCTCACAGAAAAGCAAAGTGATTTCAAAGAGTCCTGAAAGAAACCTCTTCAGAATTTGAGGACAGAATCCTCCTGTACCATATTATATCTTGCTTAAATTAAACCTATGGTTCCAAAGGCTACTAATCCATTACATGTTTACCCCCAACATTTTCTGTGACACAATGGTTTTGTTCAACAGGAATGGCAGAGTAAGTTAAGGGCTTTCTTTGCTCTCTAATAGAGTTTAATCTGTAGGAGGAGTTATTTATTCACCATTTCTGAACGAGAAATGTTTTTTTCCAAAGAAACCTCAAGTCAGTGACGTACATAACAAGATTATTAGGCCAATGGACCTTTATCTTAAACTTTACTTACAAAGATCACCAAGAAGAAAATGACACTTGCTGTTTTCAATCTGACATTTTCAATAAACATTAAGAGGTAATGTCACTTCAGCTTCAAGCACAGATGGTTACATGCTTACTAATAAAGCCTCAAAGAAAAAAGAAACTGAAAAAGGGTATTTATTATGTGTCAATACCTGAAGTAGAACTGAATTGTGCAACATGAAATTAAATGAAAGTTGAAGAGGAGCAGTGATAGTACAACAAAACTTCACATTCTCTATTAAATCTTGTGATTATATGCAGTAGTAAAAACAAGTTTTAATAAACAAGTAAAATTTCATATTAAACAATGAGTAAATATTTTAAGTTTCTAGAAATCAAAATCCAAGCTAAAAACCAATACTGAATCCAAAAACAATAGTAGAAAATAGTTCATGTTGTGAAGTCAAGCACTTCCCTTCTCTCATCTTTTTCACTGTCTCCATGTACAGCTTCTCATTTTTGGATTCCCCTAAGATGGCTCCATTTCTTTAGGGACCTTTGATGACAGATCTTATTAAAACCCTGTAAATATATGCACTTTACAGTGACTCGATCTTCATTATCCTCACATTCTAAGGATGCATTAATGCTAACATTAATTTAATTCTGTTCTCTGGCACTTGAACTCACTAGCAGTATCCAGTCTGTGTTTCATATTCTCCAAAATGTGGTGCCTGCATGTTGAGACTGGTCTCTGGATTGTGTTAGCTCCTAAATCGTAAGTAGGACAGTGATAGCTGGTATGAATCAAAAGCCTGACATAGAGTATTCTAACAATTTATTGGTATATAGAATCAAGTTCCACAGCCTGGGAACTTTCCCAAAGTAGCAATTGACTTTTTTACAGTAACATATTGATTTTGGATGGAAAGACTATTCTCTATAGCATCTGTATTGATTCTTCCTCCTTTCCCATCTCTCTCTCTCTCACTCTCTCCCCTGCCAGTTCCAATCTTTACAGTTTGCCCAAAGTTAAATCAGATTTACCAGTTCATTTTCTAGTTCTCTCCTGGACTATTTTAAAAATTGATGTCCTATCTGAACCTTTCCATCCTTCTGATATTAGTTGGTAGTTAGCAATTTTGTATTTGATTACCTTTACAGTTCTTGGCTGAGCATAGTCTCTTCATGACAAAATCGTATTAAGCATTTTATTGGTTTACCTCAATAGCCATTTATTGAAGTCTCAATTTGAGACAGTTTCTCAGACTACTTCCTTATTTAAAAAAAAAAAAAAAAAAAAAAAAAAGAAAAAGTAACCATTATGGTTGCATTAGGAGAACACAAATGCAATACATTTTATCTGTCTAGTATAGTCACTTATTCCTTAAGTGTGTCTTTAGTACCTACATCATCTTTGGAACCCCATCAGTTCTTTGGCAGACATCCTGACTTCACTGTGCTTAAAGTTCTGTTAGAAGTTTTAATGTCATTAGCAAGTTACTCCTAAACACTTTTTTGAACCTGCACTGTTTAACTCACCAGTTTATATTATCTTTTCTCTTCCTTTCTTCATTTGGACTCAACATTTATCTTTTAAACAAAGTTTTGTTTTGTTTAATTTATAGTAGTCCCATATACTCAGCTGTCTACTAGATCTTTTTAGTTTTTTAGGTAGGCCTGTTGCAGAGATTCTGTCTCACATACAGTTTCCATCTGTACTGCCTGAGACAATTTAGACATTACCTTTCCTGTGTTTTTTTTTTTTTTTTCTAACTTTCATTTAACTGTTTTGTTAACTTTTATACGGCTTTTCTTTTTGAAATGAGGCATTGTGGTACATTTTTATAGTTCTTTTTGACATACAAAGCTGTTTAATTCCAATAATTTTCAAAAGGGAAGTATCTAGGTGTTTTGCAGAGTGTTTAGCACTGCCTAAGGCACTGCAACACCACAATCTAAGGAATGCAACCAGGTCCTTCAGACAAAAATCTAGGCTGAAGCTTCAAAACCCAAACTTCCCTCCCAGTGGTTAGAGAATGACCTCAATAATAAGTGAATGTTAGAATATGTTATAATTCCAATGACCAGAAGAGGAATTAAAAAAAAAAAAAAAAAAAAAAAAGGCAGCAGGCAAGGCAGCAGGCAGCTTAATCTTGGATCTGTATGAACCTTCTTCTTGCAAAGAAGATCTCAATTTTTTGAGGTTCCTCTGCATTATCTCCTGAAGACAGTGAAGGTTTTGGGTGGACCAAAGCAGTACTGAAACATTTGTTGTTCAAATTATGATAAAGAAAATTATACTGTTTATTATTTAGAAAGAGCTTGGAAACCAGGTAGACCTTATCTCCTGGCATTCTTCTTGTAGGAGCATTCAACCCTCCCAGTCCAGCAGAATACCTTCATCATTAAGTTATAATAGATAGTTTCCATTTCTATGTCCCAGAGAGAATTATCTACAAACCTACTGGGACAAGACCAGCAAGCAAAAGCACACGTCTGTAGTGAATACAGCCCAATGGGAGTTAGGGATTCTGCTTCTTTTTCTATTATATGTTTAGATGCTGCAGGGGTTAGGTCCCTACAAGGCAGTCTTTTTCCACTAAATATTATCCCTGATTCTGATGTATTACAAAGATTTCTGCTGTTTGAATTATAGAAACAGGTGACAGCAGGAACAGGTTAGCATCTCCCTTTGAAGCAGCAACATGAGAAAAGAAGGCGCTTTGAAACAAGCTGTAGGTGTTTGTTGACAATAAAAGAACAAAGCTGTAGAGAAGAAGATGAGCCTCTTTGTTTCCATCCCTGCTCCCAGCACAGTTCTGTCTGACCAACTAAACTATGGTTCCAGTTCTTACCTTCATGCCAATTCCCTCCACAGGAGCTTGGTTCTTTACATTGATTCATCATAGGAGAGTCTCCTGACTAGTATCATCTCGCTGTACTTTATGATAATACAATAATTTCATCATTAATATTCTTGACATTCTTCTAGATGTCTTGAAAAATCAGAGTTTGTAAGTAGTAATTAAAATATATATTTTTAAAAGCAAAACCTTCTATTTATGGGGATTTGATCATACTCATCAGATGTTGCTTTTAATGTTCTCAAGAAAGCAATGTAAAATGGTTAGTCTTGACTTTTCTTTACTCCTTAAACTTCAAGATTGTTCTATATAAATAAATAAATAAATAAGCAAATAAAATAAATAAATAATTTAAAAAGCCTTTCGATTTAACAACAGCTATTACTTTAGCAACTGTCAAATTTAGATGTGATCACCAGCCCATAGTTTCAAAAAGTCTTGTGGTTAGCACATAAACTCCCTAAACAGCTCAGCTTGTCAAAAAACAAACAAACAAACAAACAAAACCACTCGATATCTGGCTGTAGAATAACACCCAGCCTTTAGAATGAAATACTCTGAATTGTATTTCTGGGCCAATTGTATGAAGTTCAACAAGGCCAAGTGCTGGTTCCAGCACTTGGGATACAACAATCCCAAGCAGCTCTACAGGTTGGGAGATGAGTGGTTAGAATGCTGCCTGGCAGAGAAGGATCTGGGAGTATTGGTTGACAGTCGGTTGAACATGAGCCAGCAGTGTGCTCAGGTGGCCAAGAACGCCAACAGCATCCTGGCTTGCATAAGAAACAGTGTGGCCAGCAGGACTAGCTAAGTGATTGTCCCCCTGTACTTGGCTCTGGTGAGGCTGCACCTCAACTACTGTGTTCAGTTTAGGGCCCCTTGCTACAAGGAAATTGAGGTGCTTGAGCAAGTCCAGAGAAGGGCAACGAAGCTGGTGAGGGGTCTGAAGAACAAGTCTTACGAGGAGCAGCTGAGGGAGCTGGGGTTGTTTAGCCTGAAGAAGTGGAGGCTCAGGGGCAGTCACCTCTTATTGCTCTCTATAGGTACCTTAAAGGAGGCTGTAGCGAGGTGGGGAGGTTTAGGTTGGATATAAGGAAGAACTTCTTTACTGAAAGGGTTGTTAGGCTGCCCAGAGAAGTGGTTGAGTCACCATCCCTGGAGATCTTTAAAAGATGTTTAGATGTAGAGTTTAGTGATATGGTTTAGTGGAGGACTTGTTAGTGTTAGGTCAGAGGTTGGACTAGGTGATCTTGGAGGTTTCTTCCAACCTAAATGATTCTGTGATTAATTAACCTAAATAGTACAATTATGTATATATATACATATTGACAATTTTTATGAACCTTGAAGTGCAACAACTTTTTATGAACCTTGAAGTGCAACAACTAAGGATGGGCTAAAAGTACACTCAGTATGTCTTAAAATAATGGATAACCTTACAGTATATTGTGTATTCAGTGTATTTTTTTGGTAGCCATTTCTTGATGGTAGCATCCTGGAGCACAGATTAGCTTTTTTTTGTTGTTGTTGTTGTCTCCAAATACTATTAAGATCAATACTTTTTATTGATATTTATGAATAGAAACTGACATTTCAAAATAAAACTTAAGACTGTAGATTGTTCTTTGTTAGCTTTCAACATGAGTGAAGTCTCAACAAAATGTCCTGTAATGAATGTATTTTTATGGTGGTTGAATATCAATGTTAAAGTTCATTATGTTGCTGAGTATACCAGGAAAATTATCAATTTATAATGCTTATGGCATCAGAATAAGCTATGGTTTTTTTTGTGTGTTTTTTTTTTTTTTTCTATATACACAACAAAAAAAGATGACACTTCTAAATAAAATTAAAGTGGTTTTGAATTTCTCTTTACTGGTTGTCAGCATGGCAGAAACAAACACTTAAAATTATGAAGACTGAACATTACAATTTAGGTGCAATAACCATGTAAGTTTTATAATTCACACCATATATGCAATCTAATACAGCCTATGTGTTACGAATATCTGGAGAATTTAACCTTATCTTCTTTTATTCACTCACGTATATTTCAGGCTGCACTCTGTTCCAATGTCCTTACTTCAGATGGTAGCATAGCTATCAGCTCCAGCTTTATATTGAGAGTGACTCAGAGAATTTTTATGATCAAAGATGTTCAATAAAGGTATCCCTACTGGGCAGCTGCTCAGAAAAGCATTAGGCAATTTGTCAACATGTAGGAGTGCAGCAAGTTGTTATAACTGATAATGTGGGAAAGGAGGCAAGAAACAACTCTAGGAACAGAAAGAAGGACTCACCTGCCAAGAGAAAAAGCCAGAATTGCAAGTCAATGCTGTGTTACTTGCTCTGTGACTGATAGACAATTTTTTTCCGCCCCAGAGGTGAAAGGGATTCCTTGGTTACTCTCTCCTGAAATCAAACTAAAAGTGTATCCAGGGTACCTCTAGGCATTTCTTATGACAGTTAAAAATAAATAAATAAATAAATAAATAAAAATGAGTGTTTAAGTGTTTTGCAGGTGCTATCATAAACAAGATGCATTTTCAAAGTAGTTTCAGTGGTTTTAGAGGGTTTTCTTCCTGTAGCCATAATGCAGTTCAAAAGCATGATCCATACTTCGGGACTGTATGTAGATCACATCTACCTGTTCTCTAAAGCTAGAGAAATCAGCTTTCTCAGTGCCAGAGGTCCTGTACTATACAGTGACAGAAGTTTTACTGCAAGGTTTTTTTTGTTTGTTTTTTGTTTTGTTTGTTTGTTTTTTTCTCCCTAGAAGCCAAGACAGAAAAGGAAATAGGGAAGGACTTACTTATTACTGGTTAATAGCAATTACTAATTAATGGCATTTCTTAAAATGAAAACAAACAAGCAAACAAACCACAAAACAAAACAAACAAACAAAAAACCCCAACAAACTAAGAAAGCACTTCCTTCTTTGAAAAACAACCCCCCATCAACATATCATGGAATATAGCCTTCTCCATTATTAGGCCCTGAAATGAATTTGAAAGAATGAGTGAAATATTCCTACAAAATGAGATTTGAGAGATCTGAGAGTTTCTGCGGATCCAAAGATTTGACCTAGTGAGATACTTAGCGAGAAAATCATTAAAACCCTAGCTCTGTTAGGACTGAGTCTGAATGCTTTGTATCCTTGTGCTGCAGAAATGTAGACAATATGTCCCATATAAAAGGTGTGACTTAAAGATACTTAAAGTAATACAGCAAGGAAGAAAATGAATAAAAGACGTTCAATGTATTTTTTTTTCTTTTTTCTCTGAAGAATAAAAGCCAGAGGAGTTTCCATTGCAGGTGAAGATATTTAAACCAGATGTTGATATTTGAATATCAGCAGATACTGAAAACTTGGTGGACAGCCTGTACTAAACCTGTTTTTATTTACACTCACTATTGATTTCTTAAGAATCGAGAAATAACAACAGCTAAAATAGACAACTGGCTGCCCCCAAGTCCTCTGCAGCCAGAGAGCAGGCAAATGTTCATTTTCTAGGCTGCAGCAGTGGTACTGAATTGCCTGGGGCGGATGACAGCTGCCCAAGTGCTGGGGAAGGACCCTGTCTGAGAACCGCTGGTCTACCACCTCAGGGTGCTTGCAAACACATCTGTGTCAGTCCTGGGTTACAGGCTGGCACACCGTGCTACAGGGAGAGCTGAGCAGGGACATCTCAAGAATTCTGAAATAACTCTGTTAAAAAATAAACATTTTTGAAAATTTTTCCGAAGAGAGGTCAGAATATACCTAAAATTTCTCTTCCACTTAATCTGCGTCAGATATCCTACTTCTCTGCTCCCTTTTTCAGATCTCACAAGAAGAGGCTCATTGCTGTGTGAGCCTGGCAGAAGGCAGGGAAGGGCTGGGGGAAGCATATATTTTGCTTTGAGCACAGTGCACTCCTGCACATGCAGCAACTTATCCCTAGTGTGTGTTTTGGCTAGGGTTGGCACTACAAGGCTCTCCGTGCTGTCCAGGATTTTGTTTTCCTATCTGAAAGACATAGAAGCAAAGCAATATTATTTAACCCATCTGCTCAGAGACAAGGCAATTATTTCCTTCTCTGCCACTCAGTCCATCATGGCTCTGAAATTCTGTGTAAACTCTAGCTTTGCCCATTACCACCTGCCCTTCTCCCAGTAGAGAGACCCCATCTTCCTCTATTTCTCTTTGCTAACAAGAAATTTTACCATATTTAGCCACTTGCAGCTGCCCCGATAACACAGGAAAATAATCCCACAAAAATGGGGTGAGGAAGGAGAGGGGGTTGGATCAGAAAAAGCTAGATCTGCCCATAAGACCCAGTGTTCCCACTCTTCAATAATTTTGGCAGGACACATCAGCAGCTGTGCAGTTTTACAATTTTGTTTCAGAAACAGTCACGGTTTAAAGCATTATCAACCGTGTCTAGTGAACACGTGCACTGGCATAATTCAAACATCAGAACAGCTTCAGCTCTGCACCTTTCCTAGCAAACAGTCCTGTCAACCACAATAATTCCTATAATCAGAAGAAATATCTATTGACTTGAAGTCAGCTGCTCAGAATAGAGCTATGATGGCTTTTCTGACAGCTGTTAGACTCAGAACTTTTTAGAGCTTTACAGTATGTGGTATAATTCATTCAGGGTAAAACTATATAGCATTGTAAAGCTAAAGTAAAGCTAAGGGGAAGTTACACTCTTGTTACCTAACCATTGCACAATTTTCAGCTTCAGCAAAAAATAGCTAGAGTAAGAACAGAAAAGTCTAGATAAGGCCAACCAAGTCCTTAGGCCTTGCTTAAATAAGCTAGTACAAAGCCTGTTAGTAGCAATGGCAACAGCACATTTACTACAGAGCTACCCAGTGTTGAACCTTCTGCTACTATCTGAATAAAAGTGCTGGACTGTACAGCAAATACTAGTAGTAGCTGTTGATTCCGGTATCCTAACGTAATTTAATAAAAAATATGTAAAGCATGGCACACAACTTCTCTCTCCATGTGATGGTTTTATGCGGGCAGGCGGCTGAGCTCCACCACAACTGCTCTCTCACTCCCCTCCCCCTTCAAAGAGGAGCAGGGAGAAAATATGATGAAAGGGGCTGAAGGGTTGAGATAAGGACGAGATCACACAGTAATTATTGTGACGCGCAAAACAGACTCAGCATAGGGAGATAGTAAGATTTATTACCTATTACTAATGAGCTAGAGAAGTGAGAAACGAAAGAAACCAAAAGCACCTACACCAACCCCCCCCCCCCCCCCCCACCCCCCCCCTTCTACCTCCTCCCCCCGACCAGCTCAGGGGAATGGGGGAATGGGGGTTATGGTCGGTCTATAGTGCTTCTTCGCCGCCACTCCTTCTCGGTCACTCTTGTCCCCTGTGCTGTGGGTTTCCTCCCACGGGATGCAGTCCTTGCTGAACTGATCCGGCATGGGCTGCCCACAGGCAGCAGCTCTTCAAGAACTGCTCCAGATATGGATCCATACCACGGGGTCCATCCCTCAGGAGCAAACTTGTCCAACCTGGGTCCCCCACGGGCAGCAGCTCCTGCCAAGTCACCTGTGTGGTCTCCTCTCTATGGCCTACAGGTCCAGCCTGAAATCTGCTCCAGCAGGGGTCTTCCACAGTCTGGTGCGGGTCCATCTGCTCAGCTGTGGTCTCCTCCACGGGCTGCAGTGTGGAACCCGGCTCCACCGTGGTACTCCATGGGCTGCAGGGAGACAGCCTGTTTCACCATGGTTCTCACCACGGACTACAGGGGACTTCTGCTACGGTGCCTGGAGCACCTCTCCCCCTCCTTCTTCACTGACCTTGGCGCCTGCGAGACTGTTCCTCACTCCCCTCACTCTCCCAGCTGCTGTGTGGAGCAGATTTTTTAAAAATTATTTATTTTTATTTTTATTTTCCCTGTCTTAAATATGCTATCACAGAGGTGCAAAATAACATCACTTATTGGCTCAGCTCTGGTCAGCAGTGGGGCCCTTACCAAACATGGTAAGCTTCTAGATCCTTCTCACAGAACCCACCGCTCTGCCCCCCGCTACCAAAACCTGGCCACATAAACCCACTACACTCAACTGAGTTCAAAGTAATTTAAGTTGTGGCAATTGCTTTTTAGAGGAATCATTTTACATGTACTAGATTAATGACTGCAATAATTTCTATTTAAATATATTGTTATTTTTCCCCAATGAAGTCAAATAGTAGAGTCGTGAGGTTGGTTAATATTTTTGCAATGCAGAAGTTTTGTTTCATGCTGCTGAAAGGTTCAGATCAAGACTCTGCACTGTTTATATATACTGCTACCACCAAGCTGCTGTTTTCTTTTGATGAATTATGCTATTTCAAAATAGATCCTCTGCTGAGCTAATTAGGAAGGTGTTTTAATCCCACAGAATTCCATGTTGAGCTCTCTTATTCACTAAAGGACCTGTATTTCTATTGTTCTATGTTCTGAGCTGATTTAGAGGATAATGGTGAATACACTAGTAAAATGATTATACAAAAATATTGCTGTGATTACTGACACAGATCAATCCACAGAGCTAGACACTTCCTCAAAATCTTCATTATACAGATCCAGATAATGAATATATATTAGAAACTGTGCACACAACCTTGATTCCATATCTTAAAATGAGGTGGAGGGGCAGCGAAGCTCCTGAACAACTCCTTGTGGAAAGCCAAGTCATAAATTGCTTAGTTTGGACTAGCACCATGTAGTTTATGCATCAAGAGACCATGAATAAACAACTGTCTCTACATTTATAGGAAGCACTGAAGAAATTCTATCTTGTATAAAACTAAAGCACTTAAGCAATATAACCCTTATTATAGCATGAAATTTCTGTTATACTAAAATACCTCTGTAGTCCCACTAAACAACACAATCTGATGTAAGTATCAACTGTGTCTTCCATTTAACATGGTTATTTTATTAAGTCACTAATATCTTCTCACAGTACAGACTGAGAAATAAGGAAGTGGAAAACTTCCTACGTATGCACGATGTCTCAAAGTTCTGTCAGATTATGTTTGTTTAAATGTGAAATGCTAAAGTATTTTCTTATAATTCAGTTTCCCAAAGAGCCTAACAAGATATAAAATAACAGCAGAAGCTAAATGCTGGGTTGTAACCTGAAAAAAAAAAAAAAAAAAAAAAAAAAAAATCATTACTATTTCTCCCTGTTCCCAAAGAATAACTGTGATTTTTGTATCAATTCATGGATGGCTTTCCAACCTCAGAAGGCTAAATAAAATATAAGCCATACTTCCCCTTAATCAAACCAAATCATTAACCAAATCAAGCTTTAAAAATTCATTTTCCACTGCTGTTGAAGTGATTGTTTTTACTTGCATCCTTCAAAGAAAACAATTTAACATGTAGAAAGACGACTCTTCTTGAAGATTCCCACCATGCCCAGGGCTCTTCTGATTGACCTGGGATTAGTCTATCATACAAGACTCTGAAAGCAGCAGAGACTCCCCAATTCAAATTCCAGCTAATCAAGTAATATTGCTTATAGAAAGAGCTATTGTCATCTCCATTTACTGTAGCTAATTCTTACAAATTTGTCATCAGCTCAAATCACAACAGCAGGTGCCCTCATAGTAGGCAGTTTCTGCTTTCATATACAGGCTCAAGTCTGACTTCCCCACTGCCTGACTTTCCAAGAGTTTTGAGTACTCATAATACAGCTCCTAATTTAGGAATAAAAAACTCTCTTGAGCTGTTCAACCTCAAGTGAATATTCTGAAACTAATAACCCCCTTAAAAACCAAACCAAACCAAAAACATCATCAACAACAACAAACAGCATGAAGTTAATATATACCAGTCTGCTTACACAGAAGCCATAACAAAACGTTGTAACGAGTGTATCTGCAACCATATTTGTTTACAATAATTTAAGAAACAATGACATTTTGAATCTTTAGTAGAATAGAATGTCCTAGTACTTCTTTGAAGTACGCAAACATCCCTTTAGAGATTTTTTTTATTACTGTTTATTCCCAGCATACCATTGCAATATACAATTGCAAATAAATAAAGACACATTGCTGCATTCAGGCTATATGGTGCTACATTAGAGGAATTCCAAATCAGTACATATATAGTTTGGCTCAAGCAGTCATTGGGTATTAAGTACCTTTAGAAACACAGAGAAAGAGTTTCTAAGTGGTGCCACCTAAGTTTCCACTTCTACAGGCAACTTTGTACAGGCAGTTCTCATAATCAAGTTCTGGTGGTGTGTCTACAGATATATAATATACTGTCAAGAAGACCTTAAATAACATTAGTTCTTCAGCAGTCAGTACTATGTTATTAGTCACTACCTAGTTATATTTTAAATGGAGTTTTCAAGACTGCAGATGATACAGTAGCAGAACTCATATCTTAAATCTGTCAGTTCAACTCTTGCTTTAGCCTTGTTTTATGCATCACATTCCCATGCATTTTTCAGGTATCTTTTTGGACATCTAAAACATATTTTAGGAACAATACAAGTGGAGAGAGCTCTATACATCAAGCTACAGATGACTGTTCCAAGAGAAATTATGTTAAAATCACTCCCTTCCAAGGACACTATTTTCAATATTGCTTATGGTGGCTGAACAATTTTAGGGTAAGAAAATACCACTTATAATTTATTTATTAAAAGATTAAAGTAATGTACTCTCTTTACTGGGGAGGGAAGGAAACAACCTGTAAAGATTGTTTGAAGCTTAATATTTGTAATGATGTTTTGGGACATTTTTCAAAACACCTGGTATTGATACTGCAGCATCCTTTATAACAGAGTGGAATACTACTGATTCAGTTCTGATGTTGTTTGGACATTAGGTTGTCAACAGGCTTGAACTCCTTAGAATGCAATAACTTTTTAATATTGTGTCTAGACTACCTTATAATTTACTAGAGTGGGATAGTTTTCTGAAGCAATATCATCATATAGTAAGTAAACACTAAGGGTCCTGATCCACAGCTAATCCATAGAACTCTCATATAAAGGACAGATATAGCAGTCTTTTTGTGTCTGCATTCACATGCTGCAGTCGCTCATCATTTCTATGACAATATGAAGCACAGCTACAACCCATAATCTAGAAATTCATCTATGATCTGGTATCTTCAGATCCACCAGTTTCTTTTCTGACAGGAAGCTTAAATATTTCAGTTAATAAATATAACTTTTCCAGCCAAAGAAGGCTTTGTCAGACAACAAAGACCTAATTCTCTTTTCTTCTAGCTTTTTGGTAACTTCATCCTTGTCAACCTTTGTTCAAGTGGTCTTAGAGAAAGTAAATTGAGTAGAACAAAATTATAAATTGTATACCAAGAATTATTAGGAAAGAAAGGAAGTGAAAAGCATAGAAAATAACTATGTCATTGAATAAATGTGTGGTTCACTTGCTACTTAAATACTAGTTCTCTGTGTCAAAGATGTGGTAGCAGGGTGATAGGTAAGAGTCAAGAAGGTATCTACAAATGATCACAAGAATGGACCTTCTTCCATCCAAGAAACAACTAAATTAGCTAGGATTTTTCAATCTGAAAAAAGAAGTAATCAAGGGAGATATGATACAGGTCTACAAATTTAAGGGATTTGCAGAGGAGTGAAAAAAAGATTTCATTGTCTCTTCCAGTACAATAAAGTCAAATGACAGTATCAGGAAGAACTAAAACTTACATATCCTGTCACCATTTTGTTTCTGTTGCAGTTCTTCAAAACAGGTGTTAAGGAATGGCAGCTTAGTCACAGCTGGAGGAAGTGAAAATCCGTCTCTGGGATGGTGCAGTGGAGGACAGATTACTAGACTACAGGAAGGTTATCCTTAAGTTAAAAGTGCTCTGATTCTGTTTCTATGTTCATGCCTTACAAATACAGGCATCAACAGTCATTTTGTCAGTTTCATTGATAGTTATATGCTCCAATTCACACATAGAATCACACAGAATAGTTTGCTTTGAAAAAGACCTTAAAGATCATCTAATTCCAACCCCCTGCCATGGACAGGGACACCTCCAACCAGACCAGGTTGCTCAAAGCCCCAACCAACCTGGCCTTGAACACATCCATGATGCAGCATCCACAGCTTCTCTGGGCAACCTGTTCCATTGCCTCACCACCCTCTGAGTAAAGAACTTCTTTCTAATGTTTAATCTAAATCTACCCTCTTTCAGTTCACCATTACCCCTATCCTATCACTACTCTCTTTGATGAAGAGTCCCTCCCCAGCTTTCCTACAGATCCCCTTTAAAAAAAGCCACTATAAGGTCTCCCTGGAGCCTTCTCTTCTCCAGGCTGAACAACCCCAACTCCCTCAGCCTGTTGAAGAGGTACTCCAGTCCCTTGAACATCCCTGTGGCCCTCCTCTGGACTCATTCTAATAGGTCCATGTCTTTCTTATATGGGGAGCCCCATAGGACTAGTGACTGGCCTCCAGATGGATTGAGCTCCATTTATCATGACTATTTGGTCTCAGCCATCCAGCCAGTATTTAACCCAATGAAGCATATACTCATCCAAGTCTTGAGCAGCCAGCTTCTTCAGGACAATGCTGTGGGAAATGTGTCAGCCTCACCCCTCAGAAGCTTTGTCTAGGTGGAGACATGAGCCACCACTGAGGCAGATGGTGCAGACCGCCCAGCCAGAGCTGCAGCCTTTGCCCTGAGATGAGTGACCACCATTCTGCCTTAAGGATCAGGAATTACAAGAATCTGTCTAGGATGAAAATAAAATGAGCCAGCTAAAACACATGCTAATTTATACTGATCAGAACATTAACAATATTTTATTTCAGAATAATGGTTTTTCGGACTCACTGTCCAATGGTAGTTAATTTCTCTAATCAGATATTTTAATGGAAACAAAATGTGTATTAACTCATGAACACTCTGGTTTAACGATAGCATGATTTTTTAATAATTTTGTTTTGTTATGATTCGGGCTTGTTTGTTTGTTTAAATGAGGAAGGACTATATATCTTTTCAATGTCAGTTGCCCTAAGATGGTGCTATTCCTTCCTGTGAAAATACTACATCTAAAAAATACATAAATGTAAGTAATGTAAAACCTATTGAACCCTGGTTATTTTTCAATGCATGTGGAAGTAGGAGGAAAAGGAGCTGGGGGGTAGATTTGCATGAAAATATCAGAGACCCTGGGTCAAAAGTCACTAAGAAAATCAGTTTATGAGAAAAACTGATCTTACAATGTCTTCTGAATATACATGGACAGAATATACATGAATATACATGAATATACATGGTTTCATATGGTTACATATGTGTGGTTGCATATATTCATACTTCTGAATCTACATGATACAGCACACAGGGAAATGGCAAGGGAGCAATATGGCTCTAGAGTCCTGTTTTTAGAGCAGAGAGGAATGGGGATGACTTGGTTGTGAAGAGAAATCAGCGTAGCTTGTGTTACACCTATCACCATTAAGTAGAATTGGTCACAAACAGAAACCTGAACAAAGTTTACAGCTTCCAGGAAATAATTCTATAAGATTCAAAGATCTGTTCTTGCATGGAATTTCCCTTCAATTTCCCTTCAATGCTCTTGTCAGAATTCTAAACTTTTAAATTTAAAATGTCCACATCCCTGAGGAAGAATTTGCCTGAGAATGCCTGCCTACATCAACTGATGATTTTGCCATGATTCCTACCATTGAAGGCACATGAAAAAATACCTCTATGTGCTTTTATAATAGCATGAAAGTTGTAGTTTTGATAGAGAAAACAACATTTATGATTGCAGCTGCTTTCACAATAACAATACATATTGTTTACATGGCACATAAGTAGCTTTTATACATTTGAGAAACACAATCAAGATTCCTGAAAAATAGTACCATTTCGATCTCTAGAACAGGTGATGGTTTTCGTTTTTCTTCTTTTTTTTTTTTTTTTTTTTTTTTGTGGTTTTTTTTTCTGTTTGTTTGGGGTTTGTGTATTATCTACCTGCTGGATCAAGCTTGTAAGTCCACATACCTCTAAGGGCAAGATAAATTATGAATAGAACTTGCAAAATATTAAAAAATAAGAAGTATAACATACAGATTTTTATTTTTTTTAAAGAGAACTGTTTCTCCTTTTCTATGTTATTTCTTAATATTTCAACAAGTGATGAGATCAGAGAATAGTTGTGACCATTTTATATGACTGAAGTATTTTAATTGAACAGATATCTTTGCAACATCATGGTCTTCATTAGTCACAAAAAGGAACAGTAATAAAATTAGCTCCATCACATGTTATTTTTTCTTCAGCAATGTCTAAAACTGTATAATTTTTGTTGTTGTTATTCTGTAGTGTATTTTCATTATAAAATCATAACAAAAGTCAGGCAAGGTATATGCATATCATTGTGATAGCTAAAGCAATAAAAAGGTAAAATAGGTTTGAATATCTTCATATTCAAACCCTTCCTTATTTTATCATATTAGCATGCAAGATTTATCAAACCTGGCTTCTGAAATTCCCTCTATCAATAATAATGGATGCATTTTTAAAAGTATTAAAGTTTCCACACATGGCCCCTGATCAGACTAAAGCAGAACTGAAACACTGTAATCTCATGAGCTGTCTTTTTAAGCAAGATTCCAGCTATTCTTAATGAATGCAGTTCATTCATATTAAAATCAAATGTAATTTTATCACTGCTGTTATGACTTGCAAAATATTCATCAGGCTAGTGTCAAATATTTTTGAAAGGTATTCTAGTTTCACAAGACATTACTTTGAGAATTCATATTTTCCCTGTGTTTGCCTTTCCTTTATCCCACATTTTCATTTTATTCTGTTCAAACCAATATTATTTGTTGTTGTGTTTTTTGTTTGTTTTGTTTGTTTGTTTGTTTGTTTAGTTTGTTCTCCATTTTCCAAATTGATCTTGTCTAGGGGTCTCACTATCATTACAGATGTGAATGCTTTAAAGTAATTTTGTTAAGGTTCCTTATCAAAACTGCTTCTTGATATTGTTAAATCTTGTCTTTATGTGAATACATTTTCCTGTCATCGAAAGACATTTACTCACAGTGCTCCCTATTATAAGTTTTCCTAGGCAAAAAAAAAAAAAAATCAAAACAAAACAAAACAAACAAAAAAAAGTTCCCAAGGGAACTTTCAAAGCTCAAATTGTCATTTTTTTTGAGCAAGTAGGTGTGGTCATGAGGTGAGGGTTTATCAGGTTAAGGTGTCCTTAAGAGGTTACAGCTCTTTTACAGCTCTTTTAAGAAGCTTGCCCTTAGCTGAGCCACAGTAAGAGGTCTTGTATTTGCACCTGTATTTGCAGGAAGGAAACAATTGGGTTTTAAACAAGTCCATTTTGCTTCACGTTTAGAATCTATGATGTGCATAGGAGGGGTTACTGTGACTCAGATGAGGGACAGCAGAGGGACAGTAATTTACAAGCAAGGTCAGTACCTTAATGAAGTCATATGAAACTTCCTCTGATTCAACATCCTTTTTTACTTTCATTCTTTTTGATATACCTAAGCTCTATTTAGGAAATAAATATATCAAATCAATCTTGCTCTATGAGATGTTTTCTAACCAATAACTATGGGTTTATTTTCTACACTTTTTTTTTTTTTTCCCACACTGGGCATACAATTCCCACACATGATTATTCATTTCTATGTTAAAAAATATACAACACCTACTCTAATGAACCCCTCAAAATTTCTTAGGACTAGTTTGTGAGTCTATATATTTGGGGTACAGAATACTGTCTCACCACTCAGATGTTACTAGCAGCTGCCAAGTCATCAGACTATGGAATAAGAGGTGCCTCAGGTAAATTTTATTTATTTATTTATTCATATAGACCATTCAGAACTCTAGTTTGAGACTTGGATTCACACTTAATGCTAACATTCTTTAATCTTGTTCTTTCATATATGCAATTTTCCTAATGTGTTAAACCAGCTGATCCCCAAGCTGCCACATCTTCTGTCTGGTAACACAGCTTAACATCATCTTGTCTATTAGCAGTAAAACAGCCCTAAGATTGTTTTTTCCTGTAATTAATATTTTTAGCTTTATCCTTTCCAGAAGACTCTTGGCAAGGCTCTAGAAGTAGCCATTTGAAGATTAAAGGTTTCAGCTTCTCAAGAAATTACTGTTGATTTGTCCTTTAATCACAGGCTTTCTATAGAGACTGCAGTTTTACAAGCATTTTGGTATAGCAAAAAAATGAATGGAAAATATTTGCAAACAAATTGCACTTTTTTTTTTCTTTTCCCAGAATCAATATTTCAATAGTCCATGAAAATCCTTATGGGATTTGGTGTCATTAACCAAAAGCCAAACCAGAAGCCAAACCCAACCTAAGTGGCTGAAGTAATGCCATAGTTGTGGTGAAATTTGTGTCATCCTACACCCTATACCAGTAAAGATTACCTGGACCTTCACAGTCCCTGGTGACAAGGGAGCATAGCAACACAAGGTTTTTACCAAACCCCAGAGGATGAGCAAAAAAAGTAGAAATATTTAGGTAAGAAGTGGCAGAGGAATAAAGATTGCCGTAAACTGTTACTGAATGGGTGACTCAGAAAATATACTTCATGGCCTGCAGAAAAAGTTTCATTTTGTTTTATTTTTGTTTCTGTTTCAATCAATAATCCTACCTGCTTATACTGAACATCCCAGTATACTGCCAACTTACCCGGAAAAAATATTTTTATGCCTTTTAGCAGTTATGCAAATAAAAAGAAATAACGTTTAATTCTTAATTGTTTTTAGATTTTGCCACATTACCTGTTGGGGGTTTGAGATGAGTGAAATAGATTCTTTCTGTTAATTTTGAAAAGGCTTGTAAAATTTGGGAGAGCAAAAAATCAACTTCAACCAAGCTTTCAAAATGAATCATGATAATCTTTGTGAAAGACTCATTAACTGAGGGCAGGAATGTTCAAGTTTAGATTATTTCATTTCATAATGCCACTGATTTTATAATAAAAGTATTATGTTTATACAAAAGCTAATTATAACATTCAAAAATAAAACAAAACACTTTCCATGTAGTCCTAAAACTGTTCTGCATTATATATCTGAAATAAAAAACACGTATGTAGCTTTGTGGTCAAGATTATGTCTGTTAAAATCTGATATTGTACTAGACGTCTGATTTCATGCTGTAAATCCAGATAAGAAAGTAGAATACAGTAATTATGATACTAATCTCCAGCTGGAAAGGTACATTAATGTGAACAATAAAAGTTTGGCATTTATGAATACCAATATGCTTTGTTGGAAAGATTTGTTAAATACACCTTTAACATTGGTCTTTAAATAATAATATTGCATCAACTTCTTCAAACACAGACTGAAAATGTCTTATCACAGCTCTCCAAAAATCCAGACTCAGTAATACATACATGAATGACAACTGAAGTTTTCATTATACATAAACAAATTTTCATTACATTGTGCAACAGGTGCAATTTTTAATCCTATGAAACTATGGAGGTGGACTGTACTGGGCAGTACTGGGCTTAGTACTACAATTTAACAAGAATTTCAGAAGAGATCTGAAATTAATACAACATTAAATTCCCCATAATTAATCAGATAATAGTCTGAGACTTCTGTATGAAAACTGATCAGTCAAAAAAAGAACAGGGAATGACTGATATAGAAACTGCAAATCCTCTCACTTGAATCTGTACTCTCTTTGATGAAGAATCTAATTTCTCACTTGCCATTTTCTTGACCAAGTTCTGTACATTCAACTTCAAGAAAATGTTTTTATAAGTAAAATGTATATGTATATATATATCATGTATCTCAATATACATCTTTATATATGTATAGAGATACATAAAATGTGTCTGAAGTTTCACTTAGAAAATATTTTAACCATCACTGAAATAAACATACAACTTTGAACAATATTTTGAAAACAACTCTAAACTGTCTTAAAGAATTTGATCCAAGTTCATTTTTATGATCACTCATTATTCAGAGATTATTTTACAGTATAATTATGAAAAACTAAAAAAGATATGTGACTATAGCTCTTTGATACAATAAACACCAGATGGGAAGCAGGCAAAAGATCGTGATCAAAGGTTACATCTAAGTGTAATTTGTGTGCTTTTAATTGGTTGATTGCATCCTGTATAGATTGTGTCCCTGACAGTGTAATGGCAGTGTTGGTAAAGGAGAAGGAACTTAGAATAAGTAGAGAAATTATTTTACATGGCTCAGTACCAACAGAAATAAATATAATGAGCTGTAGTTTATGGAGTAGAAGTTTCTCAGCTATTTGTAATGAAATGTCAGATGTAAGACAGCATATAAATGGATAGGACTATTTAAATAAGTCTAGCATAGCGTCTGAGAACAAAAATTACTGGAACATTTTGTATTTCTAAAACCCACCAAAATCTGAAAAAAAAAAAAATAATAATAAAAATAAACAGGTGCCAAAAAATAATAATAATAAAAAAAGGAATGGCATTCTGTAGTGTCACCCATAGACATTCACATCAATCACTTAATAGTGATTTTATGTTCCAAGATTTGCCCATTGCTGAAGTGATATATTGTGACAGGACAAGAGTATTCTATCTTGCCAACAATAAATAAGCTCCCAGTTAAAATGGACATCTTTTAAACTGAGACTTACCTGAAAATACATCATTTTCCTCCATTGATGCCTTAAATATGTGCAAATACCAAAATGTTTCCAAGCTTCTTAATTACTACCCACTTGGAAGTATAATTGTCCATTCTTTGCTTGATGATTTTCAAGGCAGTAATGAAGCAACACTAGAACAATGAAAGTATAAAAAGCGTACTACAGTCAAGTGATTTAAACATTGACAGTGTCATTATTTGTGGATGATAACTCTGCTGCTAAATTTAGAAGACATATTTTTGTCAACAAATTAATGGGAAATGAGAATAAATACATTTCCAGTTAATTATCCAGTTCATACAATGCATAATACCGAAAAGTGTTAGGTGAGACATTATTTAATATTCTAGACATGAGTCAATAGTTATTATTATTCATTTGCTAAAAAGTTTTAAAATTACAGGATATTTTTCATTTTGTCAAATGTGAATACAGGAAAATGGACAGTCATTCCTCTATAGGATAAGTACTTCAATATTCTCCATTTGCAAGGATCTTAAAATATTATTTAGCTGTAGAAAGTACTTTTTGTTACGTTAATGAGAATTGTGTAATTGTAGTTTTTGTGATAAGTGTGATGAAATTAGGAATGTTGGAGTCATTCTTGTAGTGATAAAATACTAATACTTTTTTCACAAAGTGAAGATAAATTTTCATTCTACAATCTTTAGTTTATAGCCATGTGATTTTGTGTATGTTGAAGTTTGTGACATGATGCATTAGTGCATATTGAGATACAGTGTAAAACTTTATTGATAAAATTCCATAATGACAACCAAAATAAACAGAAAGGCATTTCATTTCATTCTCTGAAATATACTAACTATCAAATGCTTAGTTTAATATTTTAATGTCAGCTAGTTAAAGTAGCATCCAATTATGTTATCCAGAGAAAGGGAAACAATTACTGAAAGATGAAGAAAAGAGAAGTGTGAATCCTTAACTGAAACAGTGTTTACTCAAAGATTTAATAGAATACACACATATACTTCAGGATTCTTGCATTTGGTCTAAACATATATCCTGAAATCCTACTTCTCTAAATTTCTTAAAAGCTGCTGAATTTATAATGCCTATTCCCATCTCAGAAAAAGTAAAGTAAAAAGTATTTTTTGTGTATAAATAAGTCTGGACAGATTAGAGAAATCTGCTATTATGCTTCTAATTTTAGGTTCCTAAGTCTAATCTTCAATTTAAAGTTCATTTCAGTTTTATATTGAAAAAAAATAACTGATTTTAGAAACAAAACAAAACAAGAAACTTAAATGCATGAGAAAATGATTACCTTTCAAGCATTATACTGAATTTATGACATCAGAATTTTATATCTGACAGAAATGAAATTCATTTAAATGTGAAAGAGAAAGATGTATGTGGTCTTTTAAAGGAGATAATATTATCCTAAAAATTTCCATAAGATAAAGGATTCCCTTTTATTTTTTATGAGGTCTTTCTTTATTTTCTTCTGCAAAGGAGCAGACAAAGCTTACATTGTTGCTGTGTTAGAATATATTCATCTTATGATCAGAGAGGAATGAGACAGAAAAAGTTACAGATTCACTCCATACAGAGAATCCTGCTGAGTAGTTGCCAATTTATACAGGAATAAGGTCTAAAGCCTTCATTCTGATGGTTATCCCATAGAGGTAGACTTGTGTCCTAAGAAGTAGCCTTTGGCTTTGCAGGAGCATGATAGTTTCCCTCTGTGGAATGACTTGCAGAATCAGCAGAATAATATGCTGATAATAAAATAGATTTTAACTGAACTTGCAAAATGCATGAAGCTCTCTTCTGCAATATAAGTTGATACCACAAAGGACTGTATCCCACGTCAGAATTTCCTGTAAAAGGGTCTTTTTAGAAAGAATTACAGAATCACAGAATTGTAGGGGTTGGAAGGGACCTCAAGAGATCATTGGGTCCAACCCCCCTGCCGAAGCAGGTTCCCTAGAGCAGGCTACCCAGGTAAGCATCCAGACGGGCCTTAAATATCTCCAGAGAAGGAGACTCCACAACCTCCCTGGGAAGCCTATTCCAGTGCTCTGTCATCCCTACTGTGAAGAAGTTCTTTCACATGTTGGTGCGGAACTTTCTGTGATACATTTTGTGGCCATTGCCCCTTGTCCTGTCCCCACAAACCACTGAAAAGAGGTTGGCCAAATCCCTCTGTCTCCCACACTTAAGATACTTGTAAACATTAGGTCCTTTGGGATAAAAATTGTTTACACTTTAGTTTTACATCAGCTATAGAATATCATAGAATCATAGAATGGCTTGGGCCGGAAGGGGCCATAAAGGTCACCCAGTTCCAACCCCCCTGCCATGGGCAGGGACATCTCTCACTGGATCAGGTTGCTCAAAGCCCCATCCAGCCTGTCCTTGAACACCTTCAGAGATGGGACATCTACAGCTTCTCTGGGCAATCTGTTCCAGTGCCTCACCACCTTCTGAGTGAAGAATTTCTTTCTAACATCTAATCTAAATCTTACCTCTTTTATATTGAAACCATTTCCCCTTTTCTTATAATTATTTGCCTATGTAAACATTCACTCTCCATCTTTTTTATAAGTCTCTTGACCTGCTGGCCATGCTTCTGTTGACACTGCCGAGGCTCTAGTTGGTCTTCTGGGAGCCAAGTACACACTGACTACTGACTCATGTCATGTTTTTCATCCACCAGGACCTCCATGTCTTTCTCTGCAGGGCTGCTCTCAATCAGTTCTCCCAGTCTGTACTCACATCTGAGATTATCATGACCCAGGTGCAGCACCTTGCACCTTGCACTCTCAAGTTTGTCCAGGTCCCTTTGGATGGCATTCCTTCCTTTTGTTGTATCAATCACTCCACTGAGCTTGCTTTCATCTGCAAACTTTTTGAGTTCACTTGATCCCACTGTTTATGTCATTGATAAAATATTAAACAACACAATTGTCAAGATACACCCCTGAGGAACACCACTTATCACCGGCCTCCACCTGGATATAGAGCCATTTGCCACAACTTTTTGGGTGCATCCAGCCAGACAATTCTGTATCCACTGAATGGGCCACCCTTCAAATCCATGTCTCCAATCTGAAAATAAGGATGTTGTGTGGAATCGTGTCAAATTGGTCAGTCTTCCCCTGTTAACAGATGCAGTCTGTCATAGAAGGCCACCAGATTGGTCAGGCACAATTTGCCTTTGGTGAAGCTGTGATGGCTGTTTTGGATGACCTCCTTGTCCTGCATGTGCCTTGACATTGCTTCCAGGAGGATCTTTTCCATGATCTTCCCAGGCACAGAGGTGAGGCTCACCAATCTGTAGTTCCCCAGGTCCTCCTTTCTACCCTTTTTAAAAATGGGAGTGATATTTCCCCTTTTCCAGTCACCATGCATTTCAGTTAACTGCCAGGACTTTTCAAATATCATGGAGAGAGTCTTGCCAACTACATCAGCCAGTTCCCTGAGGACTCTGGGATGCATGTCATCAGGCCCCAGAGACTTGTACCTGTTCACATCTTCATATCAGCAGATATCATTTCGAAAAGAATTTCCATCATCTGAGTAACACTATACAGCCAGAACAGGAGGCACTAGCCTATCCCTTACTGTGTTCACAGCACTTTGGACATGTTAGGTGAGAGAAGCCTGTTGTAGATTACAGAAGCATGAGAAACATGTTAGTGGTGATAAAACAGCCACAAACACACAAGCCTGTAGTTTATCTCACTGTTGCTCCCAGCAAGCCTGAAGCAAATGGGCTGAAATATTTATAGTAGAAGCTAAAAGTGAAAATGTGAGACTGAACCAGGGTTTGGCTTAAGACCCCCCCCCCCCCCAAAAAAAAAAAAACACCAAACAAACAAAAAAAACAACAACAATAATAATATATACCATGTATATATAGATGATAACTATGATGATGATGAGGTCCCTAGGAGAAAATTTAGCAGCAGTAGTAGTAGTAGTAGTAGTAGTAGTAGATAAAGTGTCATTGGAACTCTTTGGCTTTTCTAAATAAGTGTGAATCCTGATGTAAATATTGGGTTTAGAGTATATATGGGTCGGCCATATCTGTTCTAATCTAAAGGACAACTGATTAGCTGTTCATCTTGAGAGGGACTAGTTCCTGCAATTTATTTTGTTTACTTTTTGAAAAGTTCTAGAACATCACAGTGAAATCCTGGCTGCACCAAACTCAGTGGCAGGCTACCAATGGCTTCAAACATAATTTTGTTCTATTTTTATCATATTCATTGTATTTTCTTACCTTGTACAAATATCCTAAGAATCAGAATTAGCATTAGCATCACCACTAATTTCCCTGTTCTCAGTGTAAAGTAATATCCAAGTCTTAGACTTCCTACTGCTTTTCTAGATAGAGACGGGTATAACTTGGTTGGTTTTGTTGAATGAATTGGACACTGTTTTAAGTGTAGTCTATTCATAAAAATAAAGCAAGACATTGCAAGTATTGATGTCATCAATGCATCATTGTGTACACAAAAATGCCAACTTATTCTGATAATGATTTGATGAAGCTATAATGTATATAATTCCTGATACAATATGATATATGGTATGTATGATACATGTGATATATGATACATCAGTGGGACACTATGAAGCAGAATAATATCTGGTTATTAAGATGGCACTTTGCTAACAGAAAGTAGTCAGAAAGGTTGAGTGTATACTTGCTTGTTTTAACATTGCTGCTGGCACGTGCAGCATTTCCCTGAGCTGTCAAACTTCTTCACTGATTTTTCATTGCAGAGGACACAACTGAAGCTGAAGCCAGAGCCTGATTCATTCTCAGAAATTCAAGAGGATGACAGATTGACATAGCTAAAGCAGACAGAACTCACTTGTGTTTTCAGTTTCATGTATGCAATTGTTTGTTACACTCAACAGAGGCGTCATTACAAAGAAATAAATCTGGTCTTACTACACCTTGCCAGTAAACACAACAGATGTCGTAGAATCATATGATAATTCAGGTTGTAAAAGACCTTTAAGATCACCTAGTCCAACTTTTAACCTAGTACTAATGTCCATGATTAAACTGTGCTACTGAGTTCTACTTTTACACTTTTCTTGAAAACCTCCAGGGAAGGTGACTCAACCACTTCATTGGGCAGCCTATTACAATGCTGCACAACCTTGTTAGTAAAGAAATTTCTTCTAATATCCAACCAAAACCTCCCCTGATGCAACTTGAGGCTATTTCTCCTTGTCTTATTACTTGGTGCTTGGAAGAAGAGCCTGATCCCCACCTCGACAGAGCCTCCTGTAAGGTAACTGAAGAGCACAATAAGGTCTCCCCTGAGACTCATTTTCTATAAGCTAAACAACACCAGTTCCCTCAGCTGCTCCTTGTAGCACTTGTTTTCTAGACCCTTCACCACCTTTGTTGTTCTTTGGACATACTCCAGGGTCTCGATGTCCTTATTGTAGGGAGGGCACCAACACTGACCACAGTACTCGAGGTGTGGCCACACCCGAGCTGAGTACAAGAGGATAATCACTTCCCTAGTCCTGCTGGCCACACTGTTTCTGATACAAGTGAGGATGCTGTTGGCTTTCTTGGACACTTGAGCACACTGCTGGCTCATGTTCAGCCAGCTATGGACCAATACTCCCAGGTCCCTTTCCAACTGGCAGGTTTCTGGCCACACTTTCCCCAGCCTGTAGCATTGCATGGGGTTGTTATGTCCCAGTACAGGACCCTGCACTTAGCCTTGTTGAACTTCATACAGTTGGCCTCAGCTCATTGGTTCCAGCCTATCCAGATCCCTCTGCAGAGCCCTTCTACCTTTGAGCAGATCAATACTCACTCCTAACTTGGTGTCATGTGCAAACTTACTGAAGGTGCACTTGGTCTCTTCATCCAGATCATTAATAAAGACGTTGAAGAGAAATGGCCCCAGTACTGAGTCTTGGGCATCACTAGTGTCTGGCCTCCAGATGGATTTAACTCCATTCACCATGATTCTTTGGGCTCAGCCATCCAGCCAGTATTTAACCCAATGAAGCATATACCCATCCAAGTCTTGAGCAGGCAACTTCTTCAGGACAATGCTGTGGGAAATGTTGTCAAAAGCCTTACTGACCACATCCTTTGCTTTTTCCATGTCCACTGGACGTCACCTTGCCATAGAGGGATATCAGGTTTATCAAGTAGGACCTGCCTTTGATAAACCCCTGCTTATGGGGCCTGATCACCTGGTTGTCCTCTAAGTGCTGCATGATAGCATGCAAGCTAATCTGCTCCATGAGTTTCCCTGTCCCCGAGGTCAAACTGAGAGGCCTATAGTTTCCCGGATCCTTCTTCCAGGCCTTCTTGTATATGGGTGTCACATTTGCTAGCCACCAAATGGAACAACCCAGACAACCAACCCTATACTCTTTGTCAGCTACCTTTTCTATCAGACTCATGAGAGTCATCAAAGGGAGAGAGCATCATGTCATACAGCTCACTTCTGAGTAAAGTATTGGCTTTCCTGTTCTGTAATCTAGAAAATCAGTCCAGAGCACCTGACTTCCCATAGACTGGCTTTGTTATCCTTCAGAGAGTACAGGCAGATTGTCTGTGAGCATGCATCCTCCAGTCACATCCACTTGGGAATCCTATAACTCTTCAGTGTCTCTATGCTGATCTAGCCATAAACTGTCTACTTTCAGCTTAAGACTAACTTTACAAAAGCATTCACGTTTAGAGATTTCTTAAAGACAAAAAACTGTGCAGGATATTTTTTCCTCTAACATATTTACACCTCATTGAGAAAAAGCTCAGAATTTGCAATATTCAGAGGATTTTTTGAGAGTTTAACTATGAACTGTGATTTTTCTCTTGGGACACAGTAGTGTTTGCTTTCTCTTTTCCAAAAATGAAATACTACATTGTCCAAAAATTGCATTGTTTTTCGGTGAGATAATTATAATCTCATTGATTAAAAGATATCTCCAACAAAAAGGAACCCTATGTTTGCCAGCTCAGGGGAAATGTCAAGTATGACCTTAAGAACATGGAGTTTGGAAACTCTGCCCTGTGTGTTTTCCCCTTTTTTTTTTTTTTTTTAAAAAAAAAAAAAAAAAAAAAAAAACCTTATGGGCAGCTGATTTCTTATACTAGGATATATTTAAAGTGTAATTATGGATAATGAAGCCAGGAGGTTTTTTTCCATTCACATCAATACAGCCAGGACTGACTTTCTCATGTTAGTTTATTAATTTACAAGATGAGTTGAAAAGCCCAGACACGTGAATACATAAACATAATAGAAAAGCTGCTTTTTAAACATTTTTAATTGAAATCTATTGAGATATTTCATATGTGGAAAACAACATACAACTCATTGCAGATTATTTTTGAATCTTGCTTACTATTGTCCTTGAATCATTTAGCAACCTTTTTACATTTTTTTTCTTTTTTTTTGTTGGTTTTTTTTTTTTTTTTTTAGACAAATTCAATAAAGTGCAGAAGAATTGGTACAGCATGAAACTGCTACTGTCACTAGCATTGTATGCCAATTTATCAAGATGAGATCCAATTAAACAGGTCTACTGCATGTCTTGGTTCTGCAGCTCATTATAGTGCACACATTTTTGGATAGAAGTGAATCATATCTGTGGTCAATGTTTTTGAAAGAATAGTTTCTATGTTCTTCAAAGATAAGCATAAACATGAACATCTGTTTAGTGTAATAGTGGTACAATAAATTATGGCATAAACTGCAAAGATATCTTCTACTAATGAACAAATGCCTATATCTTTGAAGTAGCTGACCTTTGAGTTTTCTATCTGTATTGTACACAGTTAAGAGGTCAGTTGTGAAAACTTTATCTAGCATTTGCTGTTTATAACAGAAAAATCTATATTTTAGCAACTTGCTTTTCAAGTTCTGTGGCTTCTTTCCATCTTTTTAAGTATAAAACTGATTCTCTTCTTCACTGACTGTTTTAGAAGAGTCTGCAGAGAGGGGAGAGGAGGCAGAAGGGGGAAAGGAAGGAGAAAGGTAATGAGGAAAGGAAGGGAAAGAGAAAAAAGGAAAGAGGAAAGAAGATGATTTATATCCAGGAGAGTTAACATCATTGCAGTGCTCCTCTCTATCATCTTTGAAGAGTGATAGTGATAGGGGAAGGCCCCTGATGAGGACGTTCCTGATGACTAGGAAAAGGCAAATATTGCCATCTTCAGAAGGGCAAGAAGGGAGGCCTGGTGAAATGCAGGCTGGTCATCCTCACTTTCATCCCAGGGAAATATATGAAGTGACTCCTCCTGGAAGGCAAGTTCAGACGCATAAAGAACAAGAAGATGACAGGGAACAGTCATCACAGATGTGCCAAGGGTGAAGTTGTTCCAGACCAGCATGAGAGCCTTACATGATGACTAGATGTTTGGGTCAGGGTAGAGTACCTGAAATTCAATGGCATCCCTGAAGCTGAATTAGGAAAATACAGAATGAATCAGCAGTATGCAAGGTGACTGAAACTCTGACCTGTGAATAGAAGTCGTGATCCTAAGTCTAACTGGCCACCTGTTAAAAGCGGTGTTTCTCAAAAGCCAAAACACACATACACACACACACACACACACAAAAAAAAAAAAAAAAAAAAAAAAAAAGCTCTGTTTGTCCATTTGGAGAACAGAAAGTGAAAAGAGAGTTTTACTGCTGTCTTTAACTCCCTAAGAGGTTCTATAAATAAGGTGAAACAAGACTTACAGGTGCAACGTGAAAGGACGAGAACAGTCACAAGCTGCAGCAACGAAGTTGTTATTTACAAGATATTAAAAAATAAAAATGTTAATCATTACAAACAGTAGGAGCATTGGAAAAAAGGTGCCTATGAAGATTATGGAATCTCCATCACTGGACATTTTCTAAACTCAGAAAGACATGCCCTGAGTAGCCTGATCTAGCTTCAAAGTTAGGCCTGCCTTCAGCAGGTGTTTGAATTAGAGGACCTTAGAAATCTTTTCAATTCCAAGTCATAAAATGAACCTAACCCCATGTCCCAATAACTGTTCTGGCATGTCAAGGTCATTCTTGAAGGCTGTGCATACTTAGTCTACCATCAGACACTTGTGATTTTTGGCCATGCCTCCGTATGTGAACCTGGTGAGCAAATGTCTTATTCTTAAATCAGTCTTTGATTTTACGTGGGTATCCCAAGAAATGTTAAGAACAGCAGATGTGAATAAACATGTTATATATAACTTCTGATATTAAATATGCCTAACAGTATTAGAAATACAAATATAAATTAATCTGTTGTTTTCTGAAGTGCAACAAGAAGTCATCCTTTTTTATAGCTTTTGAGTTTATTATCATTTGATAAGGTAATGGAGACCCGTATCAAGAAAGCATGACCCTCGAATACTGTGTTCAGTTTTGGGCCCCACGCTACAAGAAGGACATCGAGGTGCTTGAGCGAGTCCAGAGAAGGGCGACGAAGCTGGTGAGGGGCCTGGAGAACAAGTCCTACGAGGAGCGGCTGAGGGAGCTGGGATTGTTCAGCCTGGAGAAAAGGAGGCTCAGGGGCGACCTTATCACTCTCTACAGGTACCTCAAAGGAGGCTGTAGAGAGGTGGGGTTTGGTCTGTTCTCCCAAAGAACTTCTTTACCGAAAGGGTTGTTAGACACTGGAACGGGCTGCCCAGGGAAGTGGTGGAGTCACCATCCCTGGAGGTCTTTAAAAGACGTTTAGATGTAGAGATTAGGGATATGGTTTAATGGGGACTGTTAGTGTTAGGTCAGAGGTTGGACTCAATGATCTTGAGGTCTCTTCCAACCTAGAAAATTCTGTGAATATAGTGGTATTAATAATAGTTATACAAAGTGTATTTGAATCTCAGTTTTGATGATAATTGCTTCTTTTGGGTACTGCTTCTTTTAATCAGAGCTAGTACCATTTCTACTGAAAAACTAATCCGGATGGCTATCAGTTGATGTACAGCCATACAGAGTAGAACAGAGATTAATATTCTACATGGAGAACAAAGCTCAAATATAAGTACTAAGCAGTAATGCTTTAAATCTTTGTCGGAGGAAGTTTAGGGTATGTGCAGCTCAGAATCCCCCAGGAACTGGTGTGACATTGGTGTCTATTATGATGTTTAGTCAAAGAAGGAAGGTGGTGGAGTTACTGCCCCTGGGGGTATTTAAAGTAAGGTTGGACGTAGTACTTAAGGACATGGTTTAGTGGGTAATATTGGGGGGAGCGGGAGGGAGGAAGAGAAGGGGATAATGACTAGATGATATTGGAGGTCTTTTCCAACCTTTATGATTCTATGATTCTATGATTCATATCATATCAGGAAAACCTTTTTGATGGGCTAAAGCTCATTAATACAGAAAAAACATCTCAAAACTCTTAACTAAAGAAGGCATAATTAAATATGCAAGCTGTTAATCAAAAATATAAAAATATACCCAACTTTTTTTTTTTTTAACAAAAAAAATGTCAGAGTGGGAACAAACATATTTTAAAATGGCAGGTTAGAAAATAGCCTTCGAATATTGCCCTTACATATTCCAAGCTAAACACTTATATTTCCTTACCATTTTAAAAACAAAATTTGCTTTATTTTT
The DNA here is from genome assembly GCA_011074415.1 of Stictonetta naevosa. NCBI lineage: Eukaryota > Metazoa > Chordata > Aves > Anseriformes > Anatidae > Stictonetta > Stictonetta naevosa. The sequence continues at coordinate 29,017,816 of CM021697.1, forward strand.
CTCCCATAATTTTCTGTTTCCTTCTTTTGCTTGAACTGTAAGGTTTTAAGTGCAAGAGCAAAAAGAGTTTAATCCTCTCTTAGTGCTGAAAGTCAAGAATACTCTTACTGAAAACAGATATAAACATAGTCTGTGTGAAGACAAGACAGGGCAATACAATGTATTTCAAATACTTCTATCATGATTTTAAAATTATTAAAAAGACCTTTAAATGAAGTATACAATTCATTGATCCCTGCCATTTTCACCCTGAAGTATGCAGAGGTTTTTGAAGAGAAACCCTGTAACCCAGCAGTTAGTTTCCTCTGCTTTAAAAGATTTGAATTACTGCTCTTTCATGAAGAATATAAACCCTTCCCAGAGTAAAAGCAGGATGAGAATGTTGGAGGGAGTGGGATTCTCCTTCACTAGTATTTAAGCCATGGAACCATAAGAAAGTAAATAAGATCATTTTAATGAAACATTGTTAAGTGTGCTGAGGAGAGGAAGAGGCCTTGGTAAGTTGTCCCTCCTGATCATGAAGGTAAGTCAGACACAGATACAGTGGAAAAAGTGGTTCCAGTGTCCTGCTCCAAACTGCGGCGATCAAACACCAGGCTGATTCATATATACCCTACTCAGCCCCGATCATATGATTTAATACCCTTTATACAGCTGTTTTCTCCTTCTAGTTTCTTCATCTTTACCACCCTCATCCACTCCAAAATTAGCCAGCTAGTCCTATTTACACTTTCCCCAAGGGTCTCAGTTTTGCTGACTTTATACACTTATTTTCTATTCATGATGTGGTTGCTCTAGTAAATTCTACTTTGCTCAGCATTTCTGAAAGGTAATACCTCTCTTTATATACAGTTTTTCACTTCTGCCATTTCTCATGTTGCTGTCATCTTAGTTTAGCCACTAGTCAGGGTTGGCCAGCTGCATACACATTACTACTATTTTGCTATTTGTAATGTGTACTTTCTGTCTGTTCCCTTCTTAGCGTAGCCAAAGCACAGGATGGACCATTTGTCAGAATACTGAATACAAGGAGGAGCTCATAAACGTTGTCCATTTTTTTGGCCTTTAATCTTACCTAGATAAAATGATAAAACACTAGTTCCTAAAAGCTGGGACCAGAACATGCAATGTTATTGCCACAAAACAGAATCACAGAATCACAGAATTATCTAGGTTGGAAGAGACCTCCAAGATCACCGAGTCCAACCTCTGACCTAACACTAACAAGTCCTCCACTAATCCTTATCACTAAGCTCTACATTTAAACATCTTTTAAAGACTTGCAGGGATGGTGACTCAGCTACTCCCCTGGGCAGCCCATTCCAGTGACTAACAACTCTTTCAGTGAAGAATTTCTTCCTAACATCCAACCTAAACCTCTCCTGGTGCAACTTTAGCCCATTCCACCTTGTCCTGTCACCAGGCACATGGGAGAATAGACCAACTGCCACCTCGCTACAGCCTCCTTTAAGGAACCTGTAGAGTGTGAGCCTTTTCTTTTCCAGGCTGAACAATCCCATCTCCCTCAGCCGCTCCTCATAAGACTTGTTCTCCAGACCCCTCACCAGCTTTGTTGCCCTTCTCTGGACTTGCTCGAGCACCTCGATGTCCTTCTTGCAGCAAGGGGCCCCAAACTGAACACAGTAGTTGAGGTGCAGCCTCACCAGAGCAGATTACAGGGGGACAATCACTTCGCTAGTCCTGCTGGCCACACTGATTCTAATGCAAGCCAGGATGCTGTTGGCGTTCTTGGCCACCTAAGCACACTGCTGGCTCATATTCAGCCAACTATCAACCAAAACAAAACAAAACAACAACAAGAAAAATCTACCTACTGGTATTTGATTGAGTTTTACAAGTTGAAAATTAAATGACACAAGAAATTTGCAGACAAAAGTTTTTGAAGAACCCTCTTATCATCTCAGTATCTTTCTCTGAGGGCTCTTATTACTCTTCTTATTCTCTCTTATACTCCTCTGTACCTAATCTAAAATATCTTAGTGCCATAAAACTAGCTGCTGGTTGATACAACTCCTAGACGAACATCTGAACCCTGTTTTTCAATTGCCCTAAAAATCACAGGTTCCCTTAGAGTGCCACTGTGCTGAAGCATCAATGTTCTTTACATGGACTGCCAAGAGGCGGCATCTTCCAAATGGGACCCTTCTCTCCCTCTTTAGTTTGTAACTCGATCAAAATTCTCCAGAAGAAAAAAATGCTATTCAGTCAGAATCTGGAAGCATTCTATTGTCCCTATTATCACCCCAGAGATACAGAAAAATAAACCTTTCTAGTGTTTCTAGTGCTTGTGTTTCAAAGTAACTTAAAAGATGCAAACCAGCAATGACCCTAAGAAACAATGCATTTTATTGTTGGTAAGAGCTCTCTGAACCGCTGAACTGCCATTCCATAGTGGTAACAACTTTTTTTTTTTTTTTTTTTTTTCTCTTTTGTTTTTAATCCTCCCAGTTTTCAAGAAGGAGGATGACATTATTTATTGACGAGTACCTACTGAGTAAGAGACTACTGACAGAGCAGAATTGACAGTGAGCAAAAGGTATTAAGCAATTAAATTGTATTTTTACTTTAAGTGATTATGCTAGAGTTTGCAAATAATATAACATTAAGTGACTAGGCAGGCTTTTCATTTACATCCACTGATGGTCATAAATGAAAAGGTATAAAAATAAGCACAGCCTTTTTTTTTTTTTTTTTTTTTTTTTTTTTCAGGTAGTACTTTCATTAATGCCCCAGGCCTACACAGGGCCAAATTCTTCTCTGTAAACTAGTTGTTGACACTCTTTCTAGATGTTGGACAAAACTTCAGATTGGCTAAATGTAGATCCATTGGTTCCAGTGGACACACAATGATTTATAACCATTGAAATTCAGCATTGTGTGTTTGTAAAGGGCATAAATCAGAGAAGGAGTTGATCCATTGATTTTCTTCCCAGTTCCTTGTGTACATCTTGTGCTTTAGAGTGCTTTCCATTTTCTCATCAGTTCTTACATATATTCTTTTCAACAATTTTAGTCACTCCTTTCCAGTGGTATAACAACTTCCAAACAAGTACATCTTTAAACAATTAATTTACCATTCTCTTTGCATTAAAAGAAATAATGAATAATAAATTTAAGTAATGAAGAGTCAAAAATGCTGATTGGAGCTCACTGTACAAGAAGTTAAATCTATGTTGACTATTACATTCTGGAAAGCAGTCCTGTAATTTAAATATGTATAGATTAAATAATATAATCTGTAACAATTTTGAAGCTCTAAATAATGATTACAGACTTTATGAGTCCTTAGCTGGACTCAATTTTTATTTCTAATCTGTATGAATGACTTGCCATCTCTATATATCTGGTCATTAGTGGAGATTTATACAGATAAAATGGTGATTTATTATGGTTCTTTAAGATCTCTAGGTGTAGTTTATGCCTTGATTTCAGGCATGAATGGTGTCAGTGATTTGCTTGAACTGAATAATTTTTCAAAGAAACAAAGCAAAGATTGCCAAATTGGGTGCTGTATTGTGAATAAATTAATCTGCTAGTGATAGATCAGAAAAAGTCTCTATTAAACATTATTTCTGTAATAAAACTATATATAAATTCAATAAATAATATGGAAGATGTTATTCAACTTATGTGAAAATAAATCATATCTATCAGCAAACTAGTGTTGAACTTGTTTGTGTATTGCTGTGCATTACTATTAAATCCATGAAATCCTGATCTGCATTTAAGTTGTGATAGATTAATTTCTTCAGTTAATCGCAGAGTCATGTCTTCAGTGATTTTGACTTTCATCAGTGTTTAACATCTTTAACTTCTCTTTGCACAAAACAGTCAACGAAATGTGGTCCAATCCTATGTTACATAATCAAACAAAATTTCTGTGAACATCAAATATTTACACTGCCTAGAAAAAGACTGAAGATTTGATTCACCAATTTATAAAGGGATTTTATAAGTTATGTAATAATGTTGTAAAAACAGTCACTTGCCTCAAGAGAAGAAATTTTGCATATTTATGCCTTCATAGAAAAACCTTAGTACTGACTTTTTGACGCTAATATGTTCTTCTAATTTCCTCTGAAAAATTTAATTGCCTAAAGGTATGTATTGCTGATTTAACTTGATGTTTTAGAATAAAAATGTAATGTTCAATCATTCTTGGTCATCCGGTAAATAAGGGTGCCATATAACAAGTTTGATTTCTTTTTTGTATAAATATTATCAAGCTTGTTTGATACCCCCTGTAGTTTAGAACATTTTTAACCTACTTTCACAACTAGTAAATGCAGTGAAGATGTGGCACCACAAGCTTCACTTTGTGCCAGTAATGAGAGAAAGTATCCACAGTACTGTTTCTCTGATCTGTTGAATTCTTTGATGCAGAAGTCCTCAGCTGCTTTAATTGCTAGCTAAAGGAACTTGGAATGTGTTTCCAAATGCCACATCCAGACCTTCACTGGTTTATACAGTGAGAAAACAGAGTCAATATATCACAAACTTGGACACGTAGTATACATGGCATTGTTCATGGTCACTTAAATTCTTTGCTTATGATAATGAACAAAGGTTAGTGATTCTAATGCTGAGGTGTGAATGTTGCCAAAACACCATTTTGACCCAGGTAAGTGGCACCATTCAGTAAAATGACATATCTTAAAATACAAGTATTGGAAAATCTATCATTTTTTCCTGGTCCCAGACCAGTTGTTTCCTTGGCCTAATTTTCACTTCATCTTTACAATTTGCTAATACTGCTAGTAGATATTGCTACTATTTAAAGCACTGGTATTTTGCACTCAACCATTTCATGAATGGAATAGCCATTAAAATGGAGGTCATCCTGCATGTCAGTAGGGACCATATTAAGATACAGTTGTATATCCTTCCTTCCTATTTCCAGTGGTTTATTTCATCACAAAAACTACTATAGAAATGTAATTTAAAAGGTACAATGGGACATATTAAAGTAACATCTCACTGTGCTTAAAACAACTTCCTGCCCCAAGCAGCAGATGGGGATGAGGAATGGGGTTGCATCAGTTTGTAATGGTTTGTCTCTGATGCTCCTTCCACCTCACACTTTTCCCCTGTTTCAGCATGGGTCTCCCATGGGCTCTAGTTCCTGACAGATAATCTGCTTCTGAATAGGCTCTCCATGGGATGAATTTCATAGTAATCAAAGTACATGTTTTGTAATCTCTACATTCTCCACATCCACTGTGTATCAGATACATAATACTAAGAATAAATAATCCATCTTAAAATTTCATAGTAATATCTAAATTTATTTTCAATGCACATTAGAATAACTAAGATGCATTGCCTTGTCTGCTTTTACACCAATATTTGCAAGTGGAATACATTAGTAATGCAAAAAGAAATATTTAATTTTAATTTTCTGTTGTGCTACTAGTTGTAGCATTGTTAATGACGTTCAGGCTACTTCAGACAATTATTTTCTTATATTACTACTGAGTTTAAAATCTTACATGAGTACATAATCAATAATAGAGATGTTCCTTATGCCTATATCTAATTGCTGATTGTGCAGAATTGTGTAGTTGACAAAGTCTAGCTCCTTCCTCTGCATCCATGTAATATTTCATTTTAATTAAATCTCTTTGAAAAGCTGCAGAGCAAAAACTCATAACTCTCACTTGAGTGTTTAGATGAATCAGGCCTGTTATGATATAGTGTGCACCCACACACTCACATACTTCTTAGCTATCTTCACAGGACAGAAAATATTAAATGGAAAAAAAAAAAAAAAAAAATCACTCAGGCCCCTTAAACAATGGGAATACAAGAAAGTTTGGTATTCTCACACTTATTTCCAGAGTACTATTTCACTCTTACACCTCCCCAGTGCTCCATGTATTTTACTAAAGGTTTATTGTGAAGACTCAATATAATCCTACACAAAATGAAATCTAAACCAAATTATATTTGTTCCAATATCTGTATAATTTATATCTAAGAGTAAATAAATCTGATACAAATTATTTCTTCCTGGATAATAATGAGTAAATTGTCCAATTTATAGTTACATTTTTTTGGTGGGTTGGTACTGTTTAGCAGCCAGATGCCCACCCAGCTGCTCTCTCACTCACCCTTCTCCACCAGGTAGGAAGAGAAAATAAGATGGAAAACCTATTACTATATTTTATTACAGGAAAAAACAGACTTGACTTGGGGAAAATTGATTTAATTTATTGCCAATTAAAAATGTGTAAACATTTATAAAAAGATATAAGCTCCCTATGAAACAAGTAGTGACATAAAGATGTACCAGAAAGTTCGTTCACTTTTCATTCTCATTTAAGTTTTGTTTCTACATGTTAAGTACAGATTTTACTAGCAGTTAAAGCTACATGTTCAAAGTGAAAGTGACAAAATGCTGTCTGAAAGTGAAATATAAATTAGCAAACTTGTTCATTCACTTAGGCAAGAGGAAAATAAAACATGATGTTCGCTGTCCAAATTCTTGCTAATGAATGGTCTCTAGATGAAGAATCATTTGGTGAGTGAAAAGTATGTACTTTTAAGAGTTTGATACATTTAGGAATGAATGACAATATATCTCAGATATTGTATTAATATTGTAATAATACTTCCCTAGTTTTATTAGAAACCCAATAAAAAGAAAATATTTTTGTATGTTCTCATTAATATTTTCCTTGCCTTTTTTTTTTTTTTTTAATCTTAACAAAATAATTGTTTATGATGAATAACCACATGTATTCCACCTTTTAAAACAAATAAGCAAATATTGCAGTGAGGTGAATCATCTATTTAACTTCAAAGCAAGTAATAATGAAATTAAACTAATAGCGTGATTTTAGTCTTTGCAAAGTCAATGGTACAGAAGAGTGACTATTAAGCAGACACTCCTGGATGACCATGGTTAACATTCAATAGACCAAGTCCAGCCTAGAATCTTAATAAAGCCTTATCACCAGCCTTTTTGGGTTGCTAGGTGTTATAAGAAGTTAGAACAGAATTGTGAAGTTGCTACTCATACAATACCATGCTCAAATTTTGAATTAAGTTAATAATTGATGCTGTCTATGTTTCCTCAGCTGATGACAATTTTCTTCTCTTTTTCTCTTATAAATGATTTTGGTATTCTGGATGTAGAAATACATATTTTAAATTCATAAATAGCCACATTTGAACTGCATATTTTTATGAGCCTAATAAAAATATAATCTGCAAATGTATTCTGAAGAGATGGAAGTTGGTTGAGTAGTTTATTATTTATTGCGACAGCTAACTCAGGGTCATACATTTCAAAGGAACACACCAAAAATATGAACTTTCTGAATAGGTTTTGACAGGATTTGTAGGTGTTTACAATATGTCTATTTACATCTTGGATGAGATTTATAATTCCATATTTATCAGTCATTTTTAATTCTGAAAGATGCATAGTAATGTTACAAATGTGTACCCAACGTGTGTGTGTGTGTGTCAATCCTAAAAGAGGTGTGAGATGAGTGCTAATTGATTAGTATGTTATAGTAATTTTTACTAGAATGGAACTGCTTGTGAAGAATTTGATGAACTATGACACAGCACCATAAAATAGTCATTACCCAACAGCAGTTTTGGTCTGAGAAAGTATTTGTCTGTGATAATCATTTTTCACCTTCTTAGTGTTTAGGTCATTGTATGATAATATTTTCATTCTTCCTATCTTACTGTCCATTAAACTGTCCTTGAGATACAAAATTTTAGGTACTGACGTCAATTCTTTAATATTTCATATGTAGATTCTTCCTTCCTTCCTTCCTTCCTTCCTTCCTTCCTTCCTTCCTTCCTT
>CM021697.1:29025668-29046815 GCA_011074415.1 Stictonetta naevosa
CCTTCCTTCCTTCCTTCCTTCCTTCCTTCTTTCCTTCTTAAATATTTCAGTCTATGCATGTTTTAATCACTATAGAAATTCAGGAAGAGTATGTACAAAAACTTTTGCAATTGAATTAGACCTCTTGAGACTCAGCTTTCCAGTGTATAAGAGACTTATGATTAAGAACTGGATATATTTGTAAACTCAAATAAGACAAAGCTACTTTAATTGCTTCTGATGTCAATTTCAGGTTGTCACGACAACAAAGCCTTAGCTGTCCTTAAGGACTATCATGATTGTAGAAAGACCTTGATATCCAGTTGACAGAAGGAATAGCTAGAGCATAAGAATATAATAAGAACCGCAGTGAGTCAAATCTAAGGTCTACCTATTCCAATATTTGCTAGTAGCAGATACTTAGAAAAGCAAATATGAACAATGTAATACTATGGTCATATGTCCCCAAAATACTCAACTTCACTTGCTATGAAGTAAAGTTCAGCAGCTCTTCGGGCTACAGATGGCTTGTTCATATTTTAAAATCATTGGTAGAGCTTTTCTTACATGCATTTTCCTAGTTCTTTTTGAACTCATGTAATCATTTGTCCTCTACAGAATAGCATCCTGTGGTAAAGAACTTAACTATGTAGAAGTTTGTGATTTGTCTATGACCTGCTAGTTTCACTGGAGTTCCTTGCTTTGTACTGCAAGAGACTGCCGCTGAAGCTGTATTCCTCAACCCCCTCCTGTTTTTAAATGCTGCTACTGAGATCTGTCTCTATTTTCTTTTCTTCAGACGGAAGACTCTTTGTCTCTAACTGCAGTTGTCCTTTCTGTCCTCTGTACCTTTCCTCTTTCTCTCATGGCCTTTCTGTTTTAAACAGAAGGTTCATGCTACAATCTTTCAATGAATTTATATAACGGCATAGAGGTTGTTTTGTCTAGTTTCCTTTTCCTTTTCTAATTATTCCTAACATTTAATTTGCTGATTTTTTTTTTGACTGTGACAAAAAAAAGTCTTTTTTTTTTTTTTTTGATTGAGCTTATGTTTTCACAGAACTGCTTTTTATAAACCCACAATTTTGTTTCTTATGGAAAAAAAAAATAGTTCAAGACCCGTAATTATGTACACAATAGCAGTAAATTTAATATTATTTTGCATGTTACATTTATTTATATTTTTTTTATATTTCATTGTAGCTGTCATTTTACCACCTATGCAACCATTCCACAGCTATGCAATGATTCCTCATTCATACCTGTGGTGGTTTTACTTGGATGGGCAGCTGATCTCTATCACAGCCACTCTCTCGCCCCCTGTCCTCAAAGGGAAAGGGGGAAATATACAACACAAAGGGCTCAAGGTTTGAGATAAGGATGATTAGTTTAAGGGAAAATGAAGAGGGAAAATGAACAAACAAACAAATAAACAAAAAGGCAACAAGCAAAGGCCATGCAGAAGCACAGAGAGAGAAAAGAAATTACTCTCTACTTCCCATCAATGAGTGATTTTAAGACACGTCCTGGGAAGCAGGGCCACAATACACATAGCAGTAATTTGGGAGGACAGACATTTTCATAACAAGAGTCCCCCCTCTCCTTCCTCTTTCCCGCCTTTTATTGCTCAGTGATGACATCATATGGTATGGAATATCCCTTTGGTTGGTTTAGGTCAACTGCCCTAGTGATGTTCCCTCCCCATCTCTTGCCAACCTCTCTTTTTGGGGGTTGGATGGAGTCCTGATGCTGTGCCAGCAGTGGTCAGCAGTAGACAAAACACTGGTGTGACACCAATGTTGTTCTAGCTTCAGGTGCAGAGCACAGCACAGTATGGGCTGCTGCAGGGAAAGTTAAATCCATCGCAGCCAGACCCAGAACAATACCACACTGACTGTCTTAGTGTCATCAGCAGATATTGTCTGCTCATATTGTATTGTTTTCCAGATAGCTTAAATATGTTTGTAAAAATAGGAGGGAAGAGTTAGAATTTATTTGGGCAGTTTCTTCATGGAGCAGGGTGTGTTGTTGTAACACAGTAGTTAATGTGTTTTATGAGTTATTCTTTTCCTTTCTTCTTGTGAATTGTCTTGTAGCATCAGAAACATAAACTAAATCCTCCATCTTAACTTCAATATCAAAGTCCTAATAACTTAATAAGGTGTAAATGAGTTCGAGTCATTCAGTCGTCCTGGACATCATCTGCACCAGGCATAATGTCTGGGCACAATGTTCACTAGATTTCTGCCTCAAGGACTTCTGCCAAGAGAAGTGCCTTTGCAGAGTTATCCTACTCATCCTGGTGGGTTTGGGGTAGCAGAGAAGGCTTCCAGGAAGGTTTCCTACAATCAGTTGCACATAGACTGACACAGGTCCAATTTTTCTATTAGCTGAAAGGTGAGCTGATTGTAAGCAACTGCTCACCATTTTCCCATTTAACAAAAAAGCGTACCTGGTTGCAAGGGAAATGAAATGTTCTTACCCAGACTGTTGAGGAAATTCTCATACTGTACTCTAGATGGTTTAACTTTTCTGTAATTTCAACCCTGTAAACAGAGTTTGGAAAGTATTTTGATGTCATTTGGGATGAAAGATACTCAGCTAAAGGCAGTAGCACTACCATTCTTTTAATGGCTAACTTGAAGTAAATGAAAAAAATTCTGCAAATAATGATCAAGTGTCTGAAACTATGGGGAAAGAATGAAGAACCCTATCTCATATATATATAAAAATATATGTATGTGTGTGTGTGTGTAATTGAAAGACATCATATGAGCCACATAGTGCTATAGATCAGCTGTAGGTTCAGGAAAAAGTGTATTGCCTTGAATCCAAAAGTGAATTTTAGACCCTGTCTTTTATTGACATGTAAGCAATCAGTAAATATGAAATATGGAGCAGTTCTACACCCACCTTACCTCCTTTCTCTTTATCATATTTCTTGGTTTATTGCTTACTGTCAGTTTCTCAGACTGTTCTTTTGACATTTTAAACAATGTATCATTTTTTTCAATAGTAAGACTATCTCACTTTCTCACTTGATGCTTCTTTCTCTCTCTCTTTTTTTTTGGGCGGGGGGGTCCGGGGGGAGATGAGCCTGTATTTTCTATACTCTTGAAAATGCCTTACTTCAAAATGCTATTGTTCTTACATGTCCTACAAACATTTTTGTGCCACACATAAATGAGTGCACATGGTTAAGTAACAAACATATCCATTCTATTTCTATTTATTTATGGTATTTCCTCTCACTGATAATCTGTCTTGTCAATTAAATTGAAGTATTTGAACAACTTAACAATTTTTATCTCCTCACCTGAGTAGTTAGTAACATGCTGGAAAAAAGAGATATTTCTGTATCTCAGAGGATAAATGCTGACATGCATTATATATGGTGGTTTCCTTTTAGTTAAATCATACAAAAATATAATATGCCTTATTATCTGGGGATACAACACATCTGCAAGACCTCTGTACACGGAAAATTGCTGGGCTCAGAAGGAACTTAAATGGCCTGAAATCTTTTGCTTCTAGCTAACCTAGAGCATGCATGTGCTGGAAATCTATAGCTATACTGGTAATGTCCCAAAACCGTTTATGTTTTTCCCTGTTTTCATAGCCTCAAGATAGAGCAGTCTCTCACCTCAAAATAATAACTCAGCTTTTTGAGATTGTTTGAGATTTTCAGGTATAGTTGCTTGGCAGACTGAGAAGAAAATTTTCAACTACTTGAGCTAGGTACGACTGGCTAAAATTCAGGCTTAACTGTATAAGGTAGGTATTTGACTGAGACTAAAATACATCTGCATTAACAAGCTCCTGCCAACTTATTAAAATTATTAATTCCTGCAGGTACTGCTGTTCTCCCATTCCACCAAAGGCCATTTTGCTTTATGCTGAAGCTATAGAAACCCATCTTTTTTGAACCACTCTTCAGTATTTACAAGATCACGTCTTTTTCCCTCAAACTCTCTCATTAGTACATTTTTGCAACATCAATTTCTCAAAATTTTCAGTATTTTCCTTCTTTATATGCAATATAAACAAAGTTAGACAGAAACTTTTTTCCAGAGAGAAAGTGTTAGTTGACCTCTCTATGGAAGAAAAACGGGGAAAGAATGAGATAACCAACATTGCTTTCATCATAGATAGTGTTGGCAGTGCTTTCTTCCATGGAATAACACCTCATACTCTATGCAGCTTGTCACTGATTCTTATTTCAGTTACAAATAGAAAAGATAGTTTTAAAACTACAAATGGCTGAAAAAAATATTACTTTAGTCAACTGTATTTGATTCTATAACTCTGAAGTCAATAGGAATTTGGTTATTACTTTTGCTGTAATAAAATTTGCCCTTAGAACTAATGTCTCACATCTCATCACTTTGCCTTTTATGAAAGCATGCATTCAAAATTAAATTAGCACTCTGAATTTCTTTTTCAACCAAAATCATTTTAAATTAGGTTTGTTGGAATAATAAAGATCAAATGTTATGCTACAAAAGAAGAGAGAGATAAAAACTGCAAACCAAATTTTTAACGTGACATTTAGGTCTCAACTTTTTATAGCACATTTTCATCAAGTTTTTGTGGTAGAGAAAGTTAATTTGGTGACTTTTTCACATATACTTTAACAGGTTCATCATCTGGTGTCTCTATCATAGTACAGACTTTCTTTTGGGCAACCAGCAATATTTCATTTCTGGCTTATATACAAGAAAATCATTATTCAGAAGAAAACTCCCACTCCTTGTTTTTACAGGTACATTTTTTGTACCCAATTCACTAAGCTACCTACAAAATAAGGGTCCTTCAAAAAGCAAAATTTATATTTTTGAGCAATAAATATGAATAATAATAAGTAATATCTGACATCTTTTTTTTTTAAAAAAAATGTCAATGCTCTTATTATTACTTTGTCTAGCAGAAAAGAATAACCTAAATTAATAGTTAGGTTATTCTAACCTAACTAACTAGGTTATTCAAACCTAACTATGGGCTGAAAGTGGGCTGAAATACTAAGCATGTATCTCAACTGCATAATGTTTGTGATCTAAATGTGATAAACTCATTCATTCAGCTCTATGAAAGGCATTGCTTTCACTGATTTGGCTTCTTTCTAAAGCTTGTCAGGGAAAAGTCTCTCTTCTATGCCAATACCTCTATACCAGTTCGCAAACTCACCTGTGGAGTGCATTGGGGAAAGATCCCATTACTTGAGCATATAGAATCATGAACTTGTTTCATATTCTGGTTTTCAGAATCATGATGCCAGTCTTCCATTTTCCAGTCCATTTAAAGAAAGGAAGAAAGAATTTTGTCACTACATGCTAACACCATATTTACTTAGGCTTATTGACAGACAGCTATTTTTAAGTTAGTCCCCTCTACAAGGTTTGTCTTTCTACTTACAAAGCTAATAAGCTATCAAGGTTATTGCACAACCTGATGACAAAACATTCTTTTCTGGCCCTTATGACAAAACTTCCCACTATGCATATTCTTCACTGGTGAAAATCTTGTTGTGGAAGTGTAATATTACACAATCATACACTCAATCCTCTTAGTACGTAACTGTAGTAATTCTGCATGTCCCAGACACATGGCATATAAGCATAACTATTTAGTTTACCTCTCTTAAACATTCTATTTCATCATAACATAAAGACAGTATATTTCTCAGCTTTGTCTGTAACCTCAGAGGTATTTCAGCAGCAGTTTCTCTAATAATTTTTGAAACAAATATATTCTTTTTGTACACCCACATATGAGGTCACCACCATAAGTATTTTTCTCACATTTAGAAGAATCACTATTTTGTCCACTCCCACTCATTTCTCCAGTCTTCTTGCTTAATCTTCCCAGCTAATATTCAGAATATATTTTCTACCTTGCTGCATCAAATTCTAACATATAATTTCAAATTTTCAGAAATATATCAGACTATCAGACTATTATCACAATGACATGGCACTTGAAGGCATTTAGCCAATGTATATTTTTATTTAAATATGTTCAAAATTCTGTAATGTTGCATATTTATCTTAGTGACATGGTTTAGTGGAGGACTTGTTAGTGTTAGGTCAGAGGTTGGACTAGGTGATCTTGGAGGTCTCTTCCAACCTAGGTGATTTTGTGATTCTGTGATGTTTGAACACAGAATAAGACCAGCTATTAAATGCAACTAAAAAATAAAAAATAAAAATAAAAATAATAATAAAAAAAGGTCATGGAAACTAGAACAGAACCCAGGAAACCTAAGTCTCACTTAACCTGAGACTTTGGCAATCCCATCAAACAATCTGCCAGCTCTTCAGAATTGCTAACCTTTGCAGATACAGGGACTGTCCCAATCCCCAGCCTGAGTATATACCTTTGCAAATGTATAAGATTAAAGTAAAACTCTTTTTTTTTTTTTTTTTTTTTTTTTAAATTCAGAAGTGTATTCCATTTTGCCTAAATGTACATTTCTACTGATATGAATGCTTTAGTGTCAGCTGTTCATCCTTTAGTGTAGTGGCAACTACCTATTTTTTCTAAATACAAATGGTATAATAAATATAACTAAAACATTGATTTGGTGTTCTCATGCTGGTCAATGAAATGGTTAACCTTTGTTCACTGCTCCTGTGCTGGAAATGTACTTTATAGCACACACATCACAGGGCATAGATGGCCAGACTATGATCTTGATACACCCATCTCATTTTAATAGCCTTTATAATTAAGCTTACATGTAGAAAATTATAGTTGAGGAAGACAAACTAAAAGATAATAAGTGATATTTAATTCTTTCAAAAAGCAAATGACAGAATAGAAACAGATAATAGACAGCAGAGAAATAACTGCCAGGGATTTTGAGTTTTCCTTCACCTTCACGCTTACTCTCTCCTGTACAGACATCTTTTCATATAAAGACAAAATCTTCTTGTTAAGTGGCATTTTTAGAGAAAATTTCCCTATTATTCTCTTTCCTTCTTCTCTGAAATGACAGTCATCTGGCAAGTACCAAGAGCTCATCAAGCTTTTCTAGGATCAATGTATTAAAAAATAAATTGCCACATCCAAGAAAGTATTAAAATAAATGATGATTTAAAAGAATGCTGTTAAAAATCATGACCTCTATACATCCTTGAATATGAGTATGTAAAGCGTATGTTTTCAAAGCACAGCTAAGCATCTGACAATTTTTTAGTATTACTGGTTCAACAACTTTGACATTCAATAATCTGTTTCAGTCAGCAGGTGGATCTGCCAAAAAACACAGGAGTGGAAACAGAAAGTGATCAATATCTTGTACGAATGACATTTAAAACAGTGTTACATATTTTCACAGACTTGTTTATAACAAGTAAATATGCATGTACATTTATAGAACCTTGTATATCATCTGAGATTTCAGGCTCCATTTTTATATGATATCCTGAGTTGGAAGGGACCCACAACGATCATCAAGTCCAACTCCTGGCACCACACAGGTCTACCCAAAAATTCAGATCCTATGACTGATAGCATAGTCCAAGTGATTCTTAAACTCTGGCAAGCTTGGTGTTGTGATTACTTCCCTGGGGAGCTTGACAACCCTCTCATTGAAGAACCTTCTCCTGATGTCCAGCCTGAACCTCCCCTGTCTCAGCTTGATTCATTTCCCTCAGGTCCTATCGCTGGTCACTAAAGAGAATAGATCAGTGACTGTCCCTCCGCCCTCCCTCATGAGGAAGCTGTAAACCGCGATGAGGTCTCCCCTCAGCCTCGTCTTTTCCAGGCTGAACAGGCCAAGCGACCTCAGCCAATCTTCATACATCTTCCCCTATAGGCCCATCACCATCTTTGTAGCCCTAAATTCAAACATACAAAAGAAGTTCACAAATTCATAAAGTTTTGCACTTACAACAACAGCATTAACAATGGTTGAACTGTTATTACTAAAAAAATACACATTTACAGGACCTTGTTCCTCTAAAGGTCCTATTAAGGGATGCCACCAGTGTTGTCACTTCCAGCAGCTCTGGGGATGGTGATTTCTCCCGTCTGGATGCTGGATCCCAGCTCAGGGCACCTGGGGACCTGAGGTTTGTGCCCAGGCTGAGGGATACAGCTTGTGCTTTTCTGTTTACAGGCTCAACCTGTAGCAAGGCTGAGCATGTATCCCAGAGACACGTACATGGACACACACATGGACACCAACATGGCCAGCTATGTTGATGACCACAGACAAGATGCTGCCTTCAGCAGCACCTACTGATACAAAGCTGATATAAGCACAGCCAGCCAAATCCCCTTCCTCCTATTCAGTGGGTCAGGACTGAAAGCCACTGAAGTCCTTTCAGCACACGTACACACAGGATAAAGAGGAAGATCGTGCAGAGAGTTAAAAAGAGATTTAGTAAAACAGGACAGATTGTGGTGCTTGGGCACAGGGCTCAGTCAGACAAGTGCACTGAGCAATCATGTTTTAGACAAGACCAGACCTTTTTATATTTCTTTCTGCCTGTTCCTCCTTTGTTTCTCTCCAGTTCCCTCTCCCTGTACTTTCTTCATCAGTCTCACCAAACACCTTCTTCTTAAGTCTGAACCTCATCAGTCACAAAGTCCCAGTGTGCTTACAGTTCCTTGATAGCTCATAATTTACTGTGACTGAGCAGGTTTGTTTCTTTTCCTTGTCTCAATCATGTTTGACTGTCAAGTCTGTGTGTCTATGTGTCTGTGTGTTTTGTTTATTGTTTCCTCTTTCCCTTTGCACTGAAAAGGTCAGATATTTTTACTGACACAGACACTCTCACCTTCCACTTAGATTTGCAGATCCCACATACCATGGCAGATCCTACTGGGGGAATCACTAAAGCTGGATGGGTATCACTCTGGAGCATAAAAACTGAAATAACTTTGATTTAGACAGAACAGGCTGGGGTTCTTGATCCCATCTTGTTTGATTAGAGGTATGATCCTCAATTATTAATGTAGTAACAATGAGAGGAAACATACTACAATTATCCAAAGTAATTCAAATTCAAAGTTTTGCACTTTTTTTGTTTCTCCTTAGTACAGCTCAGTATAAGTCAGTGAACTGACCTCTTTACAGCAATTTAGAAGTAGCTAGTACTTAATACCAAGGCTTCTGTAACCTCTAAAGGCATAATATTCAGGACATGGGAATTGTAACACCCTCCTTTTCCCCCTAAGGCAAATTCTGTCAAATTTGTTGATCTAAGATATGGGACAGTTAACAAGCTAGTAGATGAAGACTGTAGAGTAAAATGGGGTTCGAAGGAATCAATATTTCTTCTAGATAACTAGAGCCAAGGCCAAGTCATACATTAAGCCAAACAATTCAAGTATAAATATCAATATGCTGCCTGACAGGATGCCAATATATGTGCTTTAAAAACAAAGGTATACAGCTTGGTCATATAATTAGGAATAAAGTACCAATAAACTAAAGGCACTTCTTAAAAGTTTGAAAATCTCTAAAAAGAGCAACTGACAGAAGCAATTGGGAGAGCAACTGTACAGGCAGAACATACTCAGCTTCAGCTGAAGACTTTTCAGGATGCCTTCAGAATCTCACAGGATTGGATCCAAAACCCTTATTCACTCCAGGACAGAAATAAATCAATACCAGCAACATTTGCGAGATTGAAACAGGTCACACTTAGCAGAGTAGATGGTATCATTTTAATGAGGAAAGAAAAGATCACAACCAAGATCCCTAAGAAAGGAGACAGTGAAAAGTCACTTGCAGCACAATGGATTTAATGACTTTTTCTTAATGAATGCTGTCAATATAAGACAGAGCTTTGGTTTTCCCTGGGAGTAAAACATTATGCGGTTTTTTAGACTCTCTGATTTTCCATGAGAAGAGAGAAATGAGAAAGATACAATGAACTCTAGCAGACTTTTTGCTGGTATATCTAAATGAAAAACTGTATAGTTAACACATACTAGGGCAGAAGCAACATAAAACCCCTGTATAACCATGTCCATAGAATGACATGGCTTATAAGGTGTGATTCACTTTTATCATGCATCCTATTGTACTGAGGAATTAAGGGAAAGAGTAAACCCTAATACAGTATAAGTCAAGAGAAAATACCCTTCTGCCAGCATGAAGTAAAGAAGGCAGATGAGTCATTTGAAACAAATATATCTACCACTACTCATTCACAATGTATTCTGCAGGATGTAAGGAAAATTCTATGAATCAGTGAGTAAAACACATAATTTAAAAGCAAAAGCAACTGCTCAAAGTCTTTAGAAAAAAAAAAAAAAAAAAAAAGTTTCCTGTAATTAGCATGCCTTAATATTTAATTACTTTGCTGATTTAATACATTTGTGTCTCGCTTACTTTAGCTGCGAGGAAGAGGAGAACTAGGTACAGTACTGGTAACAAGAGGAATCAAGCCAAAAACATAATGTTAACAGATTTAGTTGCACAGGTTTTTAATCAATTATTGCTCAAACCTACTGGGGTGATCACATGACAGATTTTGATAAAGATTTGTTTTGCAGTAAAAGTCACTGAACATTAGATTAAAATGTAGGCTCATTCACCATCAAATGGATTTCTAAGCAGAGACAAAAGGGTTAAATTGATCTTTTAAGAACATTTTATATTTTAGAATCCTCTTGTTTACCTCTAAGACAATCGTAGTTCAAAAACAAATGTTCAAATGCTAAGTGAGAGTTACAGACATGCTTGAACATTTCAGAATCAATGATTGTTCAAAACACTCCTAGCACTCCTCTTCCCTGTTGTTTGCAAAGAATGGTGAAAAATTCATGATAATGTCTTTGGACTAGAAATGAAGATGCTGAAGGCTCCTTTGTCACTTAAAAATTTCAGCTACCACAGGATGAGAATGAGGTGTGTTGCTGGTTAACTAATCTGTTATGGTACATCTGAGCTCAGGAGCACAAAGAGCCAGTTGGACCCTTGCCTAACTCTGCACAGAACCATTCTCTCCAGGGGAGTATTGAACCCATGACCCACTGTCCTGCACATAATGCTTCTATTCCCTCTGCATTCTGTGTCTGCCCCCTTCTTCCCTCTTCAATGTCAAGAGGAAGAATTAATATTACTGCTTATAAACATTTCCTTTGTAGAGATATTCTAACGATTAAAACATGGAGCCATCAAATTGTAATACTTTTCCTCAATTTGTAAAAATTACTGCGCATCTTTGGATTTATCTGTTCTAGTGTAAGACAGGAATAAAAACTTCTACCTTACTTCAGGAAGGGTTTTTTTGCAGCAATTGTCAGTTGCTGCATGGCAGGAGAGACTGCAGCAGTTATACCTGAAGCAGCATAACTCCTTCTGCTTTAAATTAAAAGTTATAACACATTCTGAGCTTCATCGTTAAAACTCTTGTCTTTGAAAAAAAAAAAAAATTTTTTTTTTTTTTTTTGTTTTTTGTTTGTTTGTTTTTAATTAATTTAATGCAAACTTAACAATTTTCCTTTCAGGAAAAATAATCTAGTTGATTTTAAGCACATAGTACAGGCAAGAAATTTCTTGCAGAAAAGCAATGATTTTTTTTTCCCATCTTTTAGGCAGAAATGGAGAGAAAAAGATGTAATTGATATGTAGAAAAATAAATATTTAAAACAGCCAGCAAAAGAAGCAAAGCCTTAATTATCATTTTTACATAGAAAGATAACATATCTCAGAAATGAAGAGGACGGTCCATTTAATTATTTAAAACATGTCTTTGTTATAGTTGTCAAATTCATGGTGAAAGTTTCTCTCCACTAGAAATTTGTACAAATCCTTGGAGTTTATGTACTACACCACAAAAGAAAAGGACTTCCATGAGTGTGTTATCTTAAGTATAAGAAAGGAAAGGAAGGAAATTGACCTAAGATACCCTTTATTTATTTATTTATTTATTAAATTTATCTACAAGTATAGCAATTGTATAATGAACAGTACAGTTACATGAGCCTTAAAATATATGAGGCAATCACAGTGAACTCTACAGTATACATTGTGTGGTCTCTCTCAGCTTTGTAGTGCAAAATATAACAGGAAGCCTATCCTACAAGGCTTTAGGAGGGTTTCCATCCCACTTTGTTAGGAACTTCAAAGATTCCTAAAGATTCTTCCCTTTAAGGAGATGCAAAATCTAGAAAATCTTCAGATTCTGGGAGTATCACTCCATTGTTTTACATTTGGTCTTTCTTTTTTCTATCTTTAAAAACAAACAAAAACAAATAAATAAAGACACCCCTCCCCCCACACACACCTGCTACCCCTCCTTCACACACATACAAAATCATATGCAACATTTATGATGACATAGATGTTAACTTCAGGTTAAGCTCTCAAATTTTAGATAGCGCCTGAGATACAGATTATTGTGTATTCTTACCTAGCCTGTTAGGGGAACAAATGGTCAGATGTTTAGGAAACACCTTCATGCTTGTAGGACAGAGCTCAATTTCAGAATTCATTTATTGCCAAGAGTAAATCACTTATAAATTTGAGTCATGTCGCTTAACTTTATCTTGTGTCAAAGTTAGACATCTGGTCCAAACTGGAGGGAGCATTTTGGCTCTGCCTGAAGTTGAAGAGATGGATAGCTAAACATATAACATGATTCATACCTTCTTAAAATAGTCACTTTTCACTGAATTTATGAAAGCTAGTTCTAAAACTACAAATTAAATTAAAAATAGCTACTGTTAGGCAAATTTGCTTTAGACTGTAAAATTCCCCAGTCTCATTTACTCTACAAAAACAAATGTGAAGCATTGCCTATACTTTGGAGAAAGAATACTGGAACTAAGAATACCTTAAGGTTTAAAAGATGTTCAGATATTTGTTTCTGGATGAATATATGATTTTCACTGAGTCCCACTCATATCCCCCCCCCCTTTTTTTTTTTTTTCTCAGAAAACATATATGTACAGAGGTTTCTGAATATTGTGATTTCTTTAGAAGTAAAGCATTGCAGGAGTTCAACACTAATTCATATCCTGCAAGCCCATTATTTCTTTTATAGGTCCACTTCAAACATTTCTGTTCCTCATATTCCTTCATCCTTCATGCCACAGATCCATAAAGTCATGGATACTACAACGTACCTTCTTCTGAAGGGCACATTTTCTTTTTCTTTCCAGGATGCCTAATCACTCATGCACATCTCAGAAGAATCCGTGCGAAATGGAAAGACAGACACTGCACTGCTGTTAATGAAATTCAGAAGTCCTAAAAGTCTCAAAATGTTACAGAAGCCTGAAAGTAAATCTTGTTCGTAATACAGTAGTTCTAATAGCTGTACTCCTAAAGCTCATCATACACCACTTATGAGAATTCAGGAGAGTTCCAAAAATACTGAGTTGTAATAATACAGAATATGACTGCTTCAGTGGCCTGGGGGTGGCTTTCCAGATTTTTTTATTTATTTATTTTTTATTAATAATAATATATTTAGATCCAATCATATTTATTCAATGATAACAACTTTTCCAACATTTCCATTTTGAAGCTTCTAGTTCTTCAATAGTTAAAAAGCCCTAGAGAGAGAGAAAAAAAATATTCTTCTAGAAAGGAAAAACATATTTATTCTACACAGTTTATTGTGACTCTAACATTGAATTACAGCTTCGGGAGCTTATGAGTTTCTAACTTTAGTTTACTTCTAATCATTACATTCGCTGTCGAAAAGGTTTGGACACTTTTGATGGGAGCGTTTGCAAGGTATTACTTGAACATTTCTTTCTGAACATTACCAGTGGTTTATTCAAATAGAAGAGGCAACAAGCTGAGCGATTAATATTATAGGAAAGCTGTCAGTCATAAGGTGCAAAATCCAGTCAGTACCTAGGCTCACTCCCGCTTTATTTTTATCAGTATTAAGCATTTGGCTGCATGGCTTGAATTTTCTATGTTAAACTATGTAAAGAATTCAAAGAAAGCTTGGAATATTTTTCTTAGCATTTTCCCTTTGTTTTTAGAGTACCCAAAGAAAATGCTGTTGACATTTTTGTTTTCAATTTCTGCATGGTTATGAAGCTTAATAGCTGATTCATTGAAGAAATTATTTCTCGTCAGGCATAAGAAAAGGAGCCAGAGAGAGACTGACTGCAGGAGTGTGAAAGTCCATGCTGTACAAACACGCTATTAATTTCTTTTCTGTATCACCCACAATATGCTGTGATAGTGCTGCAGTTGTAATGAGAAAAATAGATGTTCTAAAATGTTGCTCCCTTTACCTTCTGCACTTTGAAAGGTCACAATATAGAGAGAGTGAAAGATTTGCTTAGCACAGAATATAGTTTATTCTGGAGCAGGTTTACATTTCTGGAAATTCAGTTACTTGTAGACTCTTTCTGGCATAAATGCTGCTGACATTCTTTGCTGCTTTCTTTTGTCATCTTCCTACGAGCAGAATGGGCTTTTGATTCAGACTGCTACCTTTTCTGATTCTCAGAGCAGTGAAGATTTGCAGTTTCTTCAGTTGTCCTTATGCAGCAGAGTTACTAATCAACATCTCAACATGTCCCATCAACATGTGTCTCCATCACCTGGGAAATGTCACAGGAAAAAAAGGTTTTAATGAACGACCATGCGAAGGCCCTAAATTCTCCATATTGCACACTTTCTGTTAGCTGAGAGTCAGAAGATAAAAATTATTGATGACAACATTCTGCATTAACTGAGCCGATAAGCTTAGATATCATTTTACATTAGTTATAAATATTGGGCTTTTAACCCTATTCAGCAAAATGGCAACGACACAAGAATGGTGCTACAGCTAGTGTAATTTATAAAGCTATATTCATTTCAATCTCCAATTTGCACCAGCTAGTGCAAATTTGGTCCTTTGGGGCTTATCATTTAATGATGACATGGAGAGCAGTAATCTAAAGAACAGTACTGAATGTGAGATAAGGTGTGTTTGAAGTCATCTGCTTTCAGCACTGCTAAGACACCCCTGGAATACTGTATAGAGTGACAGTTTTTCACAGTTAAAAGGTAATCACAAAGTAGACAAGCAGAGAGAAAAAGAACAAACATATTTAGAGATGAAAGCTGGGAGTTATCTGACAAGCTCATACCCAAAGAGAAAATATTCACAACCTGAAATTTATCCCTTCGGGAAAACAGTTTAAGAGCAATAGAGGTATATGTAAGAATGACCAAATATGTAGGAAAGAAATGTTGGGCTGAAGTAGAGAAAAGCAAAACTAAACTGGAGAGGAGGCTATGGAAAACAAGAAATTCCACATTGAGTTTGTATCAGTAGAAAACTACATGAAAAGATTCAGGCACATATTTTAAAGCCTGACTGACATATCTTGGTGGGCAACTGAACTACAGATTTTATTGGAAGAGTAAATAAAGTAAAGTAACTTTCAATAATCTTTCAAAGTCACAGTGTCATGATGTGTGGAGTACTATTAAAACCTTGAGTTTACTGGTCAGATCTTGCACTTTAAAAATGTGAACAAAACCTACCTAATATAATATTTCTTACATTTTACCCCTAAAAAAAAAAAAAAAAAAACAAAAAACTCCCTTCAGCATTGTTTCCTATGGGAAATCTCTCTCTCTCTCTCTCTCTACCCCCCAACTAGATGAAACTGATATAGAAATTGATAGAAATGTTTTGTATTTTTTTTTGTTGTGTTCTGTTGTTGTTGTTGTTTGTTTGTTTGTTTTTGTTTTGTTTTGTTTTGTTTTTCCTAGAAAATTTGATGTTCTTCAGAGATTCTTTCATCAGGCTTCTGAAGGCAAAGATGAGAATTCTGGTTAAGAACAAAATCTACTGACTATAGCCATTGGATGAGTGTTTTACAGAAAATGCAGGTTAAGGTCTCTGTTCAATATTAGACAGTTCTGTGAGCCAGTCAGACAAGTGATTCCCAACCTATTAAAGTTATTAACTACTCTGAGATAGACTTGGTCCCCTTTCCCATGAAAATTTTAAAAGTGTCCAGATATCTTTTGCTCCAGTGTAAAATGAAAACAAATGTTAAAAACTCATTTTTGTCTTATGAACTGCTCCTGTTTTGCTTAGGCTCTTCTATGAGCACAGAGTCAGTAAAATGAGGAAAAAGAAAAAAAAAAAAAAAAAAAAAAAAGACTAGCAGCTAAGACACCATGAGCAATGACAAGTATGGAGAGGAAAAGACAAAGGAATTAGTTCACGCCTGGATTGTTAAGGAATAGCTTTTTAAACTGGATTTAGAGCTTGTGAACAGCAGAACACCAATAGCCCAGGACAATTAAATCAATTCCTTGGACCCAAACCAAAGCCAATTAAAAACAAAAGAAAACTTAATGTACTCCAATGTGATATTTTATCCTCAAATTAGATGAATTAGAGCCCCAGTTGGTGTATCAGTAACAAGCTTTAAGTTCCTGAGATTTAATTCCATTACTCCACAGGTGATAACCTAAATCAACTGACGGGATTGGTTTTACATGATTAGATTGGACTAAGGAAACCCAAATATTTCAATTTCTGAAATACTGAATATGTGGGTTATTCACCCATATGTATAGGCATACTATGTTAGTGTGTCCATGTTCACCGGGAAACCAGTACTACAAAGCCTGAGGTTGCCATACCTTGGAAGCTTCTCTTCTGAGTGTTTTTCAAATCCTTTTATTCTGTGGGAGAAAGCAGATTCCTTTCATCTCTACTAGAATTACAATTTAAGTGTAGAAAAGGCAGTCTCTGTGCCTCACTTCACATACTCTTACTGTCACATACCCTAAATAGACCTTTCCTTCCACCCTACTATTCAGGCTGTATAACACTGTGTGTAGTGGGTTTACGTGACAAGATTTGGTAGTGGGGGGTTGCAGGGGCAGCTTCTCTAAGAATCTAGAAGCTGCCCCATATTAGATAAGGGCCAGTTTCATCAGGCTCCAAAGGGACCTGCCGCTGGCCAGAGCCAAGCCAGTAAGTAATGTTGTTTGTGCATCTGGGAGAGCAGATTGAATAAAGGGAAAAAAACAACCTGCTGCATAACAGTAGCAGGGAGAGCAAGGAGTGAGAACCAGCCCTGAAGACACCCAGGTCAGTGCAGAAGGAGAGCAGGAGGTGCTCCAGGTGCTGAAGTTCCCGTGTGGCCTGTGGAGTTCCCGTGCGGCCCCTGGTGGAGCAGGCTGTCTCCCTGCAGCCCATGGGTCCCACATGGAGCAGATCTCCACGCTGCAGCCCGTGGAGAGGAGCCCACGCAGGAGCATGGGGTCTGGGGGGAGCTGCTGCCCGTGGGGGACCCGTGCTGGAGCAGTTTGCTCCTGGGGGATGGACCCCGTGGTACGGAGCCATGTGGGAGTGGTTCTTGAAGAGCTGCTGCCTGTGGACAGCCCCCACAGGCTCAGTTGGGGAAGGACGGCATCCCGTGGGAGGGACTCCACGGGGAGCAGGGGCAGAAAAGAGCAGTGGAGCTGAAACGTCAGGGACTGACCACAGCCCCAGTTGCCTCATTTACATCATATTTTCTTCCCCATTCCCTTTGAGGAGGGGGGGAGTGAGAGAGTGGTTGTGGTGGAACTCAGCTGCCCACTGGAGTAAAACCACCACAAAGTGATAATGGCAAGACTGGATCTAAGTTACTAGACATATACATATGCTAGTCTTTGAAAAAGTGATGTGATGCAACAGTTGTGTAAATTCAGCATAAAGAAATTTCCTCATACTAGGGATAAAAAAAAAAAAAAAAAAAAAGTAATCTCATTAACCTTCCAAACACTTTAATGACATCTATTAATTGTTAGCTTCAGTGAGGAAGCTGTAGTCAAATCAGTGAGCAAACTAGAGAAAGCATCAGGGTAGCACAGTATGTTATGGAGCTTAATGGAGAAGAACACATATTTTTCCCATTCTCCTTTAGTTATTTTAAAAATGAGCTACACCCAAATTAAACTTCTCTTGTGAAGATCAATGGGAAACAGCACCAAAGTCACACAAGCCCTTTGTTTTGCTGTATATTTACATGGACTGGGAGCAAGGAGTTTTGGGGCTGCCAATAAGATAGGCAGAACAGGGTCTCATTAGCCAGGACCCATCCCAAACACCTCTAACATTGGACCCTTCTCTGTCTGTCCCCAGCCAGGAAGCAGGGCAGGCTGGGGGGCAGCCAGGAGCAGCCCCAGCCTGCAGCATCAGGCACATCTGTGAGAAAGGGGATGGGTATTTTAGCTTAACCCTGGCAGGCAGCTCAGCCCTACACAGCTGCTCGCTCATTTTCCCCAGGTGGGCTGGGTGAGATAATCAGAAAGATAAAAGTTCAAGAACTCATGGGTTGATATAAAAACAGTTTCCTAGGTAAAGCAAGAGCTGTGCCCACAAGCAAAGCCAAACAAAGAATCCTTTTGCTGCTTCCCATTGGCAGGCAGGTGTTCAGCCACTTCCAGGAGAGCAGTGCTCATCACATATGACAGTTTCTTGGGAAGACAAATGCTATCACTCTGAATTTCCCCCCCTTCCTCCTTCATTACCCCAGCTTTTATTGCTGAGCATGACACCACATGGTATGGGATGGCCCTTTGTTCAGTCTGAGTTGGCTGCTCTGGTTCTGTCCTCTCCAGCTCCTTGTGCCCCCCTAGACTCCTCACTGGCAGGGCAGTGTAAGAAGCTGAAAAGTCCTTGGCCCTTTGTAAGCCCTGCTCTGAAACAACTACTGTGTGAAACAACATTGCCACTATTTTCATCAAAAATTCAAACACGACATTGTGTGAGCCTCTACAAAGAAAATTAATTCCAGCCCAGCCAAAACCATGACAATAGGCTGAGGCTGGGATGGGACATTCGGATCTCCATCATGGAGTGCTTGGCCAAGCATGGCTGTGATACTCTGGCTCTTTCCATCTCTCCCCAGTAGCTCTTATCAGTGAACTGGCCTTGAAAAAAACAGCAAAACTCCTAAATGAGGGCAAGTGCTCTCAGAGCCCTATATCAAATGAAGTACCATTTCCTTGGCTGAGGTGCTTTGTCCTGCTTGCAGGCAGTAACAGATTTGACAAGTATCCTGTAGAGCAGTCTGGCTGGGTGCACAAGCCCTAAGCAGGCTCAAATCCTGAATAAGAAATTTATTTCCTAAGTAGTTCTGTCTCATAAATAGAAAATGGTGAGGCTGTTTCCTAAGAGACAGTATTAAGATTTTCAGTGTAATAGCAGGCAGAATTTGAATAGCTAGACAGGTCTATTTTTTTCTCTCTGCTTTTGTATTTATTTAATACTGTATGTTTAGCTTAATGGTGCAAAACATTTTTATTCAGGATTTCAGTAGGGTAATGTGGGTGGCTCTGATCCTTCTACATGCTGAACATGTCCTCTTTGGATCTGACTTTGCATTGTATTTCACCTGAGACACTCTGCAACAGAGTTTTAATAAAATGAGAATGAAATAAGAATATTTTACCTTTAAGCACATTATTGGTTCTTATTTTTCTGCCTTTAAATCCTATGGAGTACTCAAGATAATACAAGATCATATTTAGTCTTACAGTGTGCTGATCCATAAACAGTATTAGGCCACAGCTAAGCTGATTCTTGCCAAGGATCTCTCTTTAAAAATATTCAGGCTTTTATATAGATACAACCAGACATATCCAGACACTGGTACTAATCAAGTAAGCCCTGGGAGTGAATACCAATACCAACTCCCAGGAAGGTGGTGTGTTGTTTTTTTTTATTATTTTTATTTTTACTTTTATTTTGGTTTATTGGGGTTTTGATTTCTATTGTTTCCATGCAAGTATAGACTGTTTCATAGGAAAGAAAACTGTGCGAATTCCTACTGCAAATCCCTGTCCCTGTCTCTTTTGTGTAAATTAAAGAGCAGCATGAAAGCTGCATTTTTTAAATGTCAAAGTACATTGTTAAAATGCTAATATAATGGAGCAGAAAGTGACAGAGGTAGGGAATGTGGGAGAGAGGGTTGCAAATACCTGCTTCAAAACACAGATGGGAGTTCAAATGTGTGGTGTTCGAAATTGTCTCTTTCAAGGACATCATTTTTCTCAGTACTTAAAAACAAGTAGACAGAGGCTTAATATCTCTTTATAAATGCACAGTGACACTAAGAAAAAATCTGTCCGTCACTGGCAGAAAAATTCATACAGTACTTATTGGCTTCTGCATTGGCTTTTCTAATTAAAAGGCCATTCAACCATGAAATGTCTCATGAGATTAATATTGGTGGCAGTGATGGCAGAATAGGTTTTGCTGGCCTCCTGAGTTGTGTGGATCCAGACAGTGGTAATTGGAGAGAGCAGCAGGGCATTCCCTAGGAGCATGGTCAGGTACCCCTTTGAATGTTTCTGTTCTCCAGCTTAACTTGTCATTTTCTTCCCCATCCGTGGTGGGTTGAGATAGTGCAAGACTGTACGGTAAAGCACTATGGCTGTGCTACTACAGCACTTTTCACATACTTCCTTTGGTTTCATATCCCATACCACCTGCTGTTCACCACAACCCTTTTTGGCATAATATGCTTAGGTTTACTCTTCTGTTACTGCTGCACTTGATTACTTCCATGCTGGACTGTTTCTTGCTTTGCTTTCTCCTTTTTCCAGTTCAACCCCCTTCCATACCCATGCACACACATTTCTACTTCAATAAACATGCTTGTCATCCTCTTCACTCTTCCAGAGACATGTCACAATTGTGATGCTCCCTCCTTTCCCACTCCATTGTATCATCTGCACACATCTTATTACTTCAGTCACCACTCAGAATCTTATTCCTGTGTCTCTCTCCTTCCTCTCCATATTCTTTCTTGATATCTCTAAAATGGTCATTTCATACCCAACACCAACCACATTCTGTCTTGTTCCCTCCCAGCTTGTGGCCTCTAGATATTTTGTTGCCTTTGCTTGCCTCTGAAGGTGCTGTTATATATCGAGCTATCTCTTTTTCTTATGGTCTTTGTTTGGATCATAATTTGGGTAGAGGTTTCGGGATATTCATCTCCTGTTTCTGCTGCTTTTAGTTCCTGCCCACACATTACTTCTTCTCTGTTGAACAGCACTTTGCACAGTAGTTTCCTCTTCCTCTACTGACTTTCAAATTCATCTCCAACGAGCTTGATTTCCCTTCATGCTTAGCCAGAAGCTGCATCCTTTCTTTCCCCTTGTCTGTCACCCTGATTCAATTTTCTTATTCCTTCTTTTTTATTTTATTTTATTTTATTTTATTTTATTTT
>CM021697.1:29046915-29065717 GCA_011074415.1 Stictonetta naevosa
ATTTCACTAACTTAGAACTTTTTGATTTTCAAGGCTATTTCTAGGAAGTTCAGCATCTTTTATTTGCAGTCAGAACACCAATGAAGAAAGCCAGAATGGATACTTTTTAGGCAGGATCAACTGCCTTTTTCAAAAAAAAAAAAAAAAAAAAGGAAAAAAAAAAGCAACTCAAAGGTTATTTTCATGACATTGAATGCTTAATTCTGTAATGCTTTGGCTTTACAGAACATGATAAAGCATCTGGCTCTCCCTTGCACACTACACATGTAAAGAATTGGATATCTGGCCATGTGTTGTACAATACCTCCAATGCCTCTTGTTCAAAGAGATAAAAGGGTATTTGGACACAGTTCTATTAATGTTTTGTGCCATTTAGGTCTTTTCTTACATTATATTATTGTATGATCATGGAAGTTTATTCACCTCTAATCTCACGAATTTGTGTTTCTTGATGTTAAGTCTCAATGTTATTAATTTAGTGAGGGTTTTATTTGCAAAGAAGTCATCTTCAAACTTTTATCTGTTCCTCTGAATGACAGCTACTGATATCAGCACTACTGAAGGAAACAACATGCCAAGAAAACCCATCGATCCAGTTATCAGTAGCTAATGCTTTTCTTTATCAGAAAAACAAAACAAGTTCCTATATCACTGATTAAAAACTTCCAAGCTCTCAGTACCCAAACAACTTTCTTTGAGAGGACTCCAAATAAGCCACAGCTTTGAGGTGGAGATGCCTGCAACTTTTTATTAAAGTGAGCACACTACAACTAACAAAATCCTGTTCTCTGTATCTAAACTTACATTTTACTAGAACACAAAAACAACGGAAAAATGTAAGTTTTTAAAGCCAAAACAATCAATTCTACAGAGGAGACAGATTAAAATAAAGGGAAACACATTTCTCTTAATCACCAGAGTTAATCACTCTACCTGTGCCAGGCACACTTTTTCCTGTAGTTCTGCTTTCCAGTGGCCACCCAGCTTGTACTAAAGCAAGCATGCCTAAGGGAGATGCAGTATTTCCTCACGAGAGTCACCAAGGACCCCAGACTGCAGCCCGCACTACAAAGCAAATAGGCAGCTTTTCTGTCTGGTGCTGAACAACAACTTATTAGTACTGCATGATATACAATAATATAGTCAGTACATGGAAAGTAAACATATTCAACAGTATTTCCATCCACTATGCAGAACAGTGGTGGTTCAGTGCATCTATAAGTCCATGAATTAGTAGGATGTGATATTTGTAGATTGTTCTATGATATGTGCAACAGCTGTGTGGTATTCTGGCAGCTATGCTCTTCTTTCTAAAAGAGATCCAAAGGGAGTCTGTGGTTGTCACAGATCCGTTTGTGCAGGGCTAAGATCCATTTTTCCTGCTTGTTTATTCCACCACCAACCAAAACTCCAGATGGAGGGGAGGCTTCACACCTCACAAGCACAGTTTTGTTTTCTTGATCAAATATGCCAGGTATCATGTTCATTTAAAATTGAGGGACATGGTTCAAAAACTAAGTATTTCTGAAAAGTATCTTTCCTCCACTTTGAACATAACACCAGCAAAGAAAAAAGGACAAGGAAGGGAATGCCTCTGGTGGGGTGTTCTAGAAGAAGAAAACCCTCCCTCGCATACATTAACTTGTTTACGAGTTTATCATTATGAGTCATTAGCTGTATGCCACATGCTCCAACAAGTATTTGGAGATTTCTTCTGAGGGATAAACAAAACCAGAGCTGAAAATCAAGCAGAGAATAATTTTCTCATGGACAGAGTGTTCACAGTCACTGTGGGGAAAGTCAATAGAACCTTGCAAATGATTTTTCTGAAATATGGAGGCAGATGAATTAACAAAACAGAGTAGTTAATGAAAATCCCAGCTATAGCAGAACATCTGTTAAAAGTCTCTAGTAGTTGAATTTAAAATTTTTACAGTAAACGTTTCTTTTCCTTCCTTGTTCTTTGTAGAAATAATCCAAATTTTAAAATAATAACAATAATAGGAATAACAGACACAATAAAACAAAACAAACAAACAAAACAAACAAACAAACAAAAAAGCTTTCCTGGTACTAAAAGAATGAGAGTGTCCAGTGTCACAAGTCAGGGGAATGAAAATATAAATATAGGAAAGAAAAAAAAAAATCATTTCCAGTTTGTATTTGAAAAAGTAAGAGAGAAGCTAAAAAGAATGGAAGGTTTTTTCCAGGGCACCAGACATGCAGAGAAGGTGACCCTCCTACTAGCAGTGAATGGTTCAGTTGCAAAAAAGAAAAGAAGATGAGTAACAGATTAAGATTCTGGAGAGTTACACTATTTCTTGCATTGCATTCATACACAGATATTGCTATATTAACAGTTTATTCACAGAAATTGTACAGGATTAAATCAAATTGCAGAAACAAAAAACAAACAAACAAACAAACAAAAAAAAAACAAAAAAACCTCTTATATTTAAAAAAAATAAAAATAAAAAAGATGAAGGAAAGCAACTTACCAAAGACATATATGCAAGAGCCACAATGTAAACAGATTTTATGGGAAATAATATAGTGAAATTAATATAATGACCTTCTTTAAGAGGAGAAAAAATTATCAAGGAATAAAACAAATATTCCCTTCACATGTGCTACAGTGTAACTTAATACTAAGTTAACACTCATATTTTGTTTTATTCTATCTAAAATATATAGAGTATTCTATTATATATATATATGTATATATATGCAACTACTTTAAGCACAAGCATAACTGCATTGTTACTACAATATCTCCTCTTCCGTGTTACTGCAATCGCATGCTGTACTGAAAAAAACAGACTGTTTCCACCCCTACAAAGACTCTATCAAATCACTTAAATCTTGGCTGCTGGCTGTGTGTGTCAGCACTGAACTATCTTTTTGCCTCAGCAAAATTGATCAAGATAACACATGGTGGCATTATATGCCCTGTCTACATGTCAACAAAAACATGTCAACCAAGTAGGAACATTAGGATTTTATATGAAGAATCATAATCAAGATAGCAACAATTTTCCATATCACACACACACAAAAAAATTCCTAAGACATTTGTAACTATCCTTATATAGAATAAAAAGTATTGTTCAATTTTATTTGGAAATATGAAGTCAAATAACTTTCCATTACTTTATAGATGCTAAGCTCTATGAACCAAGAAAATGTCTGAAAAAATCAAGACTTCTATAAATACCTTAAAATAACATGATAAATGAGGAAATGAAATTCTTAAGAAATAAAAATGCTTTTGACAGTTATTTATTTCTAGTCAACATATCCCTATGAACAGTGTGGTAAAACTGATCACGGCGTATATGATAACTTTTTGGATACAAGATAAAATTCAGGAAATTAATTAGCTTAAAATACTGATGAATGGATATGCTAAGGTAACAAGATGCATAAAAACAGCAGTGCAAAGCAGAGTCTGAAAAAGCCATGCTAATCAATATAGTGTGTGGAAGGATCAAGAAGGATAAAGTCAAAACAAAATTCGTGCTGGAAAAGGTCTTATACAAACACATATAATTCCAAAAATAGAATGGACTACAGAGAGTTATTGGCAGCCCCAAATCAATTTGTTGAAATGTTCCCATTTGTTTTAAGGTTAACTCAGTATGGAAACCATTTTAATCCCAGTTCTCCATTCATGGCCATGAAGTGTCAGACAAGCAAGATCTCACTTTATTTTAAAATAAATAAATAAATAAATAAATTAAAAAAAAAAAAAAGTTTTCTTGAAACTGCTTAAATTACAAAAAAAACGTTAACAAGTCTTCAGTGACTTAAGGTAAACTACTAATACCTGTTCTTTACCAAATTGTTTATATTAATTTATGAAAATGGCACAGGTATTTTCCTAACCATTCTTGCCATTTCCAAATGCAATCAAACTGGTAGAAGTATGATTTACCTGGTAGAGGACATGTGGGAGGTGTATAAATGGACTAGTTTCTTGAAATTTCAAGTTTCATGAATTCCTCAGGGTCAGAGTCCCTCAGATAGTAGTGTTAGAGATTTCCTCAAATGCTAGCTTGCACAGACTAACTCCTGTTCAGCTGGTTATTTAAATCTATTGAAAATACCTTCCATGCTTGAAGGCTATTCTCTTTTCACTTTTGCCTCCACTGGACTGTGGGCTTATTTTAGCTGGATTCAAAACTGGAAGCTGAAAAGCTGCTTTAAATCCTATGAATTGTTGTGGACTTCAGCAGTCATTCAAACACAAAGCTTTGATGGCTGGAGTCTGTATTTTCTTACAGAGCTGCACTAAACTAAACTAAACTCTTAAGCTCTCGTTATGAGTTTGAACTCCATATTCCGTTTTACCGTGTCAATGAATAACATAGTCTGTTATAGTAAATGAGGCCAAAAGATAGACAAGGGAGATACACAAATCATATTATCCTCAGAAAGTCAAAGTGTTCACCTAACAAAATCCTCCTTGACTATTACATTGCGAAATTACCTGCACAAGTATGAATTCACCCCTAGCCTGTTTACAGAAGTGCATATAGTAAGCAGTATAAACCAAGGAAAAACATGGATTAATCTCCGTCCCTAAGATGTTCCGTTCCACACCACCCTCAGCCTGCTGAGCTGATGATCCTGAATGTAAACTTCAGTACTATGCATAGAAAATACACTTTCAGCATTTTATTGAACAGAGGCAGACTGTAAATAGCCTTTGGAATAGTGTACAATAATGACCGGGGAAACCTTCTGAAACATCCAGTTCCAGGATGCAGCTTTTCTTGATTAAAAATGTCAGAATATGTTGTTCCCTTTATTGCTTTAAATCAGAATTTTCAACTCACAGTTTGCATTAGTCTGGCAACACTTGAGATTTTATTTATGACCTATGGATTTCTGATCATAATGACTTTCTAGTTTTGTTTTATTTTAACAAATATCTTTCCAGATTTCAATTTTTGAGGCTCAAAAAAGAGATGGCAAATAAGAAAATCAGAATTATCTCTACACAGCATGTCTGAAACGTGGTAACCTCATATTTTAGGGGTCTGATATGCTAGAAGAACATATATTTCAGAATCATATTGAAACTCAATCAGGTTCTGAAACAAAGATTGCAAGTTACTGCCCATAAAAGTACCTGTTATGTCACATGAGGATGCAGAGAAACAAACTGACATCAACTAACATACTTATACTCCTTTTCTCATGGGTAGTGACTATGGGGACTTAAGACTTGGGATAACTCCACAACTGTAAATGAAAAGAATGAAGAGATGAAAAATTTGTGTGTGTGTATATTTTTTATTTATTTATTTATTTTTTTCCTGTATATTTGCTTTTTAGCCTTCTGGTTGCCTGTATTTTTTATGATTATTCAGAAAAAAAAAAAAAAATCCCCTCAGCTTGCTTGAATGTTATGACTTCCTCTACTTTGAATTTTTCTTACATTGACTTTATTGTATGTGTGCTCTGTCAAACGCTAAACTGATTTTATGTTACTTAAAAATATTATCCTCCTGTCAGCAGCTAATACAATTAAAGACTCTCAGTGCTATGGAAGTTAACTCTTCCAGTTTTACTTACAATATATGAAACAAAATGTCTTTGCAGGGATTGAGAAGTGTCTCACAAGCAAGAATTAAAAAGTTGGTATTAGTTTAGTCTGCAGTTTCCTTTGAGCTGCTTAAAAGAGCAAAACTGGCAAAAAGACCCCAGTGAACCACAATAAACTGCTTATACATGCTTTTCAATAAAGAATTACAGAGAGATTACCGGAATTTTATTTATTTATTTATTTATTGCCTAGGAAGTTTTCTTGTCAAAACTAATGTTATCCTGGGAAACTCCTAGTAAGAATAAAACAAGCATCAAAGTGAAAAAAAAAAAAAAAAAAAAAAAAGTTAATCTATTGAATATGTTACTTGTAATGAAAGACAAATATTAATTATTGAAAGTCTATATACAATATACATTATTATTTTTATTTAGTCTAATGTTTTCAAGAAGAAAAAATAAAAAAGTTCATTTAAAAAAAATTGCAATAAGTTATTTCAAAAATAATTGGGGAATGCATTAATCTTGATTTATTTAAACATATCTGAGTAAAGTAATTCTTATGAGTACTGATTCTATTTCAGATACATATAGATTGTATTATGGGAGTGTGTAAAGAGCTCGAAGATTCTTCTGGAATCTATGGAAATTAAAATTTGCACTGCAAAGTAAGGGATCCCAGTTATAATAAATAAATATATGAATGCATTTTACTTTGGTTAGGTAAATGAAAATACTTCACTTATGCTTTACTTAAATGTTTTACTTAATAGAGCTAAAATGAAATGTTTCCCCTTGCTATTCTGAAATACCTTTAGAAGTATATACTAGGCTCTCTCTCCCTTTGCAGAAATTTGCCACCCTGAACTATTTATTTTCTCTTTCGCTGTAGCTAGCAGTAATGAGCATAAAACAAATGTTACAAAAATACTGTCCATCATTGGAGTTTTGCTGGAGTGTCATCAGCTTTAATGCTGTTTTTAAGTTAAGCTTTAAAATTAACTAGAAGAGAGTAAGGTATTAAGAAAGCAGTAGTATAAAATAAAGCAAAATCTGCCTTGTAATTTAAATTCTGTAGTAATGAAAAAGAGCTTTAAAAACAATGATTTTCAGTTAGAGTTGAATTATTTTAACTGAATGTTTAACTGGTTTTTCTCTTTTTTTAACAAAAAAAAAATCATAAAATATTTTTGTGAAAAGTGAGTGATTTTGACAGTTCTGGGTTTTATATTTATTCCTTCCTCTTAGGAATAAATATATATATATATATATTTTCATCAGGAAACAAAGGGCTTGCTTTGTTTATCTATAAAACTTCTTGGATATAATTGCCATTGTTTCAATGACACAGATAAATGCAATGCAGTAGAATGGAGTATTCAGGTCAGTTTCCAGTGTAGCTCATGGAGCAGACAACCTGGAGTGAGTGAACTCTGATAAATAAGTCGATTCTGAGCTTGGGGATCCACCTGCTAAGGTTTGGCAGATGATCTGAAATCAGAAAGAAGCAATTAAAAGAATCCCACAGAATTTATTTGGACCTTGGGCTAACAATTCTATTTTCAGAAGAAATTGATATTAAAATAATACTTGTTAAAATATTTTAATAAGATTTCCTTTATCATTTAATACTTCACAAGTTAAATAGAATATTTTAATTACAAAATTCCTACAGCAATTCATTTTCATTCTCCCTATTAAAAATCCAGAATGGAAAGTGAATATGATCAGTGCAACATTGAAAGATAGAATTGCATAAACTGTTGGGTGATATTCTTAACTGGTGTAAATGAAAGGAAGTAGCAAAGAGCATGTGAATACTTCACTGGACACTTTGCTAACCCCGATTAAGAATGAGGTTAATTACCAGAACTGATAAGGTTCTGGTAAAGAAATACAATTATTCAAGTGTTCATGATATATAAACCGCTCACAATTTTGTGTTTAAAAAGCTGTAGCTTTAGGACCATGTTGTATCATTATGTATATCACTGCCTATTATCTCCCTTTTCATAGCAAAATTTTCAAAATCCATAAGAGGTCCAGTATTTCTCAGTACCACACAAAATCTGCACCAAACCTTCATTTGCTCTAGTGTTATTCTGGCTGGCTAACATCGAAAAAGATCTTTGATGGCTTTGGGTGTGAGGCCAGGGGAAGATAATGTGAACAGCTGTGATGTTGGTATAGCTGGCTTCTTCCCACATCTTGTAGCAAGTGAAATGAAAGTTTCAATTTGTGCTTCCATAAAATGAGGGTCAGTACATCTAAAAAGAATTAATTAAAAACACATTTTTCTCCTCAGCACACATAAGACCATAATTCCTCTTCAGATTTTCCTAACTCTTAGCCAAACAATGGAAAGGGAGGAAATCAGTGAAATACACTCGGGCATTATTTTGAAGGGAAAATCTGTCCTAATCTTCTGCCTTCCCCTTTCTTCTGTACAAATACCCATAAATAAGATGACCTCATATAAGATGACCTCATTTAGAAAAGGAGAAAGCCATCCCACTTGTTAGTTTCCACTCAATTTTCAAGCCAATGTCTTGTGCATTCACCACACTGAATAAACCAAGAGCAAGTGTGTGCTGTGGCACTGAGATCAGGAGTCTCAAAGTGGCAGGCAGGCAGTGGAGGCAGCATTGCAGCAAAGCCACTGTGCTGATGGGGAGGCAGACCTGAATGAATACCAAGCAAAGGAGAGTTCCCACTGGAGGCTTCCTGCTGATGTTAGTCCTGCACTGTCTGGATTATGGATGTCAAGCACTGTGCCCACTTTACTCTTCCATGAGCAGAATGTGCAATGCACCTGTGAGACATGTCTCAAAGGCAGTCTGATTGGGCAGGTAGGTTTTCTCATTTTGGAAGAGGAAATATAATCTGTTATTCACATAACTCCATTACCAGACAGGTCTCTTGCTTTCACAGAAACTCACCACACAAGCAGTTGACTCTTGCAAACAGGTTATTGAAAAAGATCATGAGGTAATTAAGAATTATACTGGCGAACCATAAAGGAAAAAAAAAATAGCCCATGCAAAATGACTTTATCTTTCACTTTACATTCTAGTCATTATGAATGTGCAATTTTAGCAGAATTTTCCTCACCAAGGACTTTGACACTAAAAAACATAAATATTGTATTTTTTCTGCAATGAAACAAGTCTCCCAGATCTAAGAGCCACAAGACCACACAAGGTGCTTATGGGCAATGATTACTATTGCTTCAATATGTGCAATATTGTCAATACGTGCAAACTAAATACTTTATCAAAGGAAAATAGATAAAATTATGTATTTCTAAAATACATTTTAGCTTCATCCAAATAGTAAACAGAATTAAAGATAAGAATAACAGCACCCATAGCAGTGTATACACATATTTTGGTAAAGACAGAGGGTGAAGGTATGGGGTACGTTTATGACTGCTGATGAGGCTGTTAATATTTTTTTACTCCTTTTTTTTTTTTTTAATAAAAAGATTACATTATGACAGTCAGCATGAATTCTGGGTTAAAGTTCTGTTAAACAGAATTAATCAGAAAATTTGGAAAGACTACAACATGCTAGAAAATGCACTTTGATATATAAATGTTGAAATTAAAAGATCATCATATGACTCATCATCTGTGTACCATGCACATATCAGGAGTGCAGGTACGATTTTCCTCAGTTGTTTCAGTAAGGGGGAGAGATGGGAAAAGAAATAAGTGAGCCCAGATCATCAATGCCTGCTTCCAAGACTGGTACTTTTACCAGACTTCTGGGTTTTATAATCATAGGAGAATCTTCAAGGCAAGAGGTCTTCTGGTGCCTGACAGGACCTACCTGTCACAATGGCTGAACAGGTCATTTCTTGACCTGTAACCTGGTGAGACCAATTGAGAGAGCTTTAAACTAGAATCATTATGGCAGGGGGATACCTTTAGGAATACTGAGGTTAAGTCAAGGGATGCTATGGCATCATCTGAAGGTAGCAAGACTAATGGGAACATCTACACTGCTCCAGGGAGCACTGTGGGTTCAGAAACATATCTGAAATGCTTGTATATAAATTCCCACAGCATGAGGAACAAACAGGACAAACTGGAAGCCTTGGTCCTTTCCCAGAGCTATTATATCATTGGTATTAGTGAGACTTGGTGGGGCAAGTCCCATGACTGGAGTACTTAGATGAGGGGCTATCAGTTATTGCAGGGCAGGTGAGGTGGAGGTGTTGCACTGTATGTAATGGAGAAATTTGACTGTACAGCCATTGTCTCTAAGTATGTTGCAATAGAGAGCTTCTCAGTGCGGATTAAGGGGATGGATAGCAAGGGAGATGTCATGTGTGTCTACTATCAACTGCCCATCCAGGAAGATGGCACAGATGAGCTATTCTATAGGCAATTAAAGAAAATCTCTGGATCTGGTAGTTATAATCAGTGACAGAGCCTCCCTCAGCCTCCTCTTCACCGGACTAAACAACTCAAATTCCCTCAATTACTCCTCTTGAGTCTTGTTTTCTAGTCCCTTCACCAACTTTATTGCTTTCTCTGCACATAGTTGTAGTGGGGGGCCCAAAACTGCACACAATATTCAAGATTCAATCTCAACAGTGCTGCATACGTGGGGACAATCACTTCCCTAGCCTTACTGACCACAGTATTTTCTAATGCAGGCCAGGATGGCCAGATTGGCCTTCTTGGCTACCTGGGCACACTGCTGGCTCATGTTCAGCTGGTTGTCGACCAGCACCCCCCATGTCTTTTTCTGATGGGCAACTTTCTTTCTGTTCTTCAGCAAGCCTATACCACTGCATGTGGTTGTTATGACCCAAGGGCAGAATGTAACAGCGTTGCTGAATGTCATGCAACTGGACTTGATCCATGGATCTTGCCAAATCTATACAGATCCCTCTGCAAAACCTTCCTACACTCAAGCAGATTAACAGTTTTGCCTGAGTTGGTATTACCCACAAACTTACTGAGAGTGCACTGTATCCCCTCATCAAGATTGTTGACAAAAATAAACAATCTGGCCCAAGTACTGGCTCACTGGTGACCACCCAGCAACCGGATTGAACTCCATTCACTATGACACTTTGAGCCTGGCTATCCAGTCCATTCTTCACCCAGAAGAACATATGTACACCTGTCCAAGCCATGAGCAGCTGGTTTCTCCATGAGAATACAGTGGAAAACAGTGTCAAACACTTTATTAAAATCCAGGTAGACAGCCTTTCCCTCATCTACTAATCAGGTCATCTTATAATGGACGATCAGGTTAGTTAGGCAGAACCTGACCTTCTTAAACCCATACTGTCTGCATCTGATCACCTAGTTGTCTTTTATGTGCCTTGTGATGACTTTCAAGAGGGTCTCCTCTTTCCTAGTACTTCCCTGGTACCGAAGGCAGACTGATAGGCCTGTATTTCCCTAGATCCTCTTTTCTGCCCTTCTTGTAGACTGGAATCACATTTGCCAACCTGCAGTTAACTGGGACCTCCCCTGTTAGCCAGGACAGATGGTAAATTATTGAAAGTATCTTGGTTCCACTTCTCATTTACTGACATTTTTCATTGAGTATAAGCAACTTAAAAGTAGATAAAAGTGATGAAAATTCTTCTCCTTAGCAAGATCTCTTCAATTACCCCAAAACAGAGGAAAATTTTCAACTTCAATATGTATTTTAGCCTTTTGACTTTACATTTCCTATTGTTATTTGTTCTTCATATTAAATTATCACTGAACTTTCCATCAGACATCCACTCACATGCAAACGTTTTTCATAGTCAATTTTGTCAGCAATCTAGTTAATATGCTATGTTACATGGAAGAAAAACCTAGTACAAGTGACTATAAATAAAACCAAAAACAAAGCAAGTTTTCTAGCAAGGACCCTGAAGAGTGAATCAAAATTATTCAAAGAACACCTTTACTAAGAAAATGTTGAGACATAAAAGGCTATTATTTTCTTCTTTACATAAAAGTTTGCTAATGGGGCTATTAGTATTGTTGGATCATATTACTATGTTGATTTCAATACATGAGTAAAAATTATACACACAATGAATTAGACATATGACCACTAAATCCACAACCATGATTATCTTCCCAGATACCACCTGGACTGTAACTAATGTTGTTGTGATTGCAATGTTTGAAAGACAAAGGTGAAGGTGTATCTGTATATTTAAATGTAAGTGTATATAAGTATATATATATACATCTACATACTCATACATATATATCTACATGGTATATATGTAGATGCATATAAGTATGCATCTACATATACATAACTATAGACACCCTTATATACATGTATATGAATATACAAAAGGTGAGCTTTGAGTGCAAGAGTTATATATTTATGACTGCCAAATCTTTAGGTCTTCCAATTTCAAATTTGTCTTGAAAACTTCCGTAGGTAAAGTTGCAGCTCTCTAATGAAATGGCTGACCCAAAGTTCAACCTTATATCCACCACAGACTTTATTTGAAGAGACTAGGCTTGAAGAGACTTAAATGTGAAAATAAGGAAGCCTCAGGGATAGTTTGCCTACATGACCTATCCTCACACAACTGACTATTGACATTTTGGTGTATGTTTTTGTGTATGTGCAAATCCCAATGTGATTCTTTGTTCAGTGTTGACCAACTGTATAAGATGACAGCTTGCATTGTCAGCACTGTTCTTGTAGCCAGTTGGTCTGGAATGACTGATACTGAATTTAGAAGATTTAGTATTACAAAAGGAGCTTAACCAATGTCAAAATGTGAATTGTAGCCTTGAAAAAATATTTATCACATATAAATATGAAAAAATAGGTGCTTGAC
Organism: Stictonetta naevosa; assembly: GCA_011074415.1. Taxonomy (NCBI): domain Eukaryota; kingdom Metazoa; phylum Chordata; class Aves; order Anseriformes; family Anatidae; genus Stictonetta; species Stictonetta naevosa. Next base: position 29,059,289 of record CM021697.1, read on the forward strand.
ACAACAATGTAGTACCAGCTATGCAAAGATACCATGTATGTTACCTACAGCAGAAATATGCTTTGAAGCAAAGAACAAAGATTATATTTGTTATTTACATTGATCTGTTAAAGGAGCAATCCTGGAAAAAGTAGAAGTTTGAAATATTATAAAACAAACAAAAAAATAATCTTTGTCTTAACCTACACAAAATAGCAAAAGAACAAACAACTTTGGTAGGTTTTTGGTTGCAGGGAAGGTTGTTATTGGGATTTGGAGCAGCCTTTTCTTATTTTTATCCTCCTGTTTTTTAGCAGATGGTGTGGTGGGGGATGAGTGGATTTTTTTGTTTGTTTGTTTGTTTGTTTCTGATTGTTTTCAGTAATTTGTCATCTGATAGTGTATTTACTTATTTAGACAAAGTTTTCTTATGAAGTGCAGTATTTTTGTGTTTATTTTGTCTACAGCTTTTATACATCTTCCATTCATCCCCCACCCATCTCTGCCCCAAGCTTTCTGTGGAACTTGTTTGCTTATTTGTCTATTACTTCTTATTTTTGTTCTGATTTTTTTTGTTGTTGTTGATAAAAGAGGAGCTTTCAGTTACTTGTTACAGCTTCTATGGTCTGCCTCAGCTAACAGTTTTTGTTAGCTCTTTTGTCACAGGCAGATTCTTGTTTAAAAAAGGTCTGCATTTTTGGTCTTCTGCTCACTGCTGGTTAGGGAGCACCAGTCTCCTCCTGTCTGTCTGCAGTGACTGTTTGGAAACCTACTTAGCAGTAAGTGGGAGCAAAGTCTACAGAGGCAGTGGATGGATAAAGGGGCAGTTAGATCAGCTAGGGGTATGAATAAGACCCAGAAACTGTGTGCCAGGTGATTAAGGGAGAACTGTGACTTTGCCCTCAATTTTCCACATGACAAATGACTTGCTTGATTGCTGTGAAACAAGCATATAACTTGCATGTGAAGACCAAGAAAAAAAAGGGGGGTGAGGAGGGGTAGTGTAAAGTATTTGGGTCTTTTCCATACTGTCTTTCATTATATTGCCTACATTTCCTGCATTACATTTTGCGGCTAGCATACTTGTCATTTTACCACTCTTGTCCTTCAATCATCATAGCTTCAGGTTAATTTAGTACTAAATTTTTCCCTAAATACCTAACCAATACTCTTACGCTCCTCCTCCTTCATTACCTGTCCTTGATTTTACCACTTGCATGCTCTCTTTTTGTGGTTAAATTCATCAAGAAACTCCTTGTATGGCCAACATGTCTGCCTGCTGAAATTCTAGTCTAATTATACCTCAATACTATTCATTTAAAAACAAATCATGTAAACCTTATCCAACATATGAAGGTATAAAATCCTAAAGGGGAAACAAAAACAAAAAAAAAATAAATAAAGGGGGTGGTGTGGTGGCAGGAGTCAGCCCAGTTGTAAAACACTGCCATCACAGTCAACAGAGATGGTGGAAAATGTCTACTTGTCAACACCTGATCAACCTTTCAGATGCCTTAGCAGGCATAATGAACACACAGCGTATAGTCTAATAGGTTGCTAAAAGGCTAATAACTTGCTAAATTTTAACTCTATGGTGTCTGTGAAAACCAGTAAATAATTGGTTTATATTTTCTGTGACCTGTGGATGTTTCACATTCCCAAGGAATCTCAAACACTATATGCCTCTATTTAGGAAACTGAACAGAGCCTTTCAAGGCTATTTTAGAGGAGTTCAGGATGCTCATTTTCAGGATCCACTCAAGCAGTTCCAGCTCAAAGCATTGCATTGGTCAGAGGTCTGTCACACATGGCTAGGCTGAGTGAATAGATACTAGGGGGCAAAATGGTAGTGCTGTAGTAGGCTGAGAAGGGACTTGAACTTCTATTTATCTTGGTGCCCTAATCATGTGGTTATAATGTCTCTCTGTGGCCTGAAAGTAATTCAAGATATTTGTAAATTAAAGTTCCAGTTAGTGAGATTGAAAGAGACTAATTCACTGTAAGCATTTATTGAAGATTATCTTGTCTTATAATACAGCAGGGAAAATTGGTCCACCTCTCTTGTGTTCCTGATGGGTGCCCTCTTTCCATTTTAGTTTAACAACAGTGCATGCTGGATCTGAAAAAATATTTCTTTAGTGAAGTTTGACAAAACAAGTTTAGAAAAAAAAAAAATAAATTAAATAAAATTTATTAAAATAAAATATAATAATAATAAAAAAATTCTTACATCAGGGTTCTGTATACTACGCCATGTGAAAAGAAAAAAAAAAAAAAAGAAATACAGACCCTAGTTTCACTCTGCTTTGCATATTTATGCATATTTGCATGTTTAATTAAATGATATTGAAAGAAATTACTTTATTATTATTATTATTGTTGTTTATTTATAAGTGGGGAATCACCTACATCATGCAACATAGACTATATACATACTTACATTCATTCCAGTGATTTTTAGATGGTTATTTTAGGTATTAATTTGCCCTAATACATACAACAGCTCATAATATTTTATGAAGATTATACTCACAAGTTTGAACAGCAATAGAGTGCTCTGAATTTCTTGGGAGTCTACAAATGGTCCCTCAGTACTCATTAGCAGACTACAGTTCCCTCTAGCATGGGTTTCTAAAAGAATAGCATTATAGTTTAATTTGCACATAAGCTGCTGAGCTCTTCAGAATAAACTAATATTCAACATTAATTTATGTATTCAGTAAGATGCAAGGAAGAGGTATTAGAAGACAAGGAAAATAAAAAGTTCACGGAACAGTTTTTTGTGTAAACAAAACCATTCCATCAAAGTAGGGAAATATTCCCCAGATTGGCAGAAGTAGCTGCAACACTCACAGTTTGAGAAAGTACAAGGCTGACAGAAAGGGGATCTTGATGTTTCCAGTTCTGCGATAGTTATTTCTCACAAGTTTATTGTAAGAAACTACAAGGGTTTGCCACTCCTGTCTCTTAAATTATTATGAGTTGCTCTTCTAAGACATAAGTTACAAGAACAATTAAGTGATCTAGTTTGCTGTCAGTGGGCAAGAGATGAGAGCTTAAAGTTAATGCAGCAGAAACTTTATGAATTATTAAAAAGATTGATAAAATTGATTGGACACATTGCTCACATTAGAGGGATTTCCAGAACAGGGACACAAAACGTACAGAATCAAAGTCAGCTCTGGTGAGTGCACCTGACCTGACCCTTCTGAACATGCAATCAGAGTTGAACTCTGCTCAGTGGCTCTAACAACTCATGAAATAGCTATCTCATGCCAGTTACACAGTAAAAGCAATTTTTCAATTCTTGTTCATACTTGCTTCAAGTACGGAGTGACTAGCTGCAATCTATTGAATTTATTTTAGCATTGTCAGAGACAGCACTATAAAATCTAAAGTTTCTTGAGAACAAAGTGTCTGCAATATAGAAAAATGTCAGAAGACTGTACCCATAAAAGTAGTCATATGGAGTTCTAGATGAGAAGCTGATGAAACCTTAGCTATTGTATTCCTTTTCTACGCCACACTGAGTTCTAGATGAGAAGCTGAGGAAACCTTAGTTATTGAATTCCTCTTCTATGTTGAGGCTCTAAACACTTAATTGCATAGAAACTGCTCATGAAAATAACCGATGCTTTCTAACATGAATATGGAGGTCATAATATGGCCCGTAAAGAGAGAAGAGAAAGGGTATCTACATGGTGATTTTATTTATATTTAGATAACGGCTTAGATTTGAGAAAATATTATGGCAAATAAAAATTATAATACAAATTTCAGTACAGTATTTTACTGCCTTGGACCTGAAACAGTATCCAGAACAGAAAGTTAGGTCCCTGGTCATTCTGTTTGGCAAACAGTAAAAGTTTAGCAGTTCCAAAAAGTCACTCAGAAGAACTCACTGGTTTGGCACTTAGCAGCCAAACCAGAAGGATATGCTATGGAGAAAGGTGTGTCTGAAGTTCCTCCCTCAGTCTCACCTGATTTTTTCAGCTCCATCTGCTCTGAAAACAGAGCTCAGAGGTCTGGACAATCTGTCAGAGTCCTGAGAATGACATAAGGCCTTTCCTTTGAAATATAGATGTTGGATGTGTTAGCCACCTTTCCTACAATTCCTAACTGAGGATCTGTAACATTGCTTTAGCATCACAGCTAACTATTTGTGCTTTTGTCCTCTGTGACTTCTGCAGTAAATCTCAACTTTGTTTGCTGTGATCAATGTGTTTATGCCTTCATCATCACAGTGAGCTTCCCTTGCTTGTTAAGAAACTTCAAGATGACTCAAAGAGTCAGACTTTTGCAAAATTGTAGTGGACATTTTAATGACTTTTTCTTGAAAAAATATATGTACGTAGTAGAAATTTCAAATAGTTTTTTTTTTTTTTTTTTTTTTTTTTTTTTATAAGTGAGCAACATGTTAGCATGTATAGTCTGTTATTTCAGGTCGCTATTCTTGTTAGAAAAGGCAAAAAGCCCTAGATGACCCCCTGACACACGTGACGACAGAGCACATTAGTATTTATTTCTCTTAGAGTCAGTAAAAATAAGGACTGAATTTATTGCCATGTGCTTCTCAATATGCAAATTTGGAAGACTGATGAATTCAAATAACTAAAAAGGCAAATAGGGTAAAGAGGCTCGGATAGTATTTGCCAACATTTTTCCATTAAACACTAAGATAATAATTTTCCAAATACTGAAATGGATGTGAACTATAACTTTCTTATCTGATGCAAAATCTTGTTAGACTACAAACTCATAAAGTATGTGTAGCAAAAGATAATGCTGTTAAGACAATGTTGTGGTTTAATCCAGCAGGCAGCTAAGTACCATACATCTATTAACTCACTCCACCCTCAGTGGGGTGGGGGAGAGAATTAAAAAAAAAAGGGGGGGGGGGTAAAAAACTGGTGGGTTAAGGTAAAGAGAGTTTAATAGGACAGAAAAGGAAGGGAAAATACTGCTATTACTAATAATAATGATAATGATAAAATAATATACAAAGCAAGTGATGTACTATCTAATTGCCCATCACCCTGACTGATACCCAACCAGACCCTGATCAGTGCCCCTCTCCCCCAACACCCCAGACAACTCTCCCAGCTTTTATTGCAGAGCACGACACCACATGGTATGGGATATCACTTTGGCCAGTCTTGGTCAGCTGTTCTGGTTACACCAGAGCAGCTATGTACAGAGGGGTGCAGGGGTGCACTTCTCCCAGCTCCCTGTGCACCCCCAGCCTCCTCACTGCCAGGGCAGCACAAGGAGCCCAAAAGTCCTTGGCTCTGTGTAACCCCTGCTCTGCAACAACTAAACAATTGGTATGTTACCAGCATTATTCTCATGATAAATCTAAAACACAGCACCAAACCAGCTACTAGGAAGAAATTTAACTCTATCCCAGATCAAACCAGGACAGAAAAACTTGCTGAATTACCAACTGGAAAAACTGAAAATAACATTGAAAAATGCTGAAGTATTTGGTATGAAGTATGGTTTGCATCCCCCCTTTTCTTTTTGAGGTAGAATATATATGTGAGAATATATATGTGAGAGTATAATTAATCTTTCATCAAATTCTTTTAAGAAAGGAAGAAAGAAAGTTACAGGAAATATAAGGAATTTTCCTGAACTGTTAGAGGACTAGAAATGTAATTTCTGTGGTCTACCAGTGACTTGGGATTCACTGAAGAACCTCCATTCAATTTTCTACTCAGGATAAATTTTTACCCTGGAATAAGACAGTAGCAAGTTCTGTGGATGCACACAGACATTCATATACATACACACACTTGTGTAAAACAGAATTCTCTATTTCTAACCATTTTTCCAAATGTTTGTAATAAATACATGTTTCAGTGTAACATGCTGTTTTTTGGTGTAATGTATTCCATGAATATTTTGGTGTTTCTAACTCACTAAAGCTAAACATGCATAGAGAAAATAATTTTATAATGAACAGGATTATACATAAAACATTTTATACTACAAATATTTATTATAGGCATTAAAGTGTTCTAGTTATAAATGGTTTCCCAGAAGCTATGGTATATACCGGGAAATGGAGTCAGTGTATAAAATAAAAATGTAGGGTACACCATGAGCATAGCAAATGGTATGAAAGATGCTTAAGTAATGGAAAGACAGGGACTCTATGATATTAATTTCATTGAACTCTGTGAATTACCAGAGTATATATCTCCAATATGAACAGCAAACAATATTTCAGCTAGACATGCATTTGCATTAATTTCAAAAATCCAAAATTTAATAAGGTAAGGCATGCCCATTAGACCAGCCTTTTCAATGTCACTTCAGGCTGCCAGTCTAAGGACTCCCATGAATGCAGGGGTGCAGGCCTCTTCCCCAGCCATATTGTCCTCCAAATGAACAATAATGATGTAATGATGGAAAACTTTATATATATATATATATATATATATATAT
>CM021697.1:29066853-29224076 GCA_011074415.1 Stictonetta naevosa
AAGAAAGAAAGAAAGAAAGAAAGAAAGAAAGAAAGAAAGAAAGAAAGAAAGAAAGAAAGAAAGAAAGAAAGAAAGAAAGAAAGAAAGAAAGAAAGAAATACTAGACAAATAAGATTTTTTTCCTAGAAGGTTCTTGTTGTATTTCACTTGTTTTGAAATTTTTGCTTCATAACAAGGTAAATATATTCTTTCCATAAGCATGATTAAGCTTATCTTTCATGTCGTTACTAATTATTTTTAAAGGTTTGTTGTTGTTGTTGTTGTTGTTCTATGTATACATCCAGATTACAACCTGGTTGTACATTTGTTACAAACTCAAAATTCTCAGCAAAAACAGCACTTTGTGAGTGTTCAAAGTACCTAAAACATGGCCCTTAACACAAAATTTAGGGGAAGAAATATTAAGAAATATAGTAAGTAGAGGATCTAGAATCTGAGGAGGTTTAATCAGCCAGCTTAATCCATACCACTTAGTTGCTAAATACAGAATATCCTCAAATTTAGGAGACCACACCAACAAATGAGAACTAAGCAGGTGTAAGATTCCACATCCACAAACCTCTGACAACATGAGGTTCTATATAACAACTCTCAGCGTCCATTCACTACCTGAATTTTCACTGGTACAGGGCAGAGGAATTTGTCCAGAAGTCAAAATTTATGGCTGCCCTTTGCAAGGTCTATCCAATACATGGAGGCAATAAATGCTTGGAAGAAAAGAGATTATTCAGTTTCTTCAAGTGTGATATAACTATATGAAACTGGAGACAATTAAAAGAGGGAAAAAATAGCATGAATGTCAAGAAACTTTTCACAAAAAAATTAGCTTTATTAGGTGAAGGACTTGCTGTCCTACCTGTCTCAGTTCTTCATTTCACAAGATCATTTCCTCTCTTCATTGTTTTTTCCCCTCTTCATATAAAGATTGATTTACACCAGATTTATTAGTTGAAATTATTTGCAATATGATTGGAATATTTTTTTGTTTCACATTTGACTTGTTCCTAAGCTCTCCAATGAGGCACGTTGATGTTTTTAGTTTTGTGATATTTTGAAAACATTATGATTAATAGCAACAATAATAATTGCTATTAATCATAAGTAATAACAATGCAAATGTAAAGGGGCACAATCAAGTTCCACACCATTTACCACCATGTAACATCAATTACATGAGAAAAATTCAAATGAAGAGTTCTGATAATGGAAGGCAAATAACCAAAATCACTTAATTGTTAACCAAAGATTGTAATTTCAGGACATCTCTGGAATATCTATAGAAACAGATAACGTAGCTGACCACATCAACAATGAGGTCAGCTAAAGATACTAATGTTGCACAGGGTGTTTAATAGCAGAAAACCCTAAAATGAAGGAGATCAAAAGTGCTGTTAAGGAAACAAAGATCTTGCTAGTAAGTGAAGGGCCACTAACATATATTGAGCCTGCAGTTGACAGAGAAATCTGATATTTATTCCATTCTTTTTAGTTGGAATACTTTCTATTCTAGGACCTGGGAGTAGCAAAACATATACAACCAATCTTACAAGGAGAACTTAATGATGTATATGTACAGGAGAACAGGCTGAATGCACATGCAACTTGTCATTAACTACCAACCTACCACAAGTCTCCCAAGGATATGGGAACAGCTTGTTTCAGTCAGATGAGGTATACGACCATTAATGTATGGATATTTGATGTACTGGGAAATATATATATATAGCAAAGTGACAAGATGACCTTTGATCTGGTTCCATTTTTGTATTGATATAGAGGGAATAAGGAATAGCAAGGAATTGCAAATCAAATGATTTTATAAATACCTGTGTGACTATGTGAAAGAGAGATCTCACTATTCAGATATCATTATTTTTCAAGACAGGCACTGCTTTTGACTATCAAGGAATGTTCCAAGAGACCTCTTTTTTCATGTCTGTTTTTAATCATTTTTGACTCAGCATCAGTCATCGTTTGAGGGGGAAAAAAAAAAAAAAAAAAAAGTCAGCTTCACTGTGCAAGCTGTTATTTTGAGACATGTCCTCTATTTGGACAATTTTAGACTATATGGAGAGTCAGCAGACACTCTTCTTGACAAAAAGATTAAAAAGAGTTAAGACCTTTTCAAATGATATCGGCATATAGTTTAGATGATGCATATGAATTTCTGTCAGTTTTAGAAAATACTATTACCTTAGTATTGCAAATAGAAAGAAAGAAGTGAAAACAAAACCAGGTATGTGTTTAGAAAACTAAAAAGGTTCCTTCAATTTCTGATTTCCAAGGTCAACATGAGCAAATTCTTTTAAACATGCCCTTCCTTTCACATCTTAACTGTAGCTAATATCACTAAAAAATGTTATGGTGTTGACAAGACACTTCCAGAAAATCTACAGGAATTAGTATGTAGATCCTTTCAATCCTCAGCAACTAGATTATTTTTCAAGGATAAAATATATTATTATTCATTAATTTGGGGACTGGGAATTAATTTAGGTGGCTTTGTAAAAGAGACAGGTGTTCTTGGACTTTAAATGAAGTTCTTAAAATTATGAAGCAGATACCTGAATGAAGGAAAAGGATTAATTTCTCCTCTTCTCCTTGCTCAGAATTTGTCACTGAGAGCAAGGATTCCAGTTTCTATTACTGCTGTTTTTTGTTTGTTTATTTGTCTGTTTGTTTTTCAGCATAACATGCTTGTTCCTGGCTCCTGTAGCAAAGAAGAGATGTTAAGGTGGGACAGTATTCCTGTGAACATAAGACTAAGGACAGAAACACAAAGGTAAGAATTGAGCTGACGGAGACGAGTCTGTGAATAGAGATTTAAGAGTGGTATAAACAGTAGAAGATGAGTCCCCTTCAGTCCATATACAGGAAAGGATTTGCAGGCTCTATTTTATTAGAAAGGAAGATCCGATGGTTGTGTGGCCTGAAATGCACAGCTGGTAAACAGGAAAGCAATCTTATCTGTAACTACAGCTGTAGTAAAACAGGAGTATTAAAAATCAAGGTAAGAGTTCAATATTGTTAGTGGATGCCAATGGAGGAGTAAAACAATTGTCTTGGTGAAAATAAATAAATAAATAAATACCCAGTGGTTTATTTATTTATCTATTTATTATTTGATACTGAGATCTGACACCTTTTCTTTCTGAAGGCAGACATGATATTGATAGAGTTTAACATTGTGTGACAGACCAAGTTTGGGACTATCCTGATTGATATTGGTATTCCATATTCAAGGATAAATTGAAGGAAAACAGCTTGAATATGCATTCAAAATGTAAGGTAAACTTCTTCTCTAGTACCAGTGTACTTGGTCACTAAATGGTACAATAACCTAGAAAGAATAAAATCAGCAAGTGAAAGAAGACTTTAGCGAAATGAAATGTTCGGTTGAATTTGAGTTTGACCTATGAAGGTAAGAATCAAAGAATCATAGAATCATAGAATCACAGAACAGCTTGAGTTAGAAGGAATCTTAAAGATCATCTACTTCTAATCCCCCTGCCATGGGCAGGGATGCCACCCACTAGATCAGTTTGTCCAGGGCCTCATCTAACCTGGTCTTGAACACCTCCAGGGATGGGGCATCCACAACCTCTCAGGGCAGCCTGTTCGAGTGCCTGATCACCCTCTGAGTGAAGAATTTCTTCCTAACCTTTAATCTAAATTTCACCTCTTTTAATTTAAAACCATTCCCCCTTGCCCTGTCATTGTCTGCTGGAGCAAAATGTTGTTCTCCATCTTTTTTATAAGCCCCTTTTAAGTATTGAAAAGCTGCAATAAAGTCACCCTGGAGCCTTCTCTTCTCTAAGCTGAACCTTCCCAGCTCTCAATTTTTCTTCACAGGAGAGGTGCTCCAGCCCACTGATGATTTTTGTTGCCCCCTTCTGGACCTGCTCTATCAGGTCCATATCCTATCAGGTCCATATCCTTCTTGTGCTGGGGGCCCCAGATCTGGATGCAGCACTCCAAGTGGGGCCTCATGAGGGCAGAGCAGAGGGGGACAATCATCTCCTTCAACCTGCTGGCCATTCCTCTGTCAAAGCAGCCCAGGACGCAGTTGGCCGTCTGGGCAGCAGACACACACTGCTGGCTTGTTTCAAGCTTTTCATCCACCAGAACCCCCAAGTCCTTCTCTGCAGGGCTGCTCTCAATGAGTTGTCCACCCAGTCTGTACTCTTGACTGGGATTGCTCCGACACAGGTGCACCACCTGCACTTAGACTTATTGAACTTATTAGGTTCACATGGGGTCACTTTTCTATCTCGTCCTGGTCCATAGGAACCATTAACCACCACTGTGTGGATTCAGCCTTCAAGTAAATTCCTTATCCACTGAATGAGCCACTCTTCTAATACATATCTCTCCAGTTTGGAGATCAGAATGTCATGGGGTTCTGTGTCAAAGACCTTACAGAAGTTCAGGTGGTTACATCTGTTGGTCTTCCATTGTCAATTGATGCACTCACTCCATCACTCCACAGAAGGCCACCAGATTGTTCAGGCATGATTTGACCTCGGTGAAGCCATTCTTTCTGTCTTGGATCACCGCCTTGTCTTGGATGTGCCTTGACATTGTTTCCAGGAGGATCTGTTCCGTGATCTTTCAAAACACAGAGGTGAGGCTCACTGGTCTCTCATTTCCCAAATCCTCCTTTCTAGGCTTTTTAAAAATGAGAAAAATGTTTTACTTTATCCAGTCACCAGGGAATTCACCAGTCCCTTAAGATCATACTTGTCCCAAATGTTGAATCTTTGTTCCATAGCTGTTGGACAGAACTGATCCTTTAGTCTCCAATTTTGACCTACATAGCTGATATCCTCAAAAGCACTTGGTTATTGTTATATTGTAGTGTTTTGTATTATATCCCTAATGGCTTTATTTAGAAAACCTATTAGTTATGCACTACAATGTCACAAAATCCAAGGGAATTAAATTATCACTTTTAACTGATCTTTCTCAGTAACAAATTATCACTGTATACATCAGAGAGATTAACACAGAATTAAGAAAAATACTTCCCTAAATTAGTTTGACCAAAACAGTGATATATTTTTTAAAATTTATTTATTTATTTATTTTTGTCTCTGGAAGTCTGCCAGAGGCAATCTTCATACAGATCAAGCTTCTGCAGCTGTCAACGTTCTTTATATTTGTTACATCTTGCATTCTTTCAATTTACTGAGTAGGAAGTTGTGAGAAATCATCACTTTTGATAAAGAATGATTGGGATCAGATATATTATGCATTTGCAGCTGAGTAGATCCATTTGCTTCATTAGCATTTATGCCTACAATTTGAGTACACACTCAAAGACTTTGATTAGAAAATCTTAGAAATTAGAAAAGATTAGAAAATATACTCTAAGAGGGCCTGTCATATTCCCATAGTTTGGTACTGAAGTTCCTTTAGGGCAATGGGTAAATGACAGAGTAGGTATTTTTTTAGGTCTTGGCCCATGTGCATATTATATAGGCAGCTCTTTCCACAAAACCTTTACTATATTCTCAAAAAGACTTAACTGTTGGCAATATAATTTCTGTGGACACACTATTTTAATGAAATTAATCAATTATAGACCAGCTCTGTGACATAGCTTATTGGCATAACTTTGAGAATTCCACCAAAGTTGACACAAGATCTATTGTCTACAGTATTTATTATGGTGTTAACTTTTGATGCAGTTTACAATAAAAGTTGTACTTGTGTATATTCTACCTTATAATTAAGTTCAAAGGTATACAAATAGAGTCATAGATAATAAGAACAGTTTTAAATGTACAGTGAATTGCTTCATACTCAGTAGTAGCATTTAAATGACCAAGTGAAAATACTGTTTCATTTCTTAGAATGTTAAAAAGCACTTCATTCTTAATAACTTCAACTACCATTGATCACTTGGAACAAACACACAGAAGTCACTTATATTTGCGTAAAGGATGTATATAATGTGAGCTTTCCATAGAATTTTGCCTTATACTGGGAATGCGTATTAGGTATTATCAGTTGGTGGTGATATCAGTAAATATTTTACCATGACTATATATGAAATAAATATGCTGCAGAAACATTTCCTCTGCATTGCAATTTTAAAGATATACAGAGATAAGTATTATTTATTTACTTACTTTAAAACTGAAGGAGAAGTAATGTATTCTAGTGCTTGGAGAAGTGAAGGTTTGATAGAATAAAATAGAACTAGGCATACTAGGGATAGGTAAAGAATAAGTATTGTCTGAGTGTTTAGTCTTTCTCCCCAACCAGTCCTGTTATTCTAGTTGGGGATAATTCAGAAAAAAAATCTAATTTGTGTCTGTTGAGATTCTATGTTCTTAAAAAATGTCCTATAATAACTATAGTAAAAAATATTTTTTACTTGTATTCTAAATTTAAATTCAAATTAATCTGCAGAAGCAGAAAAGTAAATTGAGTTGGATACTCCTTACAACAGGTGTTTTATTTTGTAAGATTACTCCTATAGCTGCTATGGGATTATGGACTGTTGGTGTCATGCATTCATGGTAATTAAACTAAATACACTGATGAGCAAAAGTGTAACTTTTAAGTAACTTGCTCTTTCACCTATTAAATGTAATCACACTTCCACTGACTTTAGCATAAACTAAACTGTATTTTATAAACTTGTTAGCATTCATGCTTTGTTAATAAAACTTGATCAGAGTATTAAAGATGTTGAATTTCTGTAGTTAGCTCACATCTGTTGTCAGAAATAATTAGATCAGGTGGCAAATGACAGTGTCTTTCTTGACAGATGCTTTAATATTGTAAGAATGCCCTAAGTGTCTCTTTGAGTAATGTGAAGAATTTTTTTTTAGTTAGGAATTTATTTGCCTTGAGGTTTCAAAGTAGAACTTTAGTAATAATCTGACATAGTCCCACATAGGAGTATATGTGACTTCCCCTTCTCATGTTACAGAAAAACAGAGATTTCATTCAAGATGATTTTTAACAAAGTTTTGTCTTAGAATGATAGAAGATGATGACATCAAACTATCTCAATATGGTTGTCTTTTAACACATATACACACATATCTGTTAAAAGACAACAACCAAAATTGCATTGTGCACTTAAGCATGTCTGAGACCATAAGCTATACTTCACCTTAATGATTCCATGATTCAAATAAACGTGCTGACAAACTGGAAAGACACTATTTTACAGAAGGGTTTTCATCTGAAAGACAAAATATTACTATCTCTTTGGAAACGTTGGCATATGCTACCTTTGCCCTAATCCTCTGCACGTGATTCAGGACTTTTTTAGTGAACATATTGCTTACTTAAGCACTCTAAACTGCACTAGAAAAGTATCTCCTTTGCCACCTATCTACAAATAGGTAGCACACAGACTATAATAGTACCTGCTTTACAGTTCTGTTCTAGAAATAAGCGTTCATCCTGCCTGGCCTGTACGGTTCTGCATACAGTGAGAATTGTAGGAATGTCTGCAAACAATTCTCTGTGGTGATTCTTTCCTACAAACCTTATTGGAATCATGACTACCCAGCAGATTGACTGTTCCTGCCATCTAACCACTTGGAGAAGTTCAAATGTATATACTGACAAGATAGGAGGGAGGAATCTCTCTATTGTACCATGAAATAATGTAGATTTATGTAGAGATTTTGGTTTCAGGAAGAAAGATTGCTCCATGCATGCTCAGATAAAAAGACCAGAGAGAGGTCTTTCTCATGTCTGTTCTAGGTGAATGATAATGCATGTTTGTTTGTTTATTCATTTTGCCAGGTATCTCTTAGAGTACTCTCTGGATGCACACAATTAAAAATGCCCCTACTGATATTCATTAAACAAAAATAAAAATAAACTTGTTTTAATTATTGTAATAAATCCCCTGCCCCTAACAAGTGATGAGCAGAATGAGAAATCATCTACATGCTTTCATATATCTTCTTCAGCCTAAAAAAAAAAAGTCTTCTTACAACTCTTAACCCAACTAGAAAATCTCAGCGTTTTTTGTTGTTGTTATTGTTGTTGTTTTTAATGCTAACATTCTTATTGTTTATCTATTGCAAATAATTATCCCATTGCCTTTGAATTTGAGAATGCCACAGTTTTGCTCTGATAACACCCTCTGGAGTCAAAAATAACTATTGTACATATTTGGAAGATGGGTAACAGAGGCATTAGTATAGAAGCTATTTTCTTCACCTTGAAATAGACAAAATGGAAAAACTGAATCTGAACATAACCTGAGCAGATCATCTAGGTTTTCTCTATTCTAAGCAGAGGGAGGAGATTTTTCCAGAGGTAGTAAATGTGATAAGTACCATAAGTGTATGCCTCTATCCTCTGAAAGTAGTAGGGCTTGAAACAGACACATCTTTTAGGTAAAATTAAGTCTGTCCCAGGTAACTTTCTTAAATTCCACATGATGTCTTCAGTGGATGTCTTTTGGGTCCAGACTTAGCATAGAATCATAGAATGGTTCGGATTGGAAGGGACCTAAAATATCCAATATTTAATTCCAACACCTTAGCCATGGGCAGGGATACTCCCCACTAGACCGGGTTGCTCAAAGCCCCATCCAACCTGGTGTTGAACACTTCCAGAGATGGGGCATCCACAACTTCTCTGGGCAACCTATTCCAGTGCCTCACCACCTCTCAGTAAAGAATTTATTGTGAATATCTGATCTAAATCTACCCTCTCTTAGTTTAAAGCCATTACTCCTTGTCCTATCACTACACTCCCTGATGCAGAGTCTCTCTCCTGCTTTCCTGTAGCCCCCCCTCCCCCCTCCCCCCCATTAGGTATTGGAAGGCCACTATAAGTTCTCCCCAGAGCCTTCTCTTCTCCAGGCTGAACAACTGCAAGTCTCTCAGCCTGTCTTCATAGGAGAGGTGCTCCAGCCCTTTGATTATCTTCATTCAGACTTGTTCTAATACTTCCATGTCCTTGTGCTGGTGATCCCAGAGCTGAATGCAGTACTCCAGGTGGGGTCTCACAAGAGCACAGTAGAGGAGGAGAGTCACCTAGGGTATGGTTTGCTTTCTGGGCTGCAAGTGCACGTTGCAGCTCATGTTGACTTTTCTCATCAAGCAACATCCCCAAGTCCTTCTCCTCAGAGCTACTCTCAATCCATTCTCCACCCAGTCTGTATTTGTGCTTGAGAGTGCCCCGAATCAGATGCAGGACCTTGCACTAGGCCTTGTTGAACCTCATGAGGTTTATATCAGCCCACCTCCCAAGCCTGTCCAAGTCACTCTGAATGGCATCCCTTCCCTCCAGCATGTCAGCTGCACCACAGATCTTTGTGTCATTGGCAGACTTGATGAGGATGCACTCAATTTCACTGTCCATGTAATTGACAGAGATGTTAAACAGCTCCAGTCCCAGTACTGACCCCTGAGGAACTCTGTTTGTCACTGGTCTCCACCTGGGCATTGAGCTGTTGACTGCAACTCTCTGAGTGCGACCATCCAGCCAATTCCTTAACCACCAAGTGGCCCATCTGTCAGATCTATGTCTCTCCAAATTAGAGACAAGATATAATGTAGGACAGTGTAAAATGCTTTTCTCAAGTTCAGGTAGAACTTCCAGATAAGTTCTTCCTTCCTTGAAATTAATTATTAACCACACACTTTTCAGAATTGGAAAACAGCAGTAATAGTTACTTCCTTTTAATCTGTACCCTCCGATCACCATGCAAGATTCTGTAAAAATAGAATCTATATTTATATCTATAGAATCCATAGAATAGAAATATAAATGTAGAAAGAGCAGTATCATATGGAATCATAATGACTAAAATAATAATGTGAGGATAATATTTATGGGACCCCATTTCTCCTCTGGTGTTTTTAAACTTATGTAAGACAGGAATAAACATGATAGTGGACATTTATTGCAGGTCAGCACCATTCTCCATGAATGGATATCCACAATGACAACAACTTCCTGGTCTGAAAATGAGAATGATTTTAGCTGCCCTTTGGCATTGTTATGTCACATTTGGTTACACACATATAACAGAACACCACATGACACGTCAGTACAGCATATTGTCTTCATGTAAGGAGATAAAGTATAAATGGAAAGTGACTGGCTAGGAAAGCAATATATAATGTTCCAAACTCAAACCTGCAAAGAGGAAAAGGGAGAGGAGTAAAGACTTAATCAGAACAGGCAGAAAGATGGACAAAATATTTTAAAGTGCATGTAAGACAAACTACACTCTTGAATGTAAGTGAATAGAAGGAATGTCTTCTTAATTTCTACCAGCATGCAGGAGCATAAGCATAGAGCAATAGAGTGTCATTTATGTATAGATCATTAAGAACATGTGAATACCGGTGCATGACATTCCACACATCATTCACCTAAGACCAAAGGGAGGGGAAAGAAGTTCCGTACAGTGTGTACATACAGGGGTCACAGGATCAAAAAATGTCAAGGTATTCTAGGTCATATAGCAGACATTAGACTGCTGGCCCAGAATATTCTGTCTAGATTCTCCTTTGAATGAGGAGTTTCATTTTGAATGCTCAGTGATATGAACATTCAATGCCCAATGTTACTGATGCAACACTGCAAACCCTCCTTAGCTAAGGATTTCTATCAAATAGCAGCAGCCTGATGCATGAAAGATACTGAGGAACTGTATTAAAAAGGTAGAAAATACAGAGCAAATAGTCTAAAGAGTGATTTTCCTAAGAACAGGACAAGACTTGAGCATTCAAGGTACATGATTCCCCCCAAACTGCCAGTACTTTGTTAGGAAGAGCAATGGGCATGTGATGATTTACAACAGACTTTTTCTGGGATATGAACTTTGATTATTTTTTTTCTATAATCAGATACCCCCATTCTATGATCTCTTTGAAAAGCTTAGAATTAAGAGAGGGAGAGGGATAGAGAGAGAGAAGGAAAACAGGAATCATTCTGGGGATATCAACTCATACTCATTTCATAGCTTTTTTTTTTTTTTTTTTAAATTAACAGAATTTTTCAAAATCATTTCTATTGATGCAGTTCCAACCTTCATTGAGACAGTTTCTGTTGCACAGAACAAATCTAGTTCCATTGCTCATATGTTCTTCCTTTTCTTACCACAAATACCCTTTATTGTAGTAAAATGATGAGATATACTTGGTGAAAAAGACTTACTTTATATTATTTTCCATTAAAAAAAATTTTTTTAGGATATTATTTAAATTGTTGTTCTGAAAATTTTACTGTCCATATGCTGTAATTTTAAGCCACGAAAAGAGCCTTTCAATTCTTTTCCTTTCAGAAGCATAGTAGAAATCCAGTGTACTTCAGGATTATTATTATTATTTTTTTTTTTCCAAAGTCTAAGCCTTTATTTTACTAACTCTTGAAGTCAAACAAGTTGTGCAGAAGTACTTTATGCAGTCAGTATGATAAATTTCAAGCTGTACTGGTGGAGGAATGTGAATAATGGAAATATTATTCATGAATATATTATCCTAAAACTTAAAAGAAATCATACATATTAAATTCTCCTACCCACTCCATAAAAGGAATAAATGATAAATAAATATTTCAGGAGTAATTTGTTCAAATAATTTATTTTAAAATTAGCTATGCCTTAATCCAATATCTATTAAAATAATTGACTTCACTTCTGCCTTCTCAGTTCTATAATAAAATACAGAAGAAACCCCAGTATTTTATAGTCATGCTTTCTTCACTTCTGTCAACTTTCAACTCAGTTTAAGGACTTCCTTCAGCCAACTAATATTCCCTTTTATTTTAAGTTTTCCTATACCTACAGTTTTCCTGACTTTTTTTTTTTAAATTTAAAAGTTAATAATTATAAATAGAATTATAAATATATATGACAAGTATTTCTGGCATTACTCAGATGGTATTTTATGTGACCAAATTGGTAGTAAGTTGTATCACAATCACCTATTTTGTGGCTAGTTTAGTAATTGATTTATGTTTAACATGAATATATTTCTGTATCTTGATTAGAGACAACTGTTTCTCCTCAATCTGTCTTAAGTTATTCACAGGGCAACTCTACTTCATATCTGAAGACATAACTCTCTGGTGCACTCAGAGCATGTAATTAAGTAAGACTGCTATGAGCATGCAGACTAACTGAGCAGTACATCTGCAACAAGTCTAGTGCACTGACCTCTTGTGCTGGTGATAATTTTCCTTTTAACTGGGAACTTCACCTCTTGCTTCAGGAAGGTACTTCCCTCTCTGCTCTATAGAGTGAGTTATTTACACCTACAAGAGTGTCAGACTCTGAACCAAAGTCCTCCGCTTGACATTTTTTATAATCTATGTTAGGGGCTATTCATTAAATTCTATGAGAAACTCATAGTATCAAATGTTCAATGCTGTGAGTTTCTTTACCCCAAACATTTTATAAAGTACTTTGTATCTAGCTTAAATACTTACTGCATTGCTAAGTACTGACACCTCACTCTTCCTTTAGATTTAGCCCCAGGTGTTCCAGTCAACTTAGATATTTGATGAAATTTTCAAAGCACACCAAAATCCATGACTAATTTAAACCAATCAAATTCATTTTTCATCAAAGATGCAAATCAGATTTCATATCAAATAAAATTATACTGCTCATTTCATACTACTTCTATTATTGATTTTTTTTTTTTTTCCACATTAACAGTTTAGGTCTCTAGAGTACTGGTGGAAGATGTTGCTTAACATTCAAACCTTCATCACAGTAAACTGCCTGAAAGCAAGCATGTATCCTACAGGCATTCTAGTTATAGAGAACCCTAGGCTAGAAACAAGAAGGGAAGGATGAATATTCCCCAATCCATCCCTTTATTTCTTCATCTTCAGACAAATAATCTAGATTTAATGGAGATTTTATTTCTTGTCTCTCTCAAAAACTGATCATTTTCAAAATGAGACCCTAAATTCCCATTTTATAAATTTATACTTGAAATGATGTGTAACACATTTACAAGCAGAAAGGTAGGTGCCTGTTGTTTAATAAGTACCTCATCTCATTTTTGGTTTCCACATTGCAACTATTCAACTTTGCACTTCTCTCAGATAACTTGTCCTCTCAATGACATTTGTTTTCGGATAAGAAGCCCTACATAAAAAATACTGAAGAGATTACTATGGTAATTCAATTGCTATAGTTTATCCATTTATCTAGACTCTCAGTAAACTATAAATTAACATGTTTTGATATGTGTGGATGAGAAAAATGTCATGGTATTTTTTTTCACCAAAATATAATTTGTATATATTTGAAATTAAGTTAGGTAAATATTCATATTTATCTGCTTGAAATAATCAAATTAATGATGGTTAGAATTAGTTATTCCACATAGTAGAATAAACCTTTATTATTGTTTTTGTCCCCAAATTTACTCAAGTTATCTGACTTTCATGGTACAGTTTAAGAAAAATAAAATAAAATTTAAAAAAATATATCCCAGAATTATGAAGGTGAAATTTGTAGTTAGACATGGTTTTGCTATATCTGTAACTAAAACATTCTTCATTTATAATTCTTTCCTTTAGAGTACCTAAGATATTTATCATGGTTTTGAACATTTCAGATACTCATTCTACCAACCCTCACATTCAGGATAAATCTCTTGGTTTCTCAAGACTGTTCTTCAGAGATGGTATAAATCAACACAGGTCCATTAAGTGCAGTTGAATTAAACCAAATATATTAGCTGAAGTACTGACTAACATGCTGTCAGTGGGAAGTTAAGTTTCATTTAAGTTTTTAGGCATCTCATGAGAAGTTTTCCTTGAGATTATCTCTGTGTTTCACAGTTAAATATCTAGAATTATAGATAGATAGATAGATAGATAGATAGATAGATAGATAGATAAATAGATAGACTATGGTCCAAATCCATAAGAGGGCCTTTTAGGTTGCTTTTCATGTATAACAGGTTTTGTAGGTCAAGGCATTTAGTTGTCCAGTTGTTTAAGATAGCCACCTTAGAAAATAATTCTCCCTATCTGATAGATGTGAATGGAAAGAAAATGAAAGTGTAATTACAGCAAAAATGGCACCATTCCAGGTTAGTTGAAGGCAGAATTTTATAACAAAGCTCCCTAATAAAATTATGTTGGCTACAATCTAAATTTCACTCTTTTGCATCCAGTAAGGATGATATCTTCTGAAAGTGGATAGGTATGGTGGAGTTACAGTGGAATTCAGCAAATGACTTTGTTAATGCAGGACCAGCAAATGATTTATCACGTTAATTTTTCCTTCAAACAAAACAAAAGACAGATTAGTATTTGGATTCTATAACTCCTACAGTGCCTCAAAGATAGAGACCTTCGATATATTTACATTGCGGTATCATGGATGTTAACAGTTATAACCTCAATTCATCGTTTAGTATTCCTATAATAAATATTTTTTTTCATTAAAGTTGGCTATTGAGAACATCTTTACTAAAAATATTAAGATAAATCATATCTTAAGTTAATGAAAACTCAAATATGCACAGTGGTAGCATAGGAAAGTATATACAATCTTAGTATCCTCTGCTGACTCTCCTGAGCTGTGATGAAAATGAAAAAGTAACAAAGCAAAGTTTTAGAAAAATGTGACAAGCACTTGTTTCACCCTCACAAGTTTTGAGTGCAAGATACTAAATTTATGATGTTCTTTTGGGAACTGCTGTGCATTTCGAGGCACTAATTTATAGATTCAATTATACTCTAATGAAAAATGCAGTGTCCGAAATCTTCTTCACTATGTAATGAAGTTTTTCAAAGCTGAAGTCTATTATATAGTGTGATCTGTCCAATTAACATCAAAAAGTGACTACATTTTAATCAACAGCTTCCATTTGTTGGTCAGAAATGGTAGAATTTTATCAAGTAGACATATATACTTTGCACCTGCTTTTGCTAAAAAATGCATTCACAATATATTACACATTTCATAATCATTCCAGAACATGGCAAAGAGACAGAAAGACTCTCAAACAAGACAAACCTCATTATTTGTGTCAGAACACAGATGTGACCCAGTCTTAATATTTATTCAGATGCTTCAGTACACACAAAGTCCACATTAGCACTCCCTCTCAAAACTTCAATTAAAAATAACTTAATGAAGATAAATGAATTAATGTTAAAACATGGAGAATCAAACTGTTAGAGCAGAAGTAGCCAAACTTATGTTGGCTGGTTTTTACTGTATGCCTAATGGTGGCCCCTGAGGCACAAATCAGAGTCAAGTCTCCACCACAGACAAATGAACTACATTAAAAAATATTGCTCTCAGCCCTGAGAGGTGTGGGACAATAAACTTCAGTATAAACATACCTTAATTACAGACACTACAGATTTAGTCTATATGCTTGTTTAAGTATATATATATATATATTATTATTATTATTTATTTATTTTTCTGTGCCTACTCAATCTATTTCATATTTGTTCAGCATAGTTCATGTTTTAGGGTCCCAACATAATACTGACAAATAATAACAATAAAAAAAGATATTGATAAAAGATATCCACTATTTTTTAAAGTACTTTTGCATGGTGAAAAAGCTCAAACCATATATGTATAAGACCCTCCTTCCATTTGTGATTCATTATCTGGGCTCATGAGAATCAATATGAGTTCAGGCTTCCAGCTAGTAAGAGACTATTATAAGACCAGAAACATATCAAAATAAACATCATCAAGCACCCCCCACAACTGATGCAGAAATAGAACTTAATTGCAGTATATGGAGACTATCAAATACATAAATGTTAATAACCTGTGAAATAATGGAGGAAGTAAAATGGATGTCTGAAAAAACAAAAAACAAACAAAAAAAAGTCATAAAGCTGTCTTCTTATTTTCTGCAACCCCTCAATCCGACCTTCATTTACAATCTTCTGCCATAACCTCAGTGAAAGTTTTAGATTGACAAAAATAGAAAAAGAAAAATTCCTCGCCACCTAGAGCCAGTGCAATCATTACAGAAAAGAGAATCATTACAGAAAAGAACAGCCTATGTAGTTTTATACCAGTAGATATGAATTGAAATTGAGACATTACTTATCTTCCTATATAATAATCAGGTTATTATAAAAATAATCAGGATAATACTGAAAAGAACCATTGACAGAAGAGGATGACCTCCTCAGTAGCTGATACTATGGATGGCATTACATCTAAGAGTCTACACTTGAAAGTACAATGCAGCTTAGTGCTTTCAAGCAATTACTACATTGTCTCAACTAGAAGTAATAGTGACACCAAATCATCTTTTTTTTTGTGTCCCAACGCCGCGGGGGGGGGGGGGGGGGGGGGGGGGGACACACACACAGAGGCAGCCAGCTCTCAGAACTCTGCCAGCCCTTCCCATACCCTGATGCACATTGCCAGCATTTGAGAGAGTTGTCTTAACGGCTTAAGAATTCCAGTGGAAAAAGGTTGCTGTGAATCACATGAAATTAATTAAACCTTGCTCTGGCAGGTTATCTGAAAAACTGGGCAGATATTCAATTATTTGTTCAAACTGTATTTAGGCTTCTAAAATAACAATAAATACATTTTAAGAAAATATATGAACACGTCATATTGAAAATAAGTCTTTTAGAAATCAAGAGCATTTAGCTCACTGACAACAAATTTAACTCATACAAGTACACATATGGGATGCATCATTTTGAGATATCACTTTAACTAAAGAAATAGCAATTCTCTAGATATAGTTCATCATTCTTTAAGGGAATATATATATATATATTTTTCTTAGCAGGAAAAGGGAACAAGGAGTGGGATAAAATCACGTTTTGTTTTCAAGACTTTGAACACCAACTCTATACCCCAACTACTCTTGGTTTTGCTCTCAGCAGTTGCCTGCTGTCATTTACCATTAACTAGCATTGACCAGCTCTAATTTTTTTTGGTAAAGGATAATTCCTAAGGATGTATTATTTGTTTAAATTTGTTTGACTTTAGACAATTCAGAAGCAGTAGTGCTGATGTTAGAGACAGTACATCTTATGAAAGTATCTTGTGGACAGGAGTAAGAAGATGACAAGGTAGATGTTCTCCCTCAGAGTTTGCTGAATTATCTTGGAGAATATATCTCTGCAGTGTCTTCAGCTGATGTAAAATTATGTGATGATCTGATCTGCCTAATATGAAAATATTTAGGTATTTGGGGAAATCTATTTGTGTGGTTTCCTCAGAGTCTCAAAAGCAACAAAATGATTTTTTCCAAACACGAGCTATACATATAAAGACTATCACCCAGTAAACTTTCAGTTTTTTATTTCTGTGACTTTATAAAACCAAACAAAGTAGGAGTAGAAACAAACCTTCATGTCTCTGCTTTTTCGTTGTAGCAGTTGAAACCTAATAATGGGTGTGGTCAATAATGTGTAGTGTTGACAGCTGACTTGTCAATCAGCAAATTTCCAGATCTGTATTTTCCACTACAAAGACCATTTCTAAAATGAATTCTAGAAGGACTAAGAATAGGAAACTATCAGACTGTCCAACTTATTATCTGCACAATCTTCATAATGGACAAAACATGCTAAGGTTCTTGCTCTGTTGGAGAGATCATCTCTCAATCTTATCATAAGTAAATGCCTGCCATTCAGACATACCAAGGTGTAAGCCAAGTTGTTTTGTAGTATGCCTTTTATTTTGCATACACTGTTTAGATATCATGTGCATATGTGTGGGGGTGAATTGTGTAAAGAATATACAGTATAATTCTTTGTTCAAAGAAGAATAACTGAAAAGGCTGCATAACCATGGTTAAGTGCTCTGGATATTTACACAACATTCCTGAAGCTTCTGAAGTTAAAATTCACATCTACTGTTATTGAGTAATAGAGCACATAGAGAAGAATATTCAAGTCTTGGGATGTGATTAACTCAAAACTTTGCAGCTGCTAAGCTGGAGATTATTTAAATAGCCATTCTTATTTGGTCTTATCTGCTTGGACCTTGAATCTGACATGTTAAGTACTGGAGATGAAAAGAAAGTCAGGTTCTATCAATGACTCTGAAAAGCTATAGCTAGAATCATACATGGAGAGCAAGTTAGACATGCAAATATGACCAGGTTAATCAACACAAATTTTTAAGGACAATGTTTTACCACAATGATGTATGCTTTGTTGAAAGCTATATATAGTAATGAGAAAGATGATTTATTTAAGAGCTCTTTGGATAATACAAGTATGAACAAAATGTAAAAAATCCAGTACCAGATGAATAATAGAATAGTCATCATAAAGCGAAGATAAAAAATGTCATAGAAGTCTCGGGGGGGGGGGGGGGACGGGGGGGGAGGTGGGAACTACGACACGACATGACAACTTAATACTGTGAACATTTAGACTAAGAAAAAAATCTTATCCCATCTACACTGTCAGAAGAAATGTAATTGGTTAGAAAAAAAAAAAAAAAAAAAAAAAAAAAACACAATAGAAAGAACAAAACAAATATCTTCTCTCTTTGCTTTATTTTGGAACAACTATGTCCTACCACATTTTTGGAATGCCTTGTAATCCCCAAAATCACAGAAAAGGAATTCCTAAGTGTGTTTGAATAACAAACCAGTTTTCTCAGGATCATAAATTTACTCAGAATATCCAGCCTAATAGACTGTAACACCACATACAGTAGTATAGAAGAAAATTTACCTAGCACGAAGGTAATTTGGTCAGCATAATTTGTTATGAAAGTCTGAGTTTGTCTTCCCTACTGACAGATATGAAGCTACACTCTCTCCTAAATCCTGTAAGAAAATACCTTTTTGATACTATATTAACATTATTATTTCTGCTGTTATTTTTTGATTATTATTTATTAAGGCACCTGTGGACCTTCTTTGAAATCAGGTCACTGACTTGTCAAGCACAAAACATCAAAAGCCAATATTCCATAGAACTCATCCAACTTTTCAGCTCTTGGAGAACCTCTTGCCCCCTTTGCACTGTGAGACAGTACAAGACAAGATGGTCCCACTTATTTAGTTGCTCCATAATCTACCATCCAAAACTGCTGAGTTTCATCTCGACTTTCCATGCCAAACCCAAAATCATTCCATTCACTGCAGTCCAAACTCATGTAATCCATGCCAGGAAACTCATAACTTCATTGATGTACAGAATTTATAGGATCTTGTGAATATGGCTTTTTAATTTTATCTATTTATTTATTTATTTATTTTTAATGTAAATGTCTCTTTCACTTTTCCATATATCTGTTATAAACATGCTCACAATCTCCACCCAACATAGCCCGACATGGTTATTTTCTTTTCAAAAAGACATATATCCCATATTTAAAAACTTTCTGCATTTTTCATGTAATACTGATGACTGTTATTGTCAGCCAGAGGCACAATTATCTGAATAGCAGTTAACCAAATCAACACTTGGTCACATTGTCTGCTTATTAATCTAGGACCTACAGCTTCTGGAAGCATATTTCAAAGTCAAAATGAGTCTGATTTCTAGGGTATGCCTGCTTTGACAAAATAGTCACAAAGTGCCTTACTTAGTGGCTAGATAATCTGATGTGTTAGTATTTTAACAGAATCACTGATAGCATATGAACAAGGGTTTTACACTTGAGTGAATTCATGTCCTAAAAATCACTTGCTTGTGAGAACTTTGATATGACAGGTTTGCTCTACCTTAATCTCCTCCATCCTTTTTAGAGTAACTCCTCTTCCAAGCCTTGACTTTCATATGTCTCTTTTCCACTCATAGTATCTATACAAGGAAAACCACTCAGGGTATTTTACTGAATTAAAATTTCCTTCACATTTATGTGAGAAAATCTTAAATTAATCATTTATCCTACAGTATTTACTGTCTTAGAGCTAACAATCTTGCAGTGCAATTAATAAGTAAAGGTCAGTTTGCATGATTCACTATTAATTTGTTTTCATTTAAACTAATTTACTTAGAATTTGTACAGCATTGCTTCCCTAAGGGAATACAGCAACAATATGACCTGATGACAAACAGAACCATTAAATTATAATGGAATTATTAATAAAAGAGTCTTTCTGTAATTTGTTAAAAAACTTGGGAGATATTAGCAACTTATTTATGTAAGATATGGAAAGTACATCTGTAATATAATTGCATACAAATTAAAATTTCACCTAGGGAGATCATACAGTGGTCATAGTTTTAAAATGATTGACAGATATGTTACCATTGCTTGCCCCAGGAGAAAGATAATGAATTCCAATTTTGCCTTTTTTCCTATTTCCAAGGACAATGTTAGTGTGCTCTTTTGTTTGTGATTCTTAGCTTTGTCATAATTAGTTGACTATAAAAGGCAGTCACTTAGAATACTGCTCTTGTTAATAGCTAATTGAGTTATTGTGACTTTCCTTCAGCTTAGGAAAAGACAAGTTGCAAAAAAGCATGGGTGACAGACTCAGGAAACAGAAGGATGCTTGTTTCAGGAATTTCCAGAAAAGATATTTTGTTTTAGCTGATCTTGAATTAAAATGTGGTTTCTTTGTTTACTTTTGTATTGAAAAGCTACAGATATTTTTAAAAACATTTTTTTTTTTAATTAGATGTTCTTGTTCCTTTATTTATTGCAACATGAGCAGTAACACATTCATCAAAGTTTTTTTCTAGCAGATGATCTGACTTAAATATTCTGAATTAGATCATGTGGTAACAACCTTATGTCATTGCTTTACATAGTTTTTCATGACTTGCATGGGAATCAGAGGTGACCAGAAGTATTAGCCCAAAACACTCCTTTGTTTTCCATTAAAACAGAAACTGACATATTTTCATTCTGCTCATCCAATGGGCTACACAGGCATTTTCTTACCTTCCTTAACATAGATTATTTTTCTGTTACTTAAATCATATTTGGGAATATTGTTAGAATTTGAATCTTATGTCAGGAATATTTAATATAGCTATTCTCATCTCTAATGGAAAATGTACAAAAATTAACACTATTCATAGTAACACAACAAAATGCACTGGAGTGTAATGGGAAGAACAGAAAACTAATAAGTAGGAGATCTGACATATGAAATCTTGTCTAAATGCCTTCCTTTTTATTTTCTGATAAGTGATGCTAATTCCATCAATAGAGAAATACTCTACATAGTGAGACTGCAATAAATTCTGATATTCTAAGAAATGTCAAATATGATATACTTGATTTTCTATTTTATCACATGTTTATATAAACCAATGTAAACTTTGGTTGTTTGGTTTGGTTTGGATTTTTTTGTTTGTTTTCTATTTGTTTTTTAAGTTCTGATTCAAAGTGTACCACAAGTAATGAGAAGCCTTTCTAACTTAATAGTCTTTAAACATGCATATCTTGCCCCCCTTGTCATATAAGCCCATTAGTGATAGATCCTGAATTTTATGCTAAAACAACTTAATAGCCAAAGTAATCTATTAACCATTAGAATAATAACCTGTCAAGTCTAAATATGGGGAACATCCCATAAAAGATGGATTATCTAATAAACAGCTCATTAAACTTTAGTGGCTGTGAGACCTGGCTGGATATGTGTCTGTTCTTGTCTCATAATGTTAATGGATTTTATAAAGAGAACCGTGTTAAATATAAGTTATTTTTAAGGAATTTAATTGGTAGCAGTACTTCTCACATACAAGAGAGTTGCGGGCATATTTCAGGTTTTCTCTCTCAGATAAAACACATGCCAAGAAATTTTACATTTTTTTATTTATCACTGTGGAGCCAGATTATCACATTTGTTTTCATGAAAAGAAGAAACATCTTTTCCCTTCCCTTTCCTTCCTTTCCCTTCCCTTCCTTTCCCTTCCCTTCCTTTCCCTTCCCTTCCCTTCCCTTCCCTTCCCTTCCCTTCCCTTCCCTTTCCTTTGAAATTGCTAACAAATTTAAAAAACTAAACAAAACAACACAATTATAATCCAAAAGTCCCACAAAAAAACTTTCATTATTTAGAAATAATTATACTCTTTTGCTTTTATGTTATTAAGAGACTTTTACTTTACTATTTTAATATCACCGAAGACTGACTTTTCCAAAGATTAAAAAAAAAAAAAAATGGTAAATAAGCAGCAACCTTCTAACATTCTATTTAATTTTCTGAACTATAATGAAGATATTAATTTTCTGTCTACAATGCACAACTTTATTTCTACAATGCAGTCACAAAGACAGTATCCATATAACAAATACTTGGAATTGAGTACTGTGAATGTTGCTTCCTTAGCTATCTTTTTTTTTTTTTTTTTTTAATCTAACTAGCACTAATATTTAAACAAAGTTAAACTTTATGTTTCTCTAAACTTCTTCAAAAAAATTAAGGCTGTATAGCAAATATAGCTGCGTTTAGTATTAACAAGATGTACTACATGGCCTTTTTTCATAGTTTTGAGTTTCAAGCTATGAAAGCAATTTTGACTGTGTTGCACTCTTCCAGTGCATCACTGAAGAGTACATTTTGTTGACCAAAGTAAAAAGAGGGAATGGGGCAAAAGGTATTCAACAGAGGTAGCTGAAACAAGCAGTTTCTTTCATGTTTTTGTTTGTTTATTTCTTGTTTTTTTTTTCTTTATTTTCCCATACTGTAAAGAAACTGCATACGTCCGTTGAAAAGCATTTATTCTCTTTTCTAGGATTTGGATACTTACTTTCACAGCCTCATTCTTCATTTTGATGATTGATGAGGCTTCCAGCTGGAACAACTCAAAGAGGCTTTTCAAGACTTTCCATCTTGAAGAGGCATCCACCTTAAATTATTAATCTTTCCTTTCATATCTGTGTTTTATTCATAAAGGTGAAAAAGGTTTTATTTAAAGATGTCTTACAAATTTTATCCTGCTTCACATGTCTTGCTAAAGATACTGCAGTCTGGAATCTCTACCTGAGTATTCTTTGCAATAGGACTCTTCAGAGAACAGACAAGCTGATTATACCCTTAGGCGTACTGCCATCATAAAGGCCATAGATAGTTGGCATTTTCTGCCTGTTTCTGGTAAACTAGTAAGGTAGAATTGAGTAGGTGAGGTCAGACTGAGTAGAGGTCAGACTATGGAACTGCATGAGAAAAATGAGATGAGGCTCTAGCCTCTAACACTGTCATAATTGCAGATTATTATTTTTTTCTAAATCCCTATCTACTTCCACCTCTTTGATGTACTGAAGCACTGAATATGCTTAAGCAAAAGGCCTTTGTATGGGATTCGGGGAGCATAAATGAAATTTAAAAAATAAAGAAAAACAAGATGAATGAATATGGTGTGATAACTTAGTATTCAGTTAGAGCAAGGTTCTTATAGAGCCTAAGACTTTGACAAAGATTCTGAGAAGGAAGGAACAAAAGCAGTTAGGAAGGGATTTATCAAAGACGGGCCAAAAGGATACTGGTGAGCTAATTAACTATTTCAACAGAACCTAAATCGATTCTCATTTACTCTACTGCAGTTACTATAAGGCACCCCTTAGGATTTGTAGAGAGTACCAACTGAATACAGTGGTGATTTTTACTCTACAACACTGCCTTCACCATTCCTATTCACAAAACATAGACAAAATATTGTAGGCTTTAAAAATAAAATGATTATTAATAGTTCAGTAAATATTTCATGTTTTTATCAGAGAAGACTCTGGCAGAAAACGTTTATATAAAATGTCTTGTTTGGAGATGATTTTCAACTTAAAGTTGATCAGGAAATTAAAAATCAGAAGTTAAGATTTTTGAAAGCAACTTTTATCCATTCACACAACAGCAATTGTGGTCTGGCCAAATGCTTCAATTAATTCTATGAAGTTCAACAAGAAGTTCAACGAGAAGTCATTGCTTCTTTAAAAAGTGAAATGTACATTACAAAAATCATATCTACCTCTGGGATCCTATGGCAAATATAGAGGAACCTGGATGAGCATTAGGACAAGCACCTTGACCTCATCCACATACTTCCCTTGATGGTTGCTTACAGCACAGACAAAATAGCAGGCAGATCCTTGTTCTAATTTCGTTATTGATGTTCTTATGTTCCTATCATGAGAAAAGTTATTTCTGTCTTTACTTTTACATCTGTACTGAAATGTCATATTGTTAAAGTATATTTATGCAAAGTTCTTTGGAAGCAATCATTATTGTAATATACAGTATTGTGAAGTTTATCATGATGTCAAAATTATAACTGAAATAATGTCAACAAAATGAAAGAATATTGGAAAGACTTCACTTATATTCATAGGCTTCTATTTAAATAGTGGTGGTTGTGGTACATGGTTTTACTTTAGAATTTGTATAATGGAAGAATTCTTCTGTTGCATTAACTTTGAATATTATCTAGACTCACAATTCAAAACGGAATGTAGGGAGATATTCAGTGTTTTCATAGATAAACCATGTAATGGAAAGTTCAGTTAACTAATTCTGAAATAAATGAAATAGAATCTCCACATACCAGCAGTGAACTAATTCCAAAGAAATGAGGTTGCTTCAGTAAGTTACAGTACATCCCCACAAACTGTTGCATCAATCCAAATAGCACTTCAAGGATAGAAACAAACATCCAGAAATATGTAAGTTATTCAAAATGAAAAGCATATTTTAATCAGTGGAGGTTATATTATATTAATATATCTAGCTGTGCAACATATTTTCAACAGGTATCATGGGCAAATTCACAAAGTCATTCACAAAGATGTTCTACAGCTCTATAGCAGTTATGAGCTTCAGTGAAGAAATTATCATCAAAACTTTCTTTCTTGATTTTATACAGTACGTGGATAAATTATCAAACAATCCCTTTAGGAATTAGCATCTAGGAATGTACTATCATGCATACTTGTATCTAGGTAAGAGGATCAAAAAAAAAAAAAAAGATGTAAATTAACGAAGCCTGCAATATACTTATTGTAATTGGAGCTGGCATTTAGGAATTTCTGAGCTCTGTTTATTGTCAGCAGCATGATCATCATTTACTGTATTTTCCTGAAGCAAGAAGCTAGTGCGACAACTATAAAAAAAAAAAAAAAAAAAAAGTTATGTTCCTAAATGTGGCTGAAGTTTGAACAATGAAGAGTGAGGATCTGTGCCATGCTTGCAGAATAGAGCAACAGGCTACAACACTACTAGTTAGAAGAAAATACCTGTCACCAAACTAAGTCTATCATTTATATATTTATTTATTTTCCTCATATTTATTTTTAGTGATATATTTACTGTTCTGACTGTTCTGTATGTGCATCAATTTATCATTTCATATAATTCTGTAATGAACAGCTTGTAAAATGTAAGACTTACATAGTCAATTCATGGATCCTATGATCCTAGGGTCATAGAATCATTAAGGTTGGAAAAGACCATCAAGATCATCTGGTCCAACCATCACCTTACCACCAATATCACCTACTAAACCATGTCCCTAAGTACCACATCTGACCTTTCCTTAAACACCTTAAACACCTCCAGGGATAGTGATTCCACCACTTCACTGGGAAACCTGTTCAAAAGCCTAACTATTCTTTCTGAGAAGAAATTTCCCCTAATTTTCAACATAAACCTTCTCTGGTGCCACTTGAGGCCATTCCCTCTAGTCCTATCACTAGTTATCTGTGAGAATAGGCCAACCCCCAGCTCCCCACACCTTCCTTTCAGGTAGCTGTAGAGAGCAATAAGGTCTCCCTTGAGCCTGCTCTTCTCCAAACTAAACAAGCCCAATTCCCTCAGCCGCTCCTCATAGGACTTGTGTTCCAGGCCCTTCACCAGTTTCATAGCACTTCTCTGGACACATTCCAGGGTCTAGATGTTCTTCTTGTAGTGAGGGGCCCAAATCTGAACACAGTACTTGAGGTCCGGCCTCACCAAAACAGAATACATGTGGAAGATCACTTCCCTGGTCCTGCTAGCTATGCTATTCCTGATATGAGCCAGGATGCCGTTGGCATTCTTGGCCACCTGGGCACACTGCTGGCTCATGTTCAGGCAAGCATCAAACAACACTCCTGTATCCTTTTCCTCTGCACAGCTTTCCAGCCACTCTGCCGCAAGCCTGTTGCGCTGCATGGGGCTGTTGGACCAAAGTGCAGGACCTGGCACTTAGTCTTATTGAACCTCATCCCAATGGCCTCTCCCCATCGACCCATCCTGTACACGTCCCTCTGCAGGGCCTTCCTACCCTCCAGCATATTGACACTTACCCCCAGTTTGGTGTTGTCTGCATACTTACTGAAGGTGAGTTACTCAATTCCCTCATCCAAATCATCAATAACGATATTAAATAGGATGGGCCCCACACAGACCCCTGGGGAACACCACTGGTGACCGGTCACCAGCTGGATTTCACTCCATTCACCGCCACTCTCAGGGACTGGCCATCCAGCCAGTTTTTAACCCAGCAAGGAGTATACCTGTCCAAACCATGGGCTGCCAGCTCCTCCAGGAGAATGCTGTGGGAGACCATATCAAAATGTTTAAGAATTAAGAATGTTTAAGAATAGGATTTTTGTAAAAAGTTTTGTTGCAGCTAATAATAGTCATTTCAACTTTATTTTTAAATAAATTTTAAAAAAATGAATATCAGCTAAACAAAAAGTTAAGACTGCATAAAAATATACAGAAAGCTGACAAATCTGTCGATACTAGTGAATGGTGTTTGAAAGTAGAGCCAAGAGTTAGGAGCACCAACCAGCATTGACAAAGTATCCCAGAATAAACACTTTCAAACTTTATTATATGATTTTTTCAGGATTCATAAACACCTTTCCAAATACATTCTACCATAGGTTTTTTCATGTTACCTATAAAGCTAAAGCATTTTATAAGGAGATGAGTGGTTACAAAGCTGCCTGTCAGAGAAGGACCTGGGAGTATTGGTTGACAGTCAGCTGAACATGAGCCAGCAATGTGCTCAGGTGGCCAAGAATGACAACAGCATCCTGGCTTGCATAAGAAACAGTGTGGCCAGCAGGGCTAGGGAAGTGATTGTCCCCCTGTTCTTGGCTCTGGTGAGGCCGCACCTCGTGTACTGTGTTAAGTTTTGGGCCCCTTGCTACAAGAAGGACATCAAGGTGCTCAAGAGAGTCCAGAGAAGGGCAACGAAGCTGGTGAAGGGTCTGGAGAACAAGTCTTACGAGGAGTGTCTGAGGGAGCTGGGATTGTTCAGCCTGGAGAAGAGGAGGCTCAGGGGCGACCTTATCACACTATATTGATACCTTAAAGAAGGCTGTAGTGAGGTGGGGATTGGTCTATTCTCCCACGTGCCTGGTGACAGGACGAGGGGGAATGGGCTAAAATTGCACCGGGGAGGTTTAAGTTGGATATTAGGAAGAACTTCTTTGCTAAAAAGGTTGTTACACATTGGAATGGGCTGCCCAGGGAAGTGGTTGAGTCACCATCCCTGGAGGTCTTTAAAAGACGTCTAGATGTAGAGCTTAGGGATATGGTTTAGTGGAGGACTTGTTAGTGTTAGGTCAGAGGTTGGACTCGGTGATCTTGGAGGTCTCTTCCAACCTAGATTCTATAATTTTGTAATCGTGTAATTCTCTATAAATTGATGTTATGAGTAGTTTAAATTTGTCTTAAGCTGTAAGAAAAAGTCATTGAATTTTATGTTATCCATTTTCTGGATGAGCACATCTGCCAAAATAGGTTGCTCTAATGAGTTAATTCAGCTTGCAGGCAACCAAAAGCTGCCATTGACCACTTTTAATTTTGAGATGGTCTGTACTGAAAAATCAAGGCTATTGAATAGGAAATGGGTTAAATCATTTAAATCTTGTTCTGTACACTTCTACATTAGCTGATAAGCCTTTTTTTAAAGTAGGCTATCAATGGAGGAAAAATGTAACACAACCAAATATGTAAAATAAATATAGGAACAGAAATAACCCTACGTAGTTCCACTGGAAAGAGGTAAATACATTCAGAGCAACTAAAAATGTTGACTGTCATATAGGGGTACTACATTTTATATGCAGAATAGATCTGCTATTAAGTTCATTCATTACTAACAAGAAACAAACTGCTGAAAGCTGTGCCAGAAAGTTTGCCTACTTATTTGTTTGTTTGTTTGTTTGTTTGTTTGTTTTGCTTGGTTATATCAGCCATCCTATTAAAAACAATATTTTTCCTTTTAACCTCAGTCCAGTTGCATCCCTGGACCATTTCTTGCACTGGCAACACTGCTGTCAACACATTCTAGCCTTTCTATCTTTCAGGCTCTTTTGCCTTCCTCTTGATATTTAACAACTTGCTTCTGCTGTTTCCTATACTTTGGACACCTGAGAAATCTAAAGGATTTCCCAGGTATCCAAACATCCTACATCCTACATCCTACAAAGGATGTTTCAGGACATGGAATTTAGGATTTTTTCCCTCTACTACACAGGGAGTCTCTAACTACTTTACAGGGAGCCAAAGCTCCTGACTTAGACACCAACATCAGGTCCTGCCTATCAAACAGCTCCCAACTTCACTTCCAGGTTCAGGTTTGAAAAGCAGCATGTGTTGCAGGACAGTTTCAGTTTTTTACCCCATATAATATTATAATATTTTATTGTTAATCTTTAGAACCTAATTACTGCACAACACATCCTCAAATTTCAGGTTACAGAAATTTCACTTTTGGAAAAAGAAAAGAAGAAAAGAAAAAAAAAAAAAAAAAAAAGAAGTATCATAACAGTCACATTTCACATTTGTAGCCTTGCAGCTTTTAGGTCTTGTAGCCTTTAGGTCTGAAAATTGTGTAAAGGTCAAGGCTTATTACAAACCAGACTTTGTGCTAAGCTAGCAACACAGAGATTTCTCCGGACTTCTCTTGGCTTCTCCATAAATTTCTTTTAGCTTGTAAGAGCAACAACCTACTAATGATCAGTTGACTATTGCCTACTTCGTTTAAATTTTGCCTTGCTTTGCACAGTTTTCTGGTATAGCACTAGTTGTCTTTCATGTTTTGTAACTGATAGTAAAATCATTATTCTGTGTAGAATGAACTAAATTTGAACCTAAAATGAAATACAGCATAGAAGAATAAAGACACTAGATGACAGAAGAGCTTTGGGAATACAGGTTGACACCAGAGGCTCCTGGGGTACTCACCAATAACCAGCTACCAGTCATGAAAACATCAGGAGCTCAGTAAAAACAGATTTAGAAGTAACAGAGAACACAGAACAAGTATACAAAATATGTAAATTATATATATAATATGGATGTGAATTTGGAAGTACCTTAAATTGCAACCCAGTAAGTAAAGCACGATGTTAGCAAAAATGATGCAGAGAAGATCCTGAAGTGGGGAGGAAGAAATCATCCCTATAACATTATCCTTATTCTGAAGAACATTGAAAATTCACCACAGACCTCCCTGACTGAAACTGTTGATCTTAGGTGCCAGAGGGCAGTGGAAGGATGAGCATGATACCTGGGTGCCTAGAAGGATGGATTCCAGAAATCTTGAGAAGATACATCACTTTACCTGTATGAAATCAGACTTAGAAGAGCTAGCATAATTCTAACTGGTCTAATAACTATTATGTGATTAGATTATTAAGACTTTAATAGACTAGCAATAAATTCCTATTTTGTATGTATTTGCTTCTTTTGGCCATAACAAGATTCTACATGTAGCAGAGTGTTTGGAATTGAGGCAACCTATTCTGTAAGCTGGGTTTAACAAATTGATAATGTTTTATTACAGCACTTTGAACTAGAAAAAGCACACAATAATAGTAATTTTGTGTGTGTCCAAAATAATAGTTATTTTGTGTATGTGCCACAGAGCACCACATGGGAGCTACAGAAAACTTGAGACAGGTGCCCTGAATTGTTAATACACCAGTCTGCTTGAGAGAAAGGTAGCTCCAAGCAGTATGTGCCCAAGCCACACTACATTACTTGACCTGAGGACTAGGACTCATTCCATGGAAAAATGTGTGGGTGAGGGATTATATTTAGAGATGTAAAAGTCATCCAAAAGCCTATATTTACATGGTAAGATAAACTTCCTTTTCACTTTTTCTGGATAAGTCTACTCTCCGTATCCTTTTATTTTTTATTTTTTAATATATAATTTTTACTAATTCAATTTTAAGTTCTTGTGAGATTAGGTTGTAGAAGGAGGAGAGGAAGATGGAGAAGGAGAAGGAGAAGGAGAAGGAGAAGGAGAAGGAGAAGGAGGAGAAGGAGAAGGAGAAGGAGAAAAAGAATTGCACCTCTGTGTTCTGATTCTGTCTTGTCAACATCTATAAGGCTTTTGTCATAGGAGTGGGATAGAGACAATATTTTTTAAACCCTTACATTTCAAAAGTTTTTTAATGTAACTTGTACCAAAAAAAAAAAAAAAAAAGAGGGATTTTATCAATGTCACCATATATTTTTTCATGGTGTTTTCCTAGCTTTTTTTTTTTTTTTAATCTTGTAAATCAAACCTATTGCTTCTCTCATTATGCATACTGCATCCTATTTTTTTCATTTTATGTTACATACATTACTGACTTGTTCTAGCTATTTTATGAATCTGAATAATTCCCTGTAAATATAAAATATACATATTAAATAGAATAATTCACTTTCAATTTAAATAAGATCCACCTAATGGGAACTTCTATTAACAATTATGTTATGACCATCAATTCATAGATAAAAGTATATTTTTATTATAAGTAACAGTTATAAGGAATATTTTATCAAGAGAACTGTTCTCTAGTTACTTATCATACAGGACAAGTAACAATTCTCATCTTCTTTCAACTTCCTAAGCCCTCCTGTTTTTGTTGATTGAAAGACAGAAAATTACATTGCTATTATTATGCTATTGCTATTGGTCCAACACATTCTCACTTGTAGTCAGAGCCTGAAGGGAGGAAATCATTAGAAATTTTTTTTCAGTGAATTTTTCCATCGTCATTCATTATCAGGGATCTAGGTTTGCTTCCAGAGTCCTGTGCCATAGGCTTTAAACCATGCATGGATCTCTCCTCCGTATAGATTATGGAGCTGTATTGCCAGAAATAATTTTATGCAATTATTTTAAGAATCTCAGGGGAAAGAGAAAGGGCAAAAAGAAAAATAATACAGATGGTAGGAGTAGATCATATTTCCTAAAATATCTGAGATATATTAAATATTTTCTGAGGCTTGCTGATGTATATAGGCCTGCTATATTTAATATATATTTATATTATATTATATTAATTATATTATATTAATTATATTAATTATATAATTATGTTAATTATATTAATTAATTGTATATTTAATTAACTGTTAAAAAGAGGAAGAGAACCTGGAAAAGACCATTTCATAAAAATTAAGGCAAGGTCTTGGAAGGAAATTAACATGCTCAGGGTTGAACAGGAGCCCAGACTGGGAGGGCATAGTGGAAGCAGGGAAGATTATGAGGGGGTGAGGTTGCTAAAGTATGCAAAAGAGCATCATATTGTATATTGTGGAATGAAGTGATAAGAGACTTCGGAACTGGTAAGGTGAAGAATCCAAGAAACTCTGGAGCAATCCAAATAATAAAAAATGTCCAGGAGTTTTATATAAACACATAATTAGTCTTTAAAGATAAAGACCATAGCATTTGCTGCAGCCAATTCCCTTTTCTCCTGTTTATCTGGTCAGGACTGAAGGTCGCTAGTGAAGGTACACACATGACAATATAGGTTTACACACACACACTTCTTGCTGTTTCCTTGCTTGCTTCTGTTGTTTGTGTTTGTTTTTGTTTGTTTGTTTCTTTGCTTGTTATTATCCCCTTTGCAGTGAAGAAATGGATAACCTTAAGCAAGCAGACCTTTCGCATTTCAAATACCCTTATAATTAGTTTTAAAAGATGTCTGACTATACATATACGCTGCTTTATATAAAGTAGTTGGAAAAAATAAAAATAAAAAAACAACTATGTAAAGGAATATGACAACTGTTATTAATAAGTCCTTCCTGTGTACTGGAGACCTGGGGACCTCTGTGCTACCTTCAGAGGGGAGAGAAAAATGTGCAGCCTTCACCTCTTTTAAAAAACAACTGTTAAGCCAGTATTACCAATGGTCATCAGAAAAGTAAACAGTGTATACAAGTTTCTTTTTGTATGTGCTGTAAAGTAGGCAGCAAGAAAGGAGTTAACAATCCTCATAGTGATGCTGCTTATGTGGTATCTGGGTCCTCTTGCTTCCACAAATGTCATCTCAAATGGAAAGAAAATGACACAGAACTTCAGCAACATGCTAAGGGTGAAATACCTTTTATTAAGCTGTCTACAGGATGAAGCATCAGTGAAATGTTTGACAAGGAAGAATATGTGTTAAGCAATGTTTTTTGACTGATTTTTAAGGCAAAATGGAAATTATGTTTCCACAGACAGTTGATGGAAAAATGTTCTCATAAACAAAGATCAGACCATGCCATTTTATTTGTCCTCCTTTTCCTCCTCCACTTCTCTTGCTGTACAATTATCTTCCTAAACAGGAATTCTTCTGATTCAGCTTTGTTCTAATTTAAAATAAATGCTTACAAAGTAATGTTTACTGGCAGGACATCTACAGTAAGAGTAATACACATGTAACTACTTAATAGAAAACAGCATAATTAGACCATGAGATGACAAGATGAAACTAGTTTGTGATAGTTCAAATCATACGCTCAGAATTGCACCCCATATGAAAAAAAAAAAAAAAAAAATCATGCTTCTGATGATGAATCTACTTTTAGTCTTTTTTCTAACAAGCACATTTTTCAATGCTCAGAAAAAATGATGAAGTTTTAATTAAAGACTCACTTGAGAAACAATACATTAAAATATAATTTATGGTCAAGTTTAGGAATTTGTCAAGGTATTAGGGTTTCTCTAACATCTAATATTTTGTGTTATTATTTTGACTCGTGTATTTTCTATTATTAATCTTACTGGATGGTTTGCTTGCTTGTTTGTTCATAGAGGGTGGGGTTGGTTTTGCTTTTTTTATTTTATTGATTTTTTTTTGGTGTGCTTTTGTTTGCTTTATTTTGTTTTGCTTTTTTTTGGCTGCAGCCTCCTTGTCAATCATTGGATGCAATAAGGCCAGTAAATATTCTGGAAAATTTTCAAGGACTGCTGCATCCTAGGTTAGATATTTACCTTATTACAGTATCTGTACTGCAAATGTGACTTCTGAGTGAACCAATTTCCATTGCAATGTTCTTTCAGGTCTGCTCCACAATAACATTCATGCAGCTGGATGGACAGTATGAGCAAAAGGATTTAATGGGGTCAGAGGACATAAAAGAGCTGAAACAATGCAGTGGATTCTGTGACTTAGATGAAATACCCAAGCAGCAGTTGCAGTTGCAGCTGCATTGACCCTCTTTTCTGCACCTGATCTATGAGGGAGACTTATCCACACTTAATATATAAAGGTTTGTGAGATTTTGTTTTGTTTTGTTTTGTTTTTCTACTTTATTCTCCCACCTTGTTGTTGTATCAAACTGTGTTAATTTTCCTTGGATTTTTAAGGCAATCTTTTCTAATATCAATAATCAGACATATTGAATGGCTACATTAACTTCAGTAGCTGTGTATAATAAGTCTTGATACTCCCAAAGTACTTTTAATATGATTCCATTGTTAAATGGAGTCCATTTAACTATTTACATCCATTTTTATCAAATACATTGGCAATTTTATTCACACTTTGCCATAGGATTTCTATCCCAATTAAGCTGCTTGATAATACATTTGTTTGTGAAAATAAATGACCTGATAAAAATCAAGAGAAATTATCCATTATGCTGGCTGGAAAAGCTCAGGGTATGTCAGTTTATCTTCAGATAAAACACACAGAAGTCACCAACATACCAGTTACTGGAAGGGCATTAGTCTGATGTTTTAATTTATTAGAAAGAATCAAATCACAAGTTGCAAAAACAGAAGAAATATCTTCATGTATTTTGCTGCTCCCAGGACTATGTTTTATTCTTATTACAACTTCTAAAAAGTGGCTGTTTTATTTTTTTTAACCATTTCAGTATGAAATAAAAATTTTTCATGCTTGTTTCCATTGTCAGTAAAGGTGTTATAAAAATAATGGGAAAGAAATGGAGATAATTGGATGGCAGCTAAGGGAAATAAGTACATGTCATTCATGCTTTTGAGGTTTCTCATTATCCCCTTTCACAAGTCTTATACACTTCTCAGTCCTCACACGGGTACCAAAGTGGTTCAGATGTTAATAGGAAACTCAGGTAAGTGCTGTGCCAAACAAATTGTGAATAATGCAAGAAACACAGAGATGATGTAATTCTCCTGGCTTACAGTGCTCCATCTTTTTTTTTTTTTTTTTTCCTGCACTTTGGATCTCATATAAGGAAATCCGTTTTATATGTAATTAAATATAAAGCTAGGAGATCTGTTAAATGAGGTATTTGATGGTTAGCATTTGTCTCATCTAATCTATTTTTCTAGACATCAGATGTATAACCTAAACTATACATTCTATGGTTACTGGAAGAACAGCTCCATGTGGCATCTGCCTTATGGATAACTACCTGAAGAATCACATCTCTTTTTGGTGACTATAGAAAAGACCTGTACATGTAGCTTAAAATTAAGTGTCAGAATTTTATTTGGCTACTGTTAATTCAAATGAATTTAACGGAAATATTACTTAATGTAGATTATACTTGCCATTTTAATCTATGAAGTGAAGCATACATTTTATGATTTTGTGTGAGTGTGTGTCAAGATGAGACACACATTATTTAGGAAACAAATGATCATGCCGTTTATTTGTAAGGAAAGCCACAGAGAGTACAAAATCTTAGCACACTATAGCCACTCACAAAATGGCTTTATTGATTCCCACCTTTTATTTCTAGGCTTTAAATGGGAATGACAATCATAGATGACCTATAAAAGCAACAAAAATATTTGTTACCCCATGTACAAAGACTCGGGGAAATTTTGTGTTTTTCTGTTAGGAATATTGTCTGCTTTTCATTTGTAACTGTTAATCAGCTTTTAGTATCCACTGAAATTTAATGTGATTGGTGGCATTTTAAGATGTACAAAGATAGAATAATACAAAAAAAAAAAAAATCGTTTTT
The DNA here is from genome assembly GCA_011074415.1 of Stictonetta naevosa. Taxonomy (NCBI): domain Eukaryota; kingdom Metazoa; phylum Chordata; class Aves; order Anseriformes; family Anatidae; genus Stictonetta; species Stictonetta naevosa. Next base: position 29,101,899 of record CM021697.1, read on the forward strand.
AAACACAAATAATATTGAATTATTTTAAGAGAGAGCTCAGGAATTCAAATACTCTTTTCAAGTATTTATGTACTTTGGTAAAATGTAGGAGTACATATGACCTTTAAAATTCTGTTCCATCTTCAAAAACATAGTATCTTGCTATCAAACAATAAAGAAAAATAGAGAAAAGCAAAAATAGTAACAGTCAGGTCTTTCATATGTATGCCAGAGATCAATATAATATTGATGTTGCAGGTGAGGGCTTTTGTTCAAATTTACTTGGACCTTGTCTTACCAAAAGGTTCTCTGATTAAAATGAAGAATAAGGAAGGCAACACTGAGCCTTTCCTGTTTTCTAGGATTTAGCACATTGGAAGACATGAAAACAAGAAAGCAGTTCATAACAGATTGCAATATTACAACAATGTTTTTAGAAATGAAATATTGTTCCAGTGTTAAAGCATGAAAAATAAGCCAAGATTCATGAATAAGATCTTTAGATTATCTTCAATTTTGAAGCCACGTATACTAACCTCTATATCCCATACTTGCTAGATTTTTGCATTTTTTTTTTTTTCTAAATAGCTTACTCAACAGTACTTTGTCTTCTTTTTTTTTTTTTTTCCTTTTTTTTTTTCTTTTTTTTTTTTGGTCTAATTTTCTTTGCAAAGTTCTAAGATATTTTTACAGCTAGTGTGACTATTTGTGTCTTCTCTCAAATTACTTATTCACTTATCTATTTGCAAGTCCAGATAGGACAGATGAAGAAAATAAATTATTTAAAAGTTCTGGAAATGTACCTAGGAAGGAAAGACTTATAGCCACATAGATCTGAAATTCTACATATTCTGTTTGCATCTATTTTATGATATGAAATTTTAATGCGGATGTTGAAGGTGGACACTAGTTTTAATTCTTTAGTTTAACACTTAGAACACAAATAGAATTCTAAGCTGAATTTTATAGAGCTAGGAAATAAATTTTGGACCTGCAGATTATGTTAACATTTTGTGTTGCAAAGATCCCTTTCATCTTGTCTATCTGGTTTACAAGTTATGCAGTTTTTTGTTGGTGGTGGTGGTGTTTTTTGTTTGTTTTTTTGTTTTTTTGTTTTTTGTGAGCATTAGTGAAACAATGCTTGGAGTGATGAAAAGTTTTTGCACATTTCTATTATGCACAGGATACAATTAACCTATTGACTTGTGAACCTTCTGACTGACATCTTTTCATTTGCCATCTCTGCAGACTGAAAAAAAAAAAAAAAATTCTGAAAAGGATCTTTTGAAATAGTATTACTTGTAAAATATTATTCTACATAATAAGAAATAAGGAATGGTTTAGGGCTTTGTTTGTTTGTTTAGTTCATTTTTCAGAGACAGGAAGACAGGCTTGTTTTTCCTTTTAATATATCTATACTCAATATCAGCCTTTCATCTTTATTCTTTTAAATATTCTTTTGAAGCCAGTCTGTTTGGGATTGTTTAGTTAGGTAGTTTGTTTCAATATCCCTGGCTAGTAAATGACACAAAGTACAAAATTAAATCAATATTCTTCCAAAAGCAAGGAAATAGGATCAATTTTATTCTTTCCACAATCACAATAAAGACGAAAAGCATTATTTTCATTATTTTTACCAAGACAATATAGAGAAAGGGAAAGGTGACTTATTTGATACAGCTGCAGTAGCTGATAGACAGTAGGTCAGAAGAGGACAGAAATGTTGCTTGATTAAATATATATACATATATGTATTAAGGGATATCTATCAAATATCTTAGTGTACTGTGGGCTATAAACTGGTATTTAGCCAAAGCTTTGAGTATCATCAAAGGAGGAGAAAAATATAGCTCAGAATCACAATTCTTTTTTTGCTCCCAAATTTCTAGGGCAGAAAAATACCTATGAAGTCAAAAGAAAAGTAATTTTCTCATAGCAGCTCTATGATGGGTGCAGAATGTTTTCCACCTGAGTCCAAAAAGCAACTGCAGTGTCCAACGTGGGGAAGACAGAAAGGTGAAATATTGTCTCTGATCTGCTCATCTTTCTGACAACATGGAAAGTAATTACAGTAACACTAAGAATACTGTGTACAAAGGTCTATGTACCAGCATTTCAAAGAACAATATGAAAGGGGATGGAGAAATTGGGCTTACGTAGAAATAACATCATTCTATCCAGAATAATAACCAAGAAACTGTATAAAAGGTATCAGTAAATATATGTGAGTATAGCAGCAAATGTTCTCTCTCCAGCCTTAACTATTGCCTCATTTCCTGATTACTGAAAAGAAAGCCACCAAAATCACACCATCTTGTTACAATACGTTATTTCTAATTCACAGCAGTTCTCTCATTTAGAAAATCACACCAGCTGAACATTTCAAAGCTCTAACTTTCCTAGTGAGGTCAGATGAGGTTTGAGAGTGTATTTTAATTTCCCTCATGTTACATTACTTGTTTCATTCACAAATAACAATGTTATGGAGAAGTGCATTTGTAAGCCTTTGAGCTCTGGTATAACGCAAGGCCACACAGCTATGCTGCAGCTGGTTTTGAACTTAGCTGCTCTGAAATGAGATAGCTACAGTATTTACTGAGTTTGAAAACAAGCAGGATGAGTAAGTGTGACTGTGTACTCCTCTCCCAATCTTTCCTGCTTAAGCAGAGCATCCAGACTAAGCAGATAACCATCATTGGCAGTCAGGAAGGATGTGTCTGGTTGTGATGGCTGTATCCTGCATTTGGGATATACAGAAGATAAACAGCCAAGGAGCAATTTGAGCAATGCACCCCATCCCATTCACACTCTCCCCATCCCACCCCATGAAAATACAGTGATGGCCAAATTTGGAAGAAAGTCTATTTTCAGCCAAATTTAAAATAAACTAACATCTGTACGCAAATGTGATTGTGTGGCCATAAGTCAGTCATCATCAGTAGCGCAGAGGATTCATGTAATGCATATAATCCTTTAGGCATAAACTGTTGACCAAATCTAGGACTGGGAGTGGATTTGGCTGCACCTAGGCTCCTTATCTCCTCAGTTTAAAGGGTTTAGAAAGCAAGGAGGTCTACTCTGAACCTCACAAGTCAACAAGAAGGCTTTCTTGATGTTATGTCACCTAACACAGCTTTTAATGTAGTCTTTATGTAGTATATGTCTTTCTTTTAGTGTATTTGAGTAGTACATTGCATCTCTTATATAGTGTGTAATTAAGTATATTTTCCAATAATAATCAAGTGTACTTCGCTTCACTGAATCTTGGTTACGTCACACAAGCTTTGCTATTGATAAATCATATTGCTACTTCTCTCTTCCAAGTGAAATGCACATTTTTAAAATTTATTTATTTTTCACCCACAACAGTAAGCCAAGTCAGAACAGCCCAAAAAGTGTTTTTTTTTGCTACTTCCAGGTGGTAGTGTTTCTTCATTGAAACTCTCTCTCTACACAAATTTCTATTTTGTTTTCTAGAAATACTCTTCTTCTTCTCATTTGTTTAGAAAACCTTGTATTCATTCTTCCTGATGTGTTGGTGAGCTCCTAGACTTTCTCAAAGTCTGTGCAAACAAAGCATAAGTGAGAACATGATACATTAGAGACAATGTCAACATATAGGTGCTTGTATACGGCTGCATGGAAACTGTCATATTCCTGGTATCATTGTCCAGAGTTCTTTCCTGGTTGTTCTAGGATCAGTACTCTGGGTCACTAATTGCCTACTGTCAGCAAGAAATCTGAAGAAGAGTTCAAACCCTCAGATCATGTAATCGGGTATAGCATCATGGAAATCCACTGAAGTTATTCTGGCTCTGATATGAGAAGGGTGTAAGTATTATCTATCACCCTTTACTCTAGATAAACAAGGTGTAATAATCAATAGGCTTTGGCTTGTATCATTTCCATGTGGAGCGTTAAAGAAATAAAATCAAGTGAAGTTAAATAAAGCAAACAAAGCTACCTCAGGTTTTGCAGTTTCTCTCTGGAACGGAACCAAGTAGCTATCTGCTAATAGGTCCATTTCCTTTCTAGTCATGTCACTAGTCCCAAAAAGGCCTCTCCAGATTTGTGGATGGGCGGTCCACTGAGGACCCTCACTTTCTCTTGAGTCTTTAACTCAGAGAGGGATATACTCCCTTAACAAATTCATCATTGTCTGAGAAAACCTTCAGGATAAAAGTAATATTTATGTTCAAAATAGAACTTTGGAAAGGGGAAAGATATAAAAATGTTAAGTAATTATGCACCTTATATCTATACCTACTCTCCCTTAAATTGAAGGTAATCCATTCCATTCTGCCAGCAAATGCTCAAAGTCAGTTAATTCCCAAGACAATTCACATAACCCCCAGTCTCAATTCCAGGCCTTCAGACAAGCCATTCTTTATCTTGGCTTTCCATAAACAGAAACATAAATTATAATGCTCAGTTACCTCTTCTCTAGGCTGAACAATCCAAGTTCTGAGAATTGATGTTACTTATTCTACTCAACGCAGAACTTCTGTGCTGTTTGCCACAGCTTCATTGTCTGTTACATACAGTTGTCTTTGAAACAGCCCTAGATGTTATGTGAACTCAGCTAGGACCAGTATGTACATGACTGCAAAAAAAAAGCACTCACTGAATGAGATTTAAACATGAACAACAGACTCAATATTGGATTGGGGTTAGAAACCATTTAACTACAATGAATAAAAATTGTCTTTGCTAATGTGGGAGACAGTATATATTTTCTGGAGTGACATAAGTGATAAGTTATACACTGAAATTCATATCTTATTCAATCACAGAGCAATATTTTCCTTTATGCCAACATAACAGCAGTGCAGGTAGGGCAGAACTACCTTACAATATAAACTACACATTAAAACAGGAAAATATTCATCGTAGAGATGTCATATCATAGGTATGTCTGATATCATTACGCCTAAGAAGCTGTAGAGAAAGGCTAGAGCTCTTCTAACTATACATACTGTGATAGGAATTATCAAGCAACCTCCTTTATTAGCTATCCAGGGCTTCTTCAATGCAATTATTGTCTTAATTTGGAAGAACAATGTAATAAAATGCTCTGGCAATCAGTTCTTTAGGTTGTAGGTATTATTTCCCAGAATCCAATGGGTTACTTTCCAATAAGTTCATTATTTACACCAAAAATTGTGTATAGATAACAATGTAGCGTGCAAGTACGCACACATGCACACACACACACAAAGCAAGTTAAGAAATTCTGAAATCCGGAGTCCCCCACATCTTATTCCAAAAGCAAACCTTTCCAGAATGCATATTATTTCTTCCCAGCAGTACCTAGAAGCTGTGTTGTGCTTTTTGTCTTTGTGCCAGAGGCAAAAGGACCTAAGAGAGACATTTGGTACATATTTTTGTCAGAGTTAACATATTGCCCATTACAGCAGTAGAGATCACATCTCTCCCTGCACCCTGCTCTTACTCTGTGGCTAAGGAGATGTCACAGGGCTGCATATGCTATATCTTCAGAGACCTTGTTTGTATTGATACTCTAAAGGGAGCATTGTACTTCTGCAGTTTTATATGCTCCACGAAAAGTTGCAACATTATAGAAGTGAATTTTCAGGAAAGTTATTCCTATTGCACTGTATCAAAATGAACAGTGTCCCAAATAAGTTTAAAAGATCTTTATCTACCTAGCAAGAGGCAGACAGCAGTCTGAAAATGAATTCCAACCTTCTGGAGAAAGGATTGTGAGGGAGAAGTGCTGCTGAATTAGGTTCAAGGTAAATGCAATGAATAAGTGTATTGCTTCCCTGCTTCCCTTCCCTTCCCATCCACAAAAGAGGGAAATCTTGATATAAATAACAAGGAAACAAATGAGATGACTAGGGTTAAAACCAGTCCTAACTAATCTGTTAATTTCTGTGAGGAAGGAGGAAGGGTTATAACAAAAGCTGATATACCTTCTTTCAGGCCTGAAACATGTAATATTTCTGATCTTTTTTTTTTTTTTTTTTTTTTTTTTTTTTAAAGGCTTTCTATGACAGCTTTGGCTATTCTGTGGGATGATTCCCAGTATTTAAAATGGGGAGCTCTGTAAGAAATATGCAGCATTCTTTAATCTTATCCAGACTTTAGAAGGAAAAAAGTAGATGACATTGTGCTCTGGTCCCAGACCCAGTAGTAGCTATTGTTATGCCATAATAGAAAATTACACTTTTTTCCTTTAGTTGACCCAGTATATGTCTAGCTTCTTTCAGATCTTAATGAATCAGTCAAGGTAAAGGAAGGTTGAATTTTCAAGCAGAATATTATCAAGAAACCTTGTGGAGATGAACTATGTCCCAAAGAATAACCCTTAGAATTTTGCTTGTCAGGTGGCAGAGAGCAAAGGGTAAGGAGTGATCCCATTGTGTGCATTTCTTGTATTCAGTTGTAGGCACAGATACATGGTGCTGAATTCTGTTCTTAGCTGTATTAACAGCAATTCAAATCCCTAAATAGGGAATTGAAAGACAGCTTCCCTTGTGCAGAAACATACTGGAAAAATCATACTTGCCATAGAAGAACTGGACAGAATGTAGGACTCCCCGAGGTGATCAGCTCTGGGCAGGCATGCTCTGCAGCAGAGCTGAGAATTGCAGTGTGCAGGAGGGTTCCTGCATCAAGGCAACCCCCGGGTAGCAGAGGGAGCCACCAGGACCTGGCAGCCCTAAGAAGTGGGCTCAGGCAGGGCCAGGAGCAGCAGCAGCAGCCCACACACATACATAGGCAGCCCCTAGGGAGCACAGTGAGCAGGATGTGGTGTGGCACTTTTCAGAAGGTGGGCCCCTTTCTTCTATTCTGGAAGCAACAAGAAGCAGCCTTCTACTGAAAGAAAAATGGTACCCACTCACCACAACTGTTAGGCTGAGGCTGAAGCCCAGACAAAGAGGCCACAACCTCTGCAGGCAGACTCCTACACCCAAACAGACCTCTCGAGGTCTGAAAGGGCTGCACAGGCCTTCAGTTGCAGGGAACTCTAGAATCTGGAAGTCCCCCAGGGCCTGAAGGCAGAGGTGGGTGTTGAGGGTGCAACTGTGCCCAGTTGGATGAACTTTTCAAGCAAGTTGGTGTGTTTCAAGAGGAGCTCAGCAGGTAGTATCCAGGAATCTGAGCAAGAAATTAATGCATGGTATTGTGCTGACATGGACTGAATGGGAGACCTGCCTTAAGTCCTTACAAGGGGAAGGTAAGCTAGCTTCTAACCCTGAGCTGATGGACTTGACTGACTCACAAGACAAGGGAGATTGGACCTTCCTCTCTGCTCAGAGAAGAAGAAGGAATCTCCCTCTAGACTCCAAAGTGCCCCTACACAACAGATACAATGCTTAGTAATGGTCAAGACCTAGGAAAGGACAACCATATAAAGTTGGTCCAACCTACTACCTGTATTAGAATTGATGCCACAAAAAAAAAAAAGATGTTAGTATTTGGAGATTCCTCACTGTGAGGCACTGAAGCACCCATTTGCCATCCAGACAACCTCTCTAAAGAGGTTTGCTGTCTTTCAGGGGCCTGCATTTCTGATCTCACAAAGAGACTACCAAGCTTGTTAAAGTCAGAGGACTACCACTCATTCCTACTCTTTCATGTAGGGTCAAATGAGTTTGAAACAAGTAGACTCTGAAATATCAAAAGGAATACAAAGAGAGAAGTGGGGAAGGAGGAGTGGGGGTGTTGCCCTCTATGTTAAATGGATAGATTGCAAAAAGCTGCCTATGAGAAAAGCCATAGATGGGTCAAGAGCTTGTGAGTAAGAGTAAAGGAGAGGGCCAACAAAGGACACCTTGTGGTTGATGTCTACTACAGGCCGCCAGACCAAAAGGAGACTATTGATGAGGCCTTCTTGCTTCAGCTGCAAGAAGAATCACACTTGCAGACTCTCATCCTGATGGGGGATTTCAACAACCCTGATATCTGCTGGGAAAGCTACACACCAGGCGGTAAGCAATCCAGGAGACTCCCAGAGTGCATCAAGGATAACTTCCTGGTCCAGGTATTAGACAAACTAACCAGAGGAGAAGCACTACTGGACCTGGTACTCACCAATGCAGATGAACTCATTAAAGTTAAGATTGGAGACAGTCTGGGCTGCAGTGATCATGCCCTGGCTGAGTTTGTGATCTGGAGGAATATGGTCCTGGCAAAGAGCAAAGCCAGGACCCTGAAATTCTGAAGACACTGGGACACTGTCCTTAGGAACAGAAGAGCAGATCAGAGCTGGGAACTCTTTAAGGATGCTTTTCTTAGAGTGCATCCATCTCTAGAGCCCTCCATCCCCATGTGTAACAAAGTGAGCAGGGAGGGCAGGAAACTGACATGACTGAGCAAGGAACTGCTGGTCAAACTCAGGTGTAAGAAAAAAAATGCACATGTAGTGGAAGCAGGGCCATATGGCCTGGGAAGAGTACAAGGATGCCATTTAGATGTGTAGGAATGAGATCAGGAAAGTCAAGGCACAGATGGGACTGAGCTTGGAAAGGAAAGAAAAAAATAACAGGAAGGGATTCTACAGCTCATAAAAGAAAGACCAAGGAGATTCTACCCCCTCTGATGGATGAGGAGGTGAACTGGTAACGACAGACATGGATAAGGCTGAGGTAGTCAACAACTTCTTTGCCTCAGCCTTCACTGCCAGTCAGGCTTCATAAGTCTTTTGTTACCTTGAACCCATAGATGGAGGATGGGGGAGCAAAGTCTCTCCCACTATAAGTAAAGAGCAGGTTCAAGACCACCTGATGAAACTGAAGAGCTAAAAGATGATCTTTAAGGTCCCTTCCAACCCAAACCATTCTGTGATTCTCTGATCATCAGGTCCAACTGTCAAACTGACCTACCAAGTCCCATCACTAAACTGTATTTCTTAGTGTCACATCTAGATATCCTTCAAATACCTCCAGGGATGGTGACTACACCACTTCCCTAGGCAGCTCATGCCAATGCTTGACAACCTTCTTTATAGAAAAATTCTTTCTAATGTCCAATCTAAACCTCTCCCTCAGGCAACTTGAAACCATTTCCTTGCATCCCAATACCTGTCACCTGGGAAAAGAGACTGACACCCTCCTCACCACAACCTACTTTCAGGTAGTTGTACAGAGTGATGAGGTCTCCCTTCAGCCTCTTTTTCTCCAAACTAAACAAATCCAATTCCTTCAGTCAGTACTCATAAGTCTTGTTTGTTATTCCTTTCACCAGCTTTATTGTTCTTCTCTGCACATGCTTGAGCAACCCAGTAGCCTTCTTGTAGTGACGGCCCCAAAACTAAACACAGTACCTGATGTGCATTCTCACCAGTGCTGTGTGCAGGACAGTCACTTCCGTAGTTCTGCTGGCCACTCCATATTCCGATGAAGGCCAAGATGCTGTTGGCCTTCTTGGTCACCTGGGTACACTGCTAACTCATGTTCAGAAGATGGAGAAAAAAAAAATATGAAAATTTGCAGATGTATTGTTCATCTAAGATTAACATTCAGAGGGTGAAATAATTGATGAAGATTCAGGCTAGGCAGGAGGGTTTATAGATAACAACAACACAGTATTTTGTGATACCACAAAAGCTCAAGTCTGAAAGGGATTAATATTTTTTACTTAAATTTACATATTCATTGAATAAGTGTTTCAATTCACTGAATACGTATTTCAAGTAATTTGAATTTAGTACAAAGATGTTGATAAATGTCATTTTTAATTTTCATTATAAAAGCCTACTCCTCTATCTTTTTCAGTCTCTTATAGAAATTATTAATGTCATTGTGGTTAAAAATATGTTAAAATCCTTAGCACAGTGTGAAGTATACATTGAATTCAATATCAGTTTCGATAGAAACCCTCTGTAACTTATAACCTTGAAAAACATCTAATAACTGTTACTTGTTTTTCCTCTCATTTATTTAGCAGTGTTTTAACTGAATGTTTTCCTGCTCTACAATGAAATTATCATTATTCCTAGATATCGAATATCTTGGCAAAGAAAATATGCTATCCTTTTACTATTAGTTTGATGGAGTTGCTTTCTCTAAGGATTCAATAACAAGGTGTTTTAAAAAGTGATTGTTTTACAGAAATTACATAGTAGGAAAGGTCACATTGCCATTTTGAAGTGCTTAGTTTGTAAAAATCAGATATTATTTTTCATTAAAGCATAGGTGTGAAATTTTCTGAATTGTAACGTACATACAAGAGAGAGATTTGGATTGGTACATCACATAATAGTGTCATATTGTGTTAGTGTATGGCCACTGGAAGCAAGGTTGGGTGACCAGGGGACTACAGAGATGCTGTTCACCATGATATGGAAAAAGTTCATTCAGCCAAAGCTCAATTAGATTTGAAGCTGACCAACACTGGGGAAAAAGGGGGAGGAGGAGAGGTGGGAGGGGGAGGGCACAACAAAAAAGACTTTTAAAAATATGTTAACAGCAAAGGAGGACCAGAGAGAACATTGGTCTGTTACTTACTGGGGATATTCACCTCACAAATTGTGACATAGATGAAACAGAGATATTTAATGCCTTGTTCACCTCTTTCTTCAACGTTGATGGGGACCCTGGAATCCTCAGAGCCCTGAGCTAGAGGATCATGACTACAGGAATGTTAAAACCCCAGCTGCACCAGCTGGATGTCTTTGGGGCCCAATGAGTTTCATTCCAGGGTACTCAAAGAACTGGCTACTGTCATCATGGGACCTTTCTCCATTAGTTTTCAATGGCCTTGAAAATCTGGCAAATATTGTCCCAGTTTTCAAGAAGGACAAGAAAGAAGACTCTGGCAATTACAGGCCCATCAGTTTCACTTCAGTGCCTGGTAAAATTATGGAGAAGATTGTTCTAGCCATTATTGAAAAACACCCAAAAGACAAAGCTCTCATTGGTCACAGCCAACACAGGTTCATGAGGAGAAACTCTTGTTTAATGAACTTAAATTCCTTCCACCCAGCCGACCAACAGAAGCCGGCTGATGTAATCTTTTTGTATTTCAGCAAAGCTTTTGATATTGTTTCTCACAGTATCCTTCTCGACAAAATGTTCAGGATACAAGTTGATAAATACATAATAGGATGTGTGAACTATCTGTTGGCAAATCAAGTTCAAAAGTTATAGTAAATGGGGTTACATCAGGCTGGTGGCTAGGCATCAGTGGGGTTCTACAGGGCTCCATTTTAGGGCCACTTCACTGAAATATTTTCATAAATGGCTTGTATGTAGGACTCAAATATATAGTAAGTTTGAAGACAACAGTAAATTAGAAGGAGCTGTAGATGCCCTCAGTGGCAGAGAGACTTTGAAAGAGATCTTGACAATTTAGTGGGCTAGGCAATCATTAACAATATGAAGTTTAACAAGAGCAAGTATCAGCGATTCTTCACCTGAGACATATCTTTACATAGAGGCTGGGGGATGAGAGGCTGGAGAGCAGCCCCATGGAAAGGAATCTGGGGTGTTTTGTCAATGGAAAATTTAATATGAGTCAACAGTGTTCCCTGAAAGCCAAAAGGTCCAATCCTTCCCTGGGGTGCATCAAGCACAACATTATACATGTGCAATAATGGCTTATTGTGTGGCCTTCTGCATTGTTAGTGGTTTCTAGAATATGTGAAACTAAGTATATAGGTGATTTTGATTTTAGTGATGTGTTCTCCGTTAAACAAAAAGTCTGGTCAGTATCCAAAGACAAATATCAAAATGCATCAAGAGTAAAAGCAATCTTGCTGAAAGCTGTGTGCTGGACCTTAGTGACCTTTTGTTCCAGGTCTGTTTCTGATATAGATAACTATTTATTTATGAAGTCTGAATATATTTTTATTGGTGACTTTAAGACCAATAAAAAAAAAAATCCAAGAGAATAGAGGTTTTCTAGAAAAAGGATTTTCAGTTTACAGATAAGAAACAAGTATGCAATCAATTATCTACTTTTTCAGGATTTATCTTCTAGTGCCTTTCCTAAAATATTATCCATGTTTAAACATGTTTCAATTTTTAAGCCACTTAGCCGTCCTCACTCCTTTTCTACTAGAGGTTTGCTGCAGTTGTTCTTCACAGTTAATGTCATGGTTTCCCAGCTTTTCATAAATCATTTTCTGTTTTCTTAACTTATTTCAACAAAGATAGAAATTTCAAGTGAATTTGGGTTTTAGGATGTCAGACATGCCATACATGCATGAAAAGAAATATTCCAGAAGCATGAAGATAGATTAACTCATTCCATACCGTATTAGAACATACTGGAGAAGCAGAAACAAGGAATTTGGCCAATATTTTGATCTTCTGTGGCTAATTCCAGATATCAAGCAATTTTTCAAGAACACTTTAACAAGACAGAAATTAATTATTCTAAAATGAAAACTAGCCACAAGCTAAATAAGGTTCAAGCATGGTAAAACGTATTTTGCAGAAAATTTAATGATTAAGGACACAAGCTACATTCATACAAGTAAGTTAAAGAGGGTGAGGGCCCAGGCTCATGCACTGCAACTCCACCGGCTATCTTGTTGTATTGTCTATTAAGTACTGTGACCTGTTTTTGTCATGGGACAAGTACCATTTTATTCCCAAAATGTTTGGGCTTTGCATGGGTCTTTGTATGAACTGGTGATTATTCCCAATTTTCATGAGGCCGGCCTCTATAGGGAATAAGGGAAATTAACTGGATAGATTAGACTGTGCTACTTGGTGTTAGGATAAAAGGATGGGCCTTGCCATTCCTTAGTTTAGAGGCATAAATGTAGTCATAGAGTTACAATTACCTTTGGTCTGCATTTGCTTTTCTTCTGACATCTTCAGCCTTTCCCTGACCCTGGAAGATGAAATCAAGTGACTTAAAAATAGTCAAATGTAACAGAAATCTCTGTAGGTATCTTGATGTTTTGCAATCTACTGGTTCCTATATGTCTCACTAATGTATCTCCAAAGTACCAGTTTATCTAAAGTAATCTCTTTACTTCTTATCTAAAGTAATCTCTTTACTTCTCTCATTTCTTCATCATCTGCTATTTTATCTTTGGTATCTACCTATCATCCTATTTTTTCATTCTTCTATTCCTTTATTAATTTCTCAGTATATTTTGTATTATTCTTGGAGGATACATGATGAATCATTGAAACATATTGAAGTATTAACTCTAAAAAGAAGACTAACATATTGGTAAATTGAAATTTTACAGTGCCAGAACCATAATGTGCTTTCTACACACTAGTTTATATACCTTACATTTTCTGTTAAATTAGACAGTTTGGGAGACTGAATGGTTGGTTGAGTTTTTTTGTAGTCAAATTCTTGAGATTATTTTCAACTCTTCTCACTCACACACTTTTACATGTTACTTTTACAAATATCTACATACATGATTGTCATCAAATATCCATCATTCAGAATTCCTGTCATCACATCATTAATAGTTTTATATCATTGGACTTTGGATTAAAATATATACCACTTATATAGTCCAGCAGTTCACCATTTTTACCAAGATTTTAATATATATAATCTATAGTTTCCACAATAAAAACTTAAATTTGTCATTTTTATATATTTAGTTCAAGAAATAATTGAAGAGTCAGGGTAGAATGCTTTTAATTACAGCATTTACACTTTACTATTCACTACCTAGAAAAGACAGAATTATCAGTTTGCCTTGGAAAGTAATTAATGGATTGCTGGATATATTTTAAGGAATATTTCAAGTGACACATAACTATTAATAGCAAGTGAGACTTTTCTACCCCATATTCTAGCTTTCTGAGAATTTTGCTTTTACAGGTCTGGGACCTAGATAGAATAGGGATCCAGATTTCTTTCCCAGTCACAGGGATTGTGATTCCACTATCCTTGGACGGTACACCCTGACTGAAAATAAGAAGTGTATCTAGACTTACAAATTTTAATTTGTTGTAACATCAGAGTTTTCTTGATTTATTTCATTATTTTGAGATCAATCTATTGTTTCTATCAGGATAATTCTTATTTTTTTTTCTTCCACATAATTAAAGCACCAAAGTACAGCCAGATCAGAATACTATTCTGAATACTAAACATTTTCTAAGATCTTAAATAGGCTAGTCACTTTAAAATGACTTTTCCTACAACTACTGAACATAGTCCTCCTTTTCCACTTGAAAGGTATATCTATTTGAAAACAGCAGACAAGTCATGAAGCTCTGCCAAGACAGTAAATACCTTAATTAGACAGAGCTCTCTTTGTTTCTGGCTACTCCAATAGTAAGCACAGCCTTGCTCTCCAGTTTCCATTATCTGCTTCCACAGATCTCTGCTCCATATCCTTCTGTCACTGCAGAAGGAGAAAAGGGAGGTGAGATGTATAACAGATATTACTACTCTTAGCCATTAATGTTATAATCATCATTTCTCTGTATTTCCTGATTCATCTATTTTGAAAAGATGATAAATTGAAGTTTTGTCTTTTGTTTTGGATTATTCTTCCTTTATCTTTCCAATTCCCATCTGCATGGACTCGTTTTTGCATACACCAAACAATATAATGTCTAAGATGTCACAGCTTTATGATTTTACAACACCACAGTATTGTACACTGCAACTGATTTCACCCACCATAACCAAACTTATATAACATTGTCTTTACTGGTGCCTCTCAAGTACATGGGTTTAGTAGGCTGGATCAAAGCCACTAAATCTGGAGGAGGGAATTAACATTGCAAAGCTGCAGCTTGGAAAGAGCATCGTGTTTACAAGGTATGGAAAAGAACATAAAAATTTCTATAGAGAGAATGGGTCAAGAAATTTGAAATATCTCATGGAAATAAGGACAAAATAAGATGAAGTAATATAAAATGAGGAAAAGTTGATGGTCTGTAGTACCACAACAAAAGTCAGTGTTGTAAATATTTTAATTTTAGTTTTATGTATGGATATAAATTTGAAGTATCCCCTTAAGGATGTTGAATAATTTCTAATTAATGATATTCAGATTGATTTATACCATTAATTTCAGTAAGAAGTTGTCTGACAAAGAATTGCAGCTTTTGAGCCTTGACCTTAATAGAATTATAATTAAATCAGCTCTTATTAGTCTTAACATTCATTTTATTTATAGTAAATCTATAGTAAGAATTTAGCTCTTGTCCCATAACATATAAACTATTAGCAAAACCTGTGTATTTTTTTTTTCCTGGAGTTGATCTGAGATACAATACAGTAGACAAAGATAAGAATTCATCACTGTATTGGTAGTCTTGCAGAAGACCTTACATTTGAGGAGTGAGTGACCTTAAACCAGCCATGTGTGCTCTATTAGGTCTTGTACTTAGATTTCGAGAAACTTCATTATTAACATAAACTGTAATTTATAATACCTTTGGTAAAGGCAAGCTGTATGTGGATCAAGGGGTGAATGAAGTGACCCTGATCCAGGGTAAAATCATGTAACAACTACAATGGTCAAAATAGGGGAGATTTCCTCTATGGTATTGAAGCGAGAAAGAGATTGCTGTAGGAAAATCCACTTGGAGCCCACCCAATGTTGCATGAAATCAGAGTCCTCACTATCTGAAGGGATGTACTTATCATGAATTTTACTCTTTTTACTTTATCTTATTAAAATAGATCTTTCATTAAGCCATTTTTTTCCAGGCCTTTCTTATTGAGATATTAAGGTCCAGGGAAAAAAAAAAAAAAAAGAGAGAGAGAGAGAACACCATCTCCTGCCCTTCTCACCCCCACCTTCATGCAGAACAACTGTCCAATAAATAAAATCAGTGTAAAAAGAGCTTGACATTCTGTAAATGATATAAACATAGTATAGTACAAATGTTACCATTACTGTTTTTTTTGTTGGTTTTTTTTGTTTTTTTTTTTTTACTAACAAAGAAGGTGAGGTGTAAAATGTATTGAAATCAAGTTCTTCAACATATTCTGCAGTATTTTTTTTTTAATTATTATTTTCACTCATCTACTTCTACAGAGGATATTTTCTTTGTCAAATGTTTCTGTTGATGTGTTTTCATGAAGTGTTTTCCCACACTTGCACTGTTAGCTCTAGTACCCCAAAAACAATGTTTTAATACATTTTTAAACATTACTTTAATATTTGACAAAAAACACGTATATTAAGTGAAAAAAACTGCTCATTAGAACAGATGAGTAGCAAGTAGATGGCAGCAGGTAAAAGTTGATATGACATTAGGGAAAGAAGGAATAAGACGCATGATAAAAATACATTTTTGAACTGGCCAAAAGAATTGGTGGAAAACAACAGCTTCTTCTTGAAAATCATGTAAAATGCCTCCTAGTTCCTTTATGCAATTACACTATGGAAACTATAATATCATAATATTTATATGACAAGTTTAATTAGTTATAAAAATAATGAGAACTAGGTTAACATCCTGAAGGAAAGAGTCTATTTTCTCTCAAACTTACTAAATATTTTCGCAGTTTGACACTCAGGAAAACTGGAGGTAACTTAATTCAGTAAGACTCGAATTTACAAGAAGGTTCACGGTTTGGAAGCTCTGTCTGCAGTGAGATAAATTACTAACATTCAAAAAAAACTCAAGCCTTGATAATCGGATAAGAACTCTACTGACAAGGTTTAGGTCTAAACACCGTAAAAGTGGAAATAACGTAGGATAGCTATAGTCTTGGCAATGACAAAACATGTCAGACAAAAAAATGGAGATCAAGCAAAACCTGATGTCATGCTCTTGGAAAGATATTTGTGGCATTATGGGATATCTATCCAGAAACCAAAAGCTCTGCATATAAGAAGATAATGACAAAAAAAAAAAAAAAAAAAAAAAAAAGTGAAGTGTGTGTGGGGAAAGTCTGTCCAAACCACCACCTAATATATGAAACAT
The DNA here is from genome assembly GCA_011074415.1 of Stictonetta naevosa. Lineage (NCBI taxonomy): Eukaryota > Metazoa > Chordata > Aves > Anseriformes > Anatidae > Stictonetta > Stictonetta naevosa. The sequence goes on from CM021697.1 coordinate 29,118,725, forward strand.
ATCACAGAAAAAGAGTGTTGTCACTTTTTTTCCTGTATAATTCCTTGACAATAGTGGTTCCTGAAAAATGTCAGTCATATCTACATGGTTGCATTAGCAAGGCTTAGACCTGGAACAGAGTTCTTTCTGACCTTCAGTGTTTCTCTTTTACTGTAAGATATAGAAACGTGAGTCCTTGAATAAACGGGGGACAAAGAAACTCCTGTGGGTGTTTTAGAGTACTGACATGGTGGCAGCATGGAAAGCATTTGTTTTACTTGTCAATACTTTTTTTTTGTGTTATTGTATGTTCTAACTTGTTACTGAGCTTTAAATACCCAAACATGGCAATATATAAATTCAATAGAATATTTTTTTCTGTGTTATTTTGATTTGAACATAATGAGTTGAGGGTTACTAAATAAGAATTATCTTTGTATGATGGATAGAGAATGGAAAAAAAAAAAAAAAAAAAAAAAGTTTGTGTGGTCCAAAACATTATACATTTATTGACAAAATTTTATCACTGCAGGGTCAATAATGTACATGTCAAAAACATTCATAGGAAGCCCCAGAGAACTGGTTAAAAGCAAGAAGTTTGTAAATACTTTCCTTGTTGTATCTCAAGACAAACATTTCATCCTTGTAAAATTCAATTTATGGATCACAACACTTTGCCAATAAATTACAGTTCCTGAAGAGCAGCTATAAGGAGCACTTTGTTCTAGATGTGGTATATCTAAGCACACAGCTGAACCTGTCTGAGGAAAGAGTTTCTAAATTCTGTCTTTGTCTTAATTTTAGTAAATACAAGGACATGAATACACTGGCTACTTTGACTGACTTCAGAAAATAGGGGGCCACTACTACCTGTTTAACCAATAGTGCTCACTGCTTAGAGATATAGAATTGCAATTTCATTTACTGTGCATTTTGAATCATTTTTGCACTAGCAGAGAATAGATGAGATGTCTAAGGGCAAAAATATGGCATTAAAACACAGCTGAGCTGAAAATCATCTACTTTTTTTTTTTTTTTTTTTTTTCCCCCAAAGCCCAGATCCTTGTATCTCAGGTGCCGGAGAATACTAATTAACTCTTCTAGAGAAGATGGTCTTCCCAGGTATACCATGTCTGACTGGCATGGACTTAACTTTTCCCTTCAGCAGCCCATACAGTGCTATTCTCTGCATATGTAGCCAGAACAGCGCTATTCTCTGCACATGTAGCCAGAACAGCATTGGTATTACACCACTGTTCTGCTGAGAAATACTGGCTCAGTGTCAGGACTCCCTCTAATCCCCCCAGAGCCAGCAGGCTGGGGATGGACAAGAGATGAGGAAGGAATATCACTAAGACAGATGACTTAACCTAACCAGAGGGATATTCCATATCATATGATGTCATACTCAGCAACAGAAGGTGGAAAAAAGGAAGGAGAGGGGAGGGGTGGGCTCTCATTGTGAAAACATCTATCGTCTCAAACAACAGCCATGCGTATTGAGGCCCTACTTCAAGGACATGGTCAAGCATTGCTCATTGATGGGCAGTAGAGAGCAATTCCTTTCCTCTCTCTCTGTGCTTCCACACAGTCTTTGTTTGTTCCCTCCCCTGCCCCCCCCTTCCTTTTCCCTTTAGTTAAATTAATTAATAATAATTTTCTCTTAATAATTATTTTTTCTTTACTTAAATCATCCTTATCTCAACATGTGAGTTTTTTTTTTTTCCTTTTCTTCTTCCCCTCCTCTTCTGAGAAGGAAAAGGAGAGAGGGAGCGGTTGTGGTGGAATTCAGCTTCCTAGCAAGGTAAAACCACTATACCAGGTTTCTCCCCAGAGGGACATAATGTAGTCTGAGAAAGGTGTTACAAGTTGTGCAGGTTCCCATGTTTTTGACCTTTACTTAGTGTTATGGTGTCAGTGCTGGAGGTGCATAGATGAGGAGTCATAGAGCATCCTCTGCCTTAATCCAGAGACAGGCCTGTGCTCCACTGCATTGTCTACCTCCAGTCTGAGTGCTCCATCTTAAATCTCTGAGTCACAACAGGAAAAGCTGGGCTCTGTATGTGAAGTCTGTGTTATGTTGCTGTTATACATGATGCAGAAATTTGGGCCCAGGAAAAACAGTTCTGGTAAAGAAAGAACCAGATTGCCTGGAAAATAATTTTACATTTTCTCTCACGATACACTGGAGATAACATAGAGCAAACTTTCAACTTTGTTCAAATGTAAGTTGTGGGGTTTTCTTTGAGACTTCTGGACCTTATGGACCTTTGATAGAAACAGAAGCTACATGGATTCTGATAAAATTATTTATTTTTAAGAATACAGCAATGTAAATATAACTACAGTAACCAGTCCAGGGATGGTGTTTTACACAACACTTATTGACTGGAACACATATCTGTTTCGCACAGTCTTCTTTAATTAAAAGCTGTCAATTAACATACATGTTATGAACTACAGAATATAAAGATAAACAGATATTTAAAATTTCTTTAAAACTAAATTCTGAAAAAAAATGAGAATTTAGACTTTTTAAAGACATCTTCAATTCATACATCTCTCACAGTCTTTCTGAAAATATACACCATTATTTTCTAAAATGGAAATGCATTATTTTTCAAAGCATACATATAAATATGAAATCAGGTTACATCCATTTTTAATGGCCTTTTGAAGATCATGTTTTCTTCTGTTTTTAAATAATGATACACATATTTTACACAAGCCAATAACCAAATTAGAAGTTACATAACATTTTGTACAACATCCAGATATAAATTTGGTGTGTAGGCCATAAAAGTCTAATTTAAAGGGTGTTTGCCAGCTGCTATGTGAGTTTCAGAACTACTTAAAACATGTCATTTCTTGGGTGAAAATGTTCCTTAGTACATTGTAGTACAGAGATCTTCTGGCTACAGAGATAAGGCATAGGTGAATACAAAATTTATTTTAAGATGAAGTCACATTCTTAATCTTTGAATTTCACAGGTTCTATAGATTAATATTTCTTTTACAGATTTCCTAACCTATTGAATAATTTCTTCAGAAAAGTAAATCACAGAACACTTTCAGAAGCCTATAGTAAACTTTACAGTGTGGATAAACAAAAGTGTGTGTTCTGTATGTGGCTATGGAAACATTAACTATATAAAAGTTAAGACATATATGGTCATATATGTTTTAGTTCCCAGAAATTAATTATTTTCCCTCAGTCATTACACTTATTAGGTCCCCAAATATTAGACTCCCCTATGAGTTTTCTATGCACATAAAAAATACTCTTGCTATTACATCTTCACCAGACTTCCTTTTCATTTCTACACTTATCCAGCCATAACAAGCATCTTTCTCTTTCTCCTACCAGTGCTGAAAGTTCATTTTGCTTTTTTTCAACTAATATTCATTGCCCAAATTAACACAGAAAATAAACACTTTCTCTTCTGAATGCTTTAGAATACCTGAGTATTCTGTCACATCTTTATCACATATTTTAATGGCTAGGCTGGAAGGTAAATTGAGAAACTAGTATATGACTACAGAAGAGAAATCCCAAGGTTCACAGAATCACAGAATGGTTAATATCGGAAAAAACCTTTGGAGGTCATCTGGTCGAATCCCCCTGCTCAAGCAGAGACACCCACAGCAGGTTTCTCAGGACCATATCCAGGCTGGTTTTGAAGATCTCCAAGGAGGGAGACTCTGCTACCTCTCTGGGCAAATCTATTTTTGTACCTTCCCCAGCTATGTTTATATGTCTAAAACAAACAAACAAAAAAATCACAAGAAAATGAAACACCTGTTTATATTTCATTTTATAGAACACTCACAATCTTCACTTTCTTCAGAGGCTTCTTGTTTACCTAAATGAGAAGGACTATCTACCTCTGTGTTTGCTCAGTGACTTGTTCAGTGGCATGCTAACTCTAAGCAGAGCATTATAGACATCTATCTGATATTTAATAATAATAATAATAAACAATTTAATCCAACCCAAGTTTGTGACATTGCATAAGCACCCCCCACAGTACTTACTGGAAAAAATCAACTGAAAAATATTTAAGAAGGTGGGATTTAATAAATAAAGGTAGGTCATTTACTGCAAAAGCAATATTTTTCATCCTTGAAAAAGTTATGGATTTGTTATTACACCTCAGAAAAATTAGATGTCAGGACAAAGACTTATGCTGCCTAGATCTTGCCATTCCAATTGGATGTTTCATGACTCTCATCTGGCTTCTAGTCAGCTCCTAGTTGACTTCAATACAATCGTTTCAGGAGAAGATTTCAGTAAAAATACTAATGAGTAGAATATTGCTATCCCTGCTAGGGGCAGGAATATCAGGTGGTTATGGTATGATAGAATTAAATATAGAGTAAAAACATTCTTTAAGCCAGCTTGCTCAGTTTTTTTGTTTGTTTGTTTGCTTTTTTGTTCTGTTTCTCAGTTTCTTAAAATTGCTTTTACCAATTAATTTAAAACACAGAATTCATCTCCCTTTCCTATGAAATGTTTTGCTCTTGTGAAGTTTCCTCACTTGCTTCCATGGTTGCATAAGACTGACAACCAAGATTGTAGGCTTTATTGAGTTGCAATATGCCAACTGTTTGTCTGAACATGAAAGTTGTATCTTTAAAAAGATGGTTCAATCAATTGCAAAATCCAGTTCTGCAAAGGCACAGAATGTCTAGAAATAACATGGTTTCATTGATGGTTATGAAAGCCATCTACTTTCTCAAAAAGTTATAGAAAATTCAATGGGTACATTTCCTCTTTGTATTCCTTCCCGTATACTTGGCCTAATCAATATCGTCCTCCTCTCTGTTTACCACAATGGTGCCATGAGGGATCAGCAATGCAGAGTAGCTTAATATCATTGAGATATTAAAGGGGAAAAAAAAAAAAAAAAAAAAAAAAAGCTTACACAATGTTTTCACTTGCATATCTATTACTGCAAATACATTGCTATTATACTTAATACTCAGCAACAGACCCTGTGAAAACAAATATAATTTTTCCTGTAAGACCTTTAGAGATCCCTCAGATAATTGAATAACAAATGCAATGTGATCCAATTTTATACTAAAATTACATAAATTGTTTTCCTAGCCTTTTAACTGTATATTTATTAGTAACCAAATAGCAATTTTGAAAATTTGAGAGTTATACTAGAGGAAATGTAACAATATTTACAAAGATCAAAAGCAGAATTTAAACAAATGAACTACAAACCATGTTGTACCACCAGAATTAGAGAAACATATCACTTCTCCTGACAGACAAATGGACCCCTTGTGAATTACCTACTAGAATTCAAAATCTAACTTTCCTATAGATCACAAAAAAGGTGAGCAAAATGTCCATCTGTAACATCTTCCAGAAACATGATGTTGTCCTTGCTATCACAGTGCCTGCAAAAAGTGTTAAGGGCTAGTTCATAAGGTTTACCTCTATCTTAATCCTAGCTTGGAAGATTAAAGGTATACCAGGTGTAGAAATGGTCTGAATCATTTTACTGGAGCCAATTCAGAATCTGGAACAGTGTTTGTGACAGCCTAAACAAATGAATAAGCCCACACTGTGGAAATTGTACACGTGGTAGGATTTAAACAAAAGTCTGGACAACAAAGGGAAAATACCAGAATCCCAGAGAATCCAAGTAATAACCTATTAGTACATGAATTGATTATCACTGTACACTAAATATACCAATGTTCAAAAATTTGCAAATATTCTAAACATTACTAGTAAGGCATAATAATTTGTCAAAAGACAGTCTAAATGAATCATATGTGAGCTATGTATATCCCTTTGGAGTGCAAAGAACACTATTAATCATTTTTATGTATGCTAAAGTATCAGTTAAAAGTTGTGTTAATACCCCTTCCATTGGTTCAATTAATGCTTTTGAGTTTGGATTTAAGCAATCCAAAGCTGAATGATTTAAGGTAAGCATCCAGCAGTACAGGTGCTTGCACATCTTTACGTCACCATGTAAGCATGTGTTTTAGACATTCTTTTACACCAGTTTAATGATATGAAACTTATAACACAGTTAACCTCTCTGTAAATATGGCACTTGTAGATTTCCCTGTATACTGAACACAACCACATAAAAATGATAACTGTTGCCTATAACCTGGAGTTTGTACCACAAGATGCAAACTGAGTTAACTTGTATAAACTTAATCAATGCTCCCCGCTGTGTAAACCCATTAAAGTTAAACACAAATTTATGTGTGTATCCTGGCTGTGAGCTATATAGCTGCTTTAAAGTATTTCTTTAGCATTTTCAGAAACTTTTCTAAAATTTATAAAATGTTTGTATTTATGAAACGCTGTTCTAAGGCTGCTAGATCAATTATCAGCCCTGATATTTCGTGTATTCATTATCATTTGAAATAAATAAACTTATTAAGTTTTCATAAATTCCATCTTCTGCCTGTTGTTTTCCTGATCCTGGCTGTTTTATCCCCCCAGCTTTGAAGGTTGCATTTGATTTCTTCTTCGAAAGAAGGAGATTTTCAAGTATTTTCATAACATATTCCCTGATCAGAGACTAACTCCTGTTGAAATTTATTTATCCAGTCAGATTCTCATAGCTGTCTGAAAATTGACAAAGCCACTCTTCAGAAATTGCAGCTGCAACCATCTAAAATGTGAAGAATGAACAAAATATGAATATTTAGTTTCTTTTGCCAATGAACAAGAATACAGAGGTGAACCAAAACATTCACAGCAGTCACTATGGCATTAGACAACAACTAGGTAACCAGCTGTGGAATAATGATGAGTTAAAGTATGTGCATCAGCAATGTGTACAGATAAAGAGACACTGATAATTGAAGAATAATTTAGACTCAGTATAAAAATTTACCACTCAGTGAAAATCTAAAAAGTGTGCCTAGTCCATCAGTGGATTCCAGAAAAACTCATTAATTTTGCTAATTTTCAACTATTTGTAGTATATATTATTACACATCACATTTTCCTCAATACCTTTATTTAGCATGGGCTATTTAGAAAGTGTTGGTGTAGCATTTCATGGAAACAGCAGGAAAAAAAATCAATAGTTCCTAATAAAACATAGAAGTATTTGTTAGTCTATTTGGAGAGGGACATGACAAATTGTCAAGAGTTTTCCTTTGGACATAATGTCCAAAAGTCAGGTCATCTGACTACACAGGGGACTAATAGTAAATTAGGGAAAAAAATATATATATATATATTCTGGGAGTCATTGACTTTTCACTTATTTCAGGAGTTACCTGAACCTGAAATTAGTGATGATGATATACTACTTTTATTTTTTTTTATTATTTTTTTTTTGTCTCAGAAGTACAAGAAAACAGCTGCTGTGAAATCATCCAGGGACTTTCCTTTATCCTGTTGTGTTAATTTGTTTTGGGATTTGATAATATATCTCATATACCTCTGATAATAAGGTTATATAGATTTTTAAGAGGGTATTAACTACACCTCATGTGACTTTATTTATTTATTTATTTTTATATTATTTGCAGAGAGTGTGGCTGATGAAATTACTTGTTTTTACTCAGGGAGTGAAACACTGGCCTATTCTGCCAATAAAACAGAGGCTACAGGGAGATGGAGACTAAACAGTTTTAAAGCCTTGTCTGTGCTGTCTCATTAGTGGTTCTCACCTATGTTTTTTGCAGTAGGAAAGAGTTAGAAACTGTAACTAAAACAGAAAAGTAATAGCTACAGAATATTAGTTTTCATAGTCTCTATAAGCAGTGTAATAATACTGTAAAAATACAGTTTGCATATAATTGCCTTGCTGCCTGAGATTGCTTCATTTCTGCCCTAAATTTCATCTGGATCTTTGAAGGTTTGTTTTGAAACAACATGGCTTTTTCATCCTGGTTTAAGAAATAGTTTGGCCTGAAATTTGACTGAAGATATAGCTGAAGATTCCACATTGACAGGATTCTCTACAACTTTTAAAGAAAATCTGAGAAGTCTCAAGATATAAATATAATATCAATGATACTTCAAAAGACCGACTGGCATGCTGAATTTTTAATACTCTCATAAACAAGAAGTAAATAATCTAAATAAGTACCTAATGAGTTTGTATTATCTCACCACATAAGGACCTACAGTTACAAGACTTCATTGAACATGCTGAAAATGTGCCATCGAGTATTACACTAGCTGAAATTTTATTCAGCATCTCTGTTTTCAGGAAAAAAAATAAAATAAAAATAAATAAAAAAAATAAAAAATCCAGTATTTTACTGTGGCTCTAAAAGACATTTCTGAGAATAGTTACTTTAAGTAAGAGAACAGAAAATCATAACTCTTTGGGGGAAATTTTTAGAAACTGATACATTGAGTCTTGTGGATAAAATCTTTTACAAATCTCCAGCTGTAGATTTTTTTCTTCATACAAGTCTGTGAGGATAGCAGAAAGGGGAAGCTTCTTCTAAGTTGCAACAAATTTGTCAGTTTTAAAAAACTGTCAAGGGTCAGACCAGGCCAATATTTGAAAGAACATGTAGATGTTTCTGGGAAGTGCTGTTTATAGTTTAGTAGGTGACTTTCTTTTTTTTTTTTTTTCTGACATATGATTAAATCAAACCACTTGTTCTCTGGGGTTCCATGCCATATCTTGGATGCAATTATACTGTAAGGGTAAAATTCATCTTACCTGCTTTAACATCTATGGTACAGATGCATCAGGCTAAGTAAATCTCCAGAGGCTCCCTTAATAGGCAAGAGGGAAAAATAGATACTTTTAGCATGAGGTTCATCTGGTGTATTTCAGATACTTCACAATGAGCTTAATCTCTGTCTTACATTTTTACTGGATGTATTGATTCTAAACTCTAATGAAACTTTTGATAAGGTCAGAAATGCTGATTTTCAGTGTCTTTGTCAAGTTCTCAAATGCAACTTCATGTGACAGAGATACTCTTCATTCATTTATGATGCTCAGTGATGCCATTTAATAGCTTCTACTACTTTTTATGGTAATTTCCAACCAAACTCATTAAAATAAACATTTCTATTTGCATATTTATTTAATCAGATATTTGTAAATGAAAACTTAGACGTAATAATTACAGAATATTTGATCTTCAGTTTGTTTTCTCTTCTGTCATTTCTTCAGCTTGTGGGTAAACAAGATAAACTATCAACTACTTAAGAGTACCTAAGGCCTCTCATTGAAGAGCAGCTTAAAAATACTCAAGGTCAGAATCTTTAAAACTGAGGAACTCCTGGTTTTGCCTTTGCTACAGTTTTCTGATAGAAAAAATATTTTTTTACCCTGTCTTCTCTTAGAAGTCCTATGTTTGCTTCAACAGTGCCTAACACATCTCTCTGCATGCAATTTATATATATATATATATTTAAGGGAGATAATATCTGGGAGTTTGGGAGTTTTAAGCCTTTTTTTTTTTCCTTTGAAGTTCAGAAAAATCCAGTTCTTACTGCAACCTAGATAGTGTCTCAATCCAAAATGTTTTGGACAACTATTTGGAACTCTAGAAACTGTTACAAGAAAAATTGCCAACCTACATTTATTTATTATTATAGAGCCTGAGATCATTTAATGATTTTTAATGAAATATTATTTTATGAATTACAACATATATCTTCAGCTACTTTACATAAATGTATAAAACTTATGGGTTTGGGTTTGTTTTCATTTATTCTAGACTGACATGTAGGTTGGCACTTGCTTTCTTTTGCAGAATTATTTCTGATTTCCATCAAAACTTGGTTTTGGAAAAAGAAGGAAATAATAGATAAGAAAACATCTAAAATATTAATTTCACATAGTCAGATAAATACTTCCTCTCTACAGTTCCGCATTCAAATGTTTTCACAAAATGCTTAAACATTTTAATCTTTTCTAAATAGAAATAGATAAATTCAGAGGTACAGAAAGATGGGTTCTCTAGAAAAATACAAACAAAAACAAACAAAACAAAACAAAAACAACAACAAAAAGGCAGAAGCTGGCTAAGGCAACTGGGTTTATTTACTCTGGAGTAGAGGAGGCTGAGGGGAGACCTCATCACTCTCTACAACTTCCTAAAAGGAGGTTTCAGCAAGGAGGATATCCGTCTCTTTTCTCAGGCAAAAAGTGATAGGATGCCAGGAAAAGGCCTCAGGTTGCACCAGGGGAGGTTTAAATTGGATATCAGAAAAAAAACTTAATGGAAAGGGTGGTTAGGCACTGGAATGGGCCTTCCAAGGAAGCGGCGGTATTTAAGAAATACCTGGCGGTATTTAAGAAATGCATTAATGTGACACTCAGGAACATGGTTTAGTGGTAGATTTGGTAGTGCTAGGTTGATGGTTGGACTTGATGAACTTGAAGGTCTTTTCCAACTGAAATGATTCAGTGATTCTATGACCAAACTTTACATGGGAAGTATTTTCTCTGTGCCGTACTGGACACTGTTATTGATTTAAATCAGTGACATCAGAATGAATATAAAAGAAGGATCTAAAACATAAAAAATAATAATAATAATAAAAAATAATAAAAAAAAGGATGTTCACTTTGCACTTCAGTTTTGAGGTTATAAAGAAGTTCACATGCTGATTGTGGATTACTCTCAGGCAGGTATGGCTGTTTAGATAAATGTCATCACCAAAGCCTAAATCCTCAGACCTTATGTTCCTTTTTCAGAACAAGTGTGATCAGCTTAAAGATAAGGCAGGCATAAAAGATTTGTTTTAACTTCCTGGCTAGACACTGTGCAAAGAGGCAAAATTAAACAATTAAAACAGCATTCATAAAAAATAAAAATAAAAATGGAGACACACAGAAGAGTCAATGAAGCATTATCTCTGTTGCTTCGCCAAGACTCTCAAAAAATCTTGTATATGAACCCTGTAAGAGGGACCTCTAAGCAGACTTGAGAGCAACTGCTGTCTGGATGGAGCACTACATACATCTCCTGGCAAACTGAATGAATTTATTGATGAAGTTATCCTTACATAAGTCACATGAAATGATAGTCTCATCTGGAATAATGGCTAACCAGTGCTGTTTGTGGACCGTGGCTCTGTGAAAGGCTTATGACTCGCCTAGTCAGAGAATCCACACTCTGTGTCTAGTTCTTACAACTCTTCCTTGCAAAGAAAAATTATGCACACAGTGCACCCCTGCTTTGACCTGCATGAACCTTCTGAACATGCATATGGATGTATCTGTATGACTGTGAATTAGCATCTGCAGAGTGCTCAGATTTCTTTTGCTCTCTCTATCCCATACATTCTCTGACCTAATGTGTTCCTAAGAAGACTTTTGTATACACTTCCTTGCCAGCAACCTGGAAGCTTATACACTAGGGGTTGGAGAAAGGACAGAAAATGTCTGGGTCCCGATGAGTTCATTATTATGTAAACTTTCACCAGTTGTGGCTTTCCTGAAAAAAGGAGTTGATCTAGCTGCCTGCAATTAGTGGTGAAATGGTGAAGTCACTGGCACCATTATTTGTACATATGGGCTGTGTTCAGTTTTCAGTTTTCAGTTACAAAATTAAAATACTACATCCAGAGGTATGTCTCAGAGTCAGTAACTTTATATTAACCAATGTACATAGTACTTTCTTTTCTCAACAGAATTTACACTCAGGATTAGATAAACAAGCTAAGCAGAAGGAAAATATCACCCAGATAGCAGGTAGCGGTATTCCTACTCTCCTAGGAAACCTCAGGTAAATCATCTTGGTTTGGGAATGTATTAATCCTAGTACTTCTTACTTTGGTAGAACTGACCAAGAAAAAAGGAAACACTGGAGCCATTATAAAGATTACATTTTCTGTATACATCAAAAGTATTGTAATTATGATATTTTCTTCATTGTTAGTTCTGTGAATTTAGTGGAAACACTTGAACAAAACACTGGAAACACTTCCCCTATTTGTGCTTATAGAGTCATTCTGATGTAAACTAGGACAATGTTGTTAGTAGAAAATACTGACTGTCAGGGTCAGAACCACTCTCAAGGATTATAGCACTAGACTACAAATAAAAATAGCAGGCCATCCCAGGTGCTGTAGGAAAATGCCTCCTATTCCTGCTGTCTCACTTACATGGATATGAGTGGGTCTTTGGGAGCAAGTGAGGTAGGCCACAATAAATCTGTCAAGTATTTTCTTGTAAATGTTAAAAGGTATATACAGTTGAACATCCTGATTGTATTTCTGTTTCTCAGCTCTTTAATTGGACCATTCCGGATCATTCTTCATACTGTATGTTCCCTTCTTCTAATTTTGGAAATAGGCTTTGTTATAAAGGGATGCCAAGGGATATTTCATGAATCTTGCTTCTGAAAATGTTTGAAGGATATCTTCCTTACACTACTATTTGCTTAAGAAGAAAAATTTGATATACTTCACGATTTGCATGCAGTTCTCCTGGCACACAAGTATATTACTGAAGAGCTGGGGGAAAAAAATGTTGTTACATTCTTTAGCTTTTGCTATAAAAATCTGCCACTTCTTTCCAAGAAATATTCTAAGTTAAATTCAGTCAGTTGTCTTTACCAGTTTCAGATCACAGCGTAATTCTGTTTAGCAATTTGTTGCTTTTCTAGACATCATAGTAGAGTAGTTCAGTTGGAAAGGATCATCAAAGATCATCTAGTCCAACTGCCCGATGACTTCAGGCCTAAACAGAAGTTAAGTGTATTACTTTGGGCATTCTCTAATGCCCTTTTTGTAGGTGGGTATAACATTGGCTAGTTTCCAGTCAGCAGAAACCTCTCCAGATTCCCATGACCTTTGGTAAATTGTTGAGAGAGGTCCAGCTACAAAATCTGTTAATTCCTTCAATATTCTGGGGTGAATTCCTTCAGTTCCCCTTCTTCTCCCCCCCCACCCCAACCACCACCACCATGGACCTAAGAATGTTGAGCTGATATAGTCATTCCCTTACAATTTCATATTTGAGTTCCATTGCTAATATTTAAATCCTGATAAACATCCCCACCCCATTTTTCTTTCCTTGACTCCTAGTTGATTTGATTGATTTATCTGAGGAATTTGATGACAACACAGAGAGAGGCCACAAAAATGCCTAAGCTACAAAATTTACATGGACTTCTACAGACAAAGAAGCTGACATCCTTTTAACAGTGGTCTCTTCTCAAAAAGCCAGACAGCAAGTCTTATATCTCCTGTGTTTGACAGTCCTGATGATAGTGTTCCTACCTTTCTTTCCCCTTCTCACCCTCCCACCCACCCCCCTTTAAAACATATAAACTCCATTTGTGCATTTAGATTGGATGTATTTCTCAGATTTCTCTCTAAAAAAATAATAATAATAAAAAAATCACCCTCTTACCCCCCATATTACATTGATTCTTATGGGAAAAATTGCTTTGCTGCTGTTGAATTACTAACTGTCACACTTTTCATGAATGTGATGGATTGCTGAGTATGTCTGTACTAAGAATTACTGTGTTTTCATACACTGAAAGTGGTAAAGATACCATATTGACCAATGGATCTGTAAGAGCATGAACAGATACTTTTTTTTATTATTATTATTATTATTTTACATCTCTCTAGGTGCATTTTGTACTGTGATACTTTTATGGATGGATATATGAAATCTCCAGCCTCCATAAAGTGTCCAGTCTAGTTCTATTCGGCTACTTTCCACTGCAGTAATCCAGCTGTAGCCTGTTCATTTTCATTGCTGGTGCTGCTGTGGCACCAGAATGACTAAGGATTTGCTTTTCCTTTACCTAGCTTTCATCATACATAAATGTATTAGAAACAGAATAAAATCCTCTGCCATGAAACACAGAAAGAGCTTTTTCTGTACTGAAATAATAATAAAAAACAACTATACAGAAAGAGCACCAAATTAATGATGAATGATTACTGATTGAATATTTTGTATGAGAAATGTGTCAGGTGCTGAGAAAGTAAGCCAAACATATTGATCTCCTAAAACACTTTTTTTTTTTTTAATTATTATTTTTGATGTAGAAATCTGAAAAATAATGTTGGGTATTTGCTTTTTAATGCATTTTTGGTGGGAAAAAAAAAAAAATCAGTCACAATGATGTTTGCAGTATACTTGCACAAACAAATTACGGGCTGGTCTTTTAAACAGAACAGAAGGAAACCATCTTCATTCTGGTAATAGAACAAGGATGTTTTCCTATCTCTGTTCTCCATATTTTTCTTTTTCAACTGATAATAGGTAACAATAACCCAGGAAAAAATGATATAAAAGGAGGAAAAAAAAAAAAATGAACTCTTCACATTTTTGCATCTTCATCACCCCTTTTCATAGCAGTGTCCTATAGCATATTTATCATCATAAGGTCAGCCTATTACTTTTGTTTACCAGAATCTCATACAAACTATGCAGGATCCCACTATATTATAAGCTGATTGCAATGAAGGAGTAATAGTATCAAGGGTGTTAAAGCTGGGTTGGTGATCTCATATAGAATGCTCAGAGGAGACTTGTGTTGTTGCTATCTATTTAAATATATATTGTGTGTCTAGGCATCACTAAACTCTGTGTACCACCCATGTAAGTCATTCTGCTTTTCAGAAGATTCTTAGCATACCAAATTATTAGTATACCAAATAAAAGCCATTTTGGCCCATAGGGGCAACATGTGACACTTGCAAAGGAATACATAATGACCTACCAACTCTGTTGTTAAATACAGCTATATAACAAGATCATTCTCATGTCTTCAGTTATATGTGTCAGATCTTATCACAATTTCCTTTTGTCTTGACAGGCAAAAAAAAAAAAAAAAATACAGGCTAGAGAAGAAACAAATATAGACTGAAAAATATTAATCAAAGAGAATTTTGACAAATGTTGGTTTTTCATTAATTTGAAAAACATTTATGAGGCAAGCAGATTGGCTGTGAACATACTTAGAATTCATAAACATTTTCTGAGTGTTCTGTATGTGTTATACAGAGATGACAGATTGTTTACATTGGCTGTTCAGTTCAAAGGATCTTACAGTATTTCTGTTCCTTTACTGCCTGACAAATTTATTAGCAGGAGAACAGTAAGTGAAAAAATAGCAAATAATACACTAATGAAATTTCTGGTTTCACAAAATAACTACTGAAAGCATAATGAGCCCTAGGTATTTAGTCACATAGTATTTGGATGTACAATATCTAGCTAGCCCTTTTTATTTAAAAAAGAACAAGATTCAAACAGTATCCTCTCCTCATTGAATCACCTTGTCATTTAAATAGATCCTGTGACTCAGCAAAACATAGAGGGTAATGCCCTACACAGAAAATCCAGATGTGTATTGCCATTGTCAATGTATTTACATATATCCTCACCCATTTCTGCATTAACAATGCTAGTTTATTGAATGTTCTGGTTCTTCAAAGTACACTTTGGAAAAACATTTTCCCTGACAACATTATTTTACTGTGTAAAACAAATAGGTGCAAACATTAATTTAGCTTGGAGGGGTTTTTTTGTTTGTTTGTTTGTTTGTTTGTTTTTTCCTCAGAATTGGTTGAAAAAGATGCACTGAGAGAGAGCAGCAGCATTCTTGGAACAAAGTGGGTGTTTTAGGCAGTTTAACACTAAGCACGTCATTTATCCTCAATTCTCCTCTTCTACAGCATGCTGTCAATGGCTGAAAATAAAGGCAAGTGTAGTTACCGAACCTCTACATGAATCCTGAAAAGCCAGTAGTGCTGCAAATGAATTAGAAAGTCTCTCAAAAAAGAGGATAATAGAAGGAAATCACACACAAAAGTTTTCACACAGTTAAGAGAGAGATGGAAAGTACAAAATACCAGAGGTTCTGCACAAGGGAGTGATTTAATCAATGTCAGTGTAACCAAACATCTACATTGCCAGCTGGCATATGTACAAGGAAATACAGTCCGTGTGGCAATTTTCTTTCTCTTTGTTTCTCCTTACTTTGGAAACACATGCTGTGCCCTTTGCATTTTCTACATCTGAATGACAGTTAAAAGTAGGATTAGACATGTTGGGACTTTGTCCTTAAAGCTTTCTGTAAAGAAGCCTATGTAAAGTGTGTATCGGAGTCAGCACTGTTTTCCTAATTGGCATACCTGTTCCTGCAGATAAATTTGCATGAGAACTTGCGTAATGGTACCTTTTCCCTTGAAGAATTCTTCTGGCAATACAGATATCCTGAATGTCTTATAGGAAATTTTAGGACTCAATGAAATTGCATGAAGCTACAAAGAAAAAGCCAGAGATATGTCCCCCAATGTAGCTTCCACAGAATTATCAACCTCTTTGCTTCAAGGAACAATTTTTATTAGAATCTTTTCTTTCCTACTTGTACCAATCACTTTTCACTATATTCCATGTCTAGATTAAAAAAAAAAAAACAAAAAAACAAAAAACAAACAAACAAACAAAAAAACTATAATTGCAAATCACAGCCTTTGGTGTGATCATAATTGTCATTCTGTCTGTTCCAAGACAGTGGGCAGGCTTGCTCTCCCACTTCTGCTTGTCTACATCAACTAACACTTTCCTTCACCACTTTAGTGCCCTGTTCCTGCTGGAAATTCATGAATTCCTAAGTTGTTGTTTTGAGACTCTTCTGTTTGCTCAGTAACCCACTACAGCAAAATGGGCCTAAGTTAAATGGAAGAGTGTTTTCATTCACACTGAAGCTCCACAACAGCATTAACCAAGCTAAATTAAAATCCCTGTGGTGCCTTTTCCCTCTCTTGCCCTATAGCCACATGTGTGTTCTCTGTACTTTGTAGTGGTACTGAAGACTGTGTGACACTCTTTTTCTATATTTGTAACTTTTTTCAAGGCAAACTGGGTCAAAATGAGCATAGAATAGCACTAGTGCTACAAGCAGTAGCAGGGAAACGAGGACTACATGGCAAGGTCCAGAGTGGATGCAAGAGTCAGGTTTATTTAGAATGCCTCAGATTGCTATGGCTCAGCACTGACTCAGCTGATTTTAACTGAAAGAAGGAGGAACTCACCTCCAGCAAGAGAAACTCCTCCAGCAGATCTGTATCAAGAAGCTGCATTGCTTCTTGATAAAGGCAGTTGTCTGTGAAACAAAGAATTGATGCTTTTAAAATGAGCAAATCAATCCAACACAAACATCTAGCAACATGTAAAGAGATTGTTTATTTTATTTGTTTGTTTGTTTTTGGAGGCTTTTGTCTGAAATAAAAAAAAAGGCAAGAAAAGGAAAGGAAATGCAAAATAAAATTAAAATAATCGTTGCTTTACAATCACTGTAACTGATTGTATCTGTTGGCTAAAAATCTCTATACCAATAAACCAATAAGAAGAATGTGGTTTGAATATGGCGAATTCTAACTGTTGTAAACAATGGTAAAAAGTCTTGAACTTCCTCAGTAAAGCAGCTGTCAGATTGATACAAATATTTAGTTTGTTTACAATGGGGTTTAATACTTGTATAAGGAGACTCTCCTGTGATAACTCTTCTTGGAAAGCAGGACTTCATGCTTGCAACTAAGGTAATAAATGCTCCATTTGAAGAAGATTATCTCCTCCCTGTCCTCTTCCCCTTTGCTGGAACAAAACAGGAGGTGGAGAGAAGGAGGGAGAGATAATCCCTTTAGCATGCAACACTTCACACCTGCCAGATGAGTAATAAATGCTGCATTCCAGGGGGATTAGCACAGTAGTTCTTGTTTGTAGTGGAATAAAATATCCTCAGACATTGGACCAAGCCCTTAGGACTGAAGTCCGGCTGGGGTTCCATCATTTAATTATTTCTTATGTACCTGCTGTATTTGTTTGTTTTCTGAGTAAGTCAAATACAACTGTAGAATGAAAATAACAAAAGCTGAGTTTCTGGGTTTATTTGTATTTGCCATGAGAAATGTTAAACATGTCAATAGGAACCATTGATAATTAAATAAAATTTTATGATTTAAAGACATGCGTTCTACAATAGCAAAGGAAGAGTCAAAATGTTCTCCATGCAGCCTATATTCCAAAAAATGAATGGTCCTTGAACTGAAGATATCTTGAAGGAATTTCATGCTAGTCAGTGGTTAGTGTCTTCACAGTGCAACTCAGCAATCTGTGACATCCTCTGTCAGCAACTGCCTCTTATGCTTGTATTTTTTGATCCTCACTTTGTGTTTTACTGCAGAGAATATATTTTAAAAAATATATATTTTACATAGTATAAAGCTGATAAGTATTTTGGTATTATATTTGAATCAATCTGTCCAGAATTCCTTTTGGGGAAGTGGGTCTGATCTGAACCCAAGGTGTAAAAAAGGGAAGAGAGATCCTATCATTTTCAAACAATGGGAGGATCATAATCTCTTATTCTCTATTTTTCCTTTTTATGACTTTCTGTTATCTTGTTCCATGTAACTTGAAGATAGCATTAGAGCTAGAATATATTAACTGTGTTTTTCTCCATATCTTTGTGTGTTGCTTGAACACAGACATCAGGTAGATACCAGACAGGAAACCCCAGAGTATATCAGATGGTACTAGATACCTATGTTATCTACCTGAATCATGCTCTACCTAGTCTATACGTAATAGCTTTTGACTATAATGGAAGTTCAGACACCTAGTTTAAATGTTGACATTTTTAATTGCATGTTTTTTTTTCTGTTTGGTTCCCCCCCCCCCCCCCCCCCTTTTTTTCCCCTGGTTTCTAATATGGGCAAGTAAAGAAGCTATTCCTTCTGTTCAAGGCAACTTATGGCTAAAAAAAATAATCATTTACCTTTCTTCTTCCTGGGGTAAATACAGTTTCACTTTCCCTAGTCAGAGATGTAGTGGGACAGCCCAAAATATCTGTAGGCTTGTTGAGGTTTGTTAGTCTCAGACACAGGACAGATGAAAAGCTCCCCTTTCTAGACAGGTCTCAGGTAGCCTCTGCATGACTCAATTCAGTACCAACTCAATTCAGTACCAATTTAGGAGCTCTCAAATTTGCAGAAAATAGCTTTTACTCTTTGGAGACAGCTAAAACAGTTGTTTCTGTCCAGACATTGTAGCTTCATGCCTATGTTAAGTTCTCTGTTACAGTTCAGTAAACATAAATCTTAATAGGTAAGTTATGTAAAAGGATTGTCATATCACTTTTTAAAGGGGGAGGTGGGAACATGCAAGAGAGCCTTTTTCATGAAACTCATAGTAACATAGAAACATAGTAAGCTGAAGCCCAACTTCAAAATAATAATTTCTTTTTTAATTTAATTTCATTCCACAGAATTGAAAAGTAGATGTACAACAAAGAAAAAAGAGTTAATAAGAAAATATTTTGTTGTTGTCCTGAAATGCCCTTTTTATTATGTACACAGAAAAGTTAAACCATTACCCAGCATACCTTTTATTAGGAGAGTATTTCAGCAGGTAATATCACTGCATAAAATACAATCATTAGCTTCACTGAATGTTAGGTATTGGGTCACTAAATATAAGCCACAATAAACAGATAACAAAATTTATGATGTCATCATACCTGGAAGAATATATAGAGGACGATATGTGCTTTCAAATTTCTAACAGCTCTGCCATACTGACTGTGCAGTCTTGTACCTAACTAATGAGAAGAAGCATTATTTATATTTGATATGTATGTATTTTTAATTCTAGAATTTTGATTCTGGGAAAGGGCATAATTCCATCTACTATGGCAAAATTAGTGGAGGAAAAAAATATCATAAAATAATTTCCCTACCATTCTATCTGGGAGACAGAAAGCAATCTAGCGTCTAATTTAAATACCATTTGCAGAAAAAAAAAAAAAAAAAAAAAAAAAAAAGCCCAAGGAACATCACAGAATCATAGAATCATTTAGATCATTTACCTTGGAAAAGACCTCTAAGACCATCAAGTCCACCCTTTAACCTAGCACTGACAAATCCACTACTAAATCATGTCCCTAAGCACCACATCTGCACATCTTTTGAATGCCTCCAGAGATGGTGACTCAGCCACTTCCCTGGACAGCCTTTTCCAATGCATCACAACCCTTTCAGTAAAGATTTTTTTCCTAATATAAAACCTCAACTTCCCTGGGTACGACCTGAAGGCATTTCCTCTTGTCCTATTGCTTGTTGCTTGGAGATGTGACTGACACCCACCCCACTATAACCTCCTTTGGGGCAGTTGTAGAAATTAATAAGGTCACCCCTGAGCCTCCTTTTCTCTAGGCTGAATAATCTCAGTTTCCTCAGCTGCTCCTCTTAAGACTTGTTCTCTAGACCCTCCACCAGTTTTGTTGCCTTTCTTTGGATATATTCCAGCACTCTGATGTCTTTCTTGTAGTGAGAAGCCCAAAACTCAACACAGTACTTAAAGTGCAGCCTCACCAGAGCATCTCACCAAACATGTCTGTAATTCATGATTATTTGTTGATACCGTATTCTGTCCATACAGGATAAGAATAGAAACACAATGAGACAAAGTCAGAAAATAGAAAAGGACCTTCAGGAGCTAGAGAAGAGTGGGAACACACACACACACAAAAAAAAAAAAAAAAAAAAAAAAAGAAAAAAGTACATCTAGGCAGTACAATTGAAGATGAAGGAAGGCTTCTGCCAACTCCTTAAGCTAAAATATACCTATATATAGGTATGAATGGAAATACTTATAATAGGTCATACATATATGAATAGAGGCATATATACATTTTTGCACATGTTCACAAACATACACATTTAGTCATTTCTCCTGCTATTTTTCCTCACTCTGTTTACTGTGATTTTGTCCAGTCTAGGTTTAAACAACTTATCTCAGGTGAGATACCTAGGGAGACTAAAGTCCTCATAAATAGGTGAAGCTTTTGAAAAACCTTGCTTATACTTTTAAGTTACTAAATCCACATTTAGGAAAATGAATTTATGTTTGGAAATGCTACCCTTATTCTGTATTTGTGAAGTAGTTACTATTATGTAGGGTACATTTGCCAATTAATTATTATTAGATTTATTTTGGAAAGTGGAGTTGTCTGCAGTTCATATCAATCACTCATTGCCGTGTTAATTAAGTAATATCCTGTCCCAGTACAAGACAAACACTACTTGTTGAATACGAGTTTTAAATACCTGTTTGCAAAGCATAAATATATATATGTATTAAGGATTGCTTTGGTTTGAGTTAATTCTATCCCATTACTTCCTAGTTTTATCCTCCCACCACCCCAAATGTATCTTTTCACATAATTACCTTTTTTTCCTCTTTATTTAATCAAAGTCTAAAAGTGATAAAATAGTTCATTATATCTCCTTACATTCACACACCACTAATTCTCCATACAAAGAAAGAAAATATACCACTAACAGTAATTTTTCATGTATTGTCTCAGAACAAAGTTGATTTTATTATTATATAACATCAACAAATATAATGCACCTGTATGGAGACATGTTGAGTTATGCACTGGAAATAAAAGACCTGCCTTTCCCATGTAGTAGTCCAGCAAAAACAGTCAGATAACTACATGAGCTGTTTAGTGAAGCCTCCAATGTCTCAAAACATTTTTGGAGCCAGGTTAAGGTTTATAAGATGCATAAGAATGTGTGAAGGGAAGTGAAGGGAAATTAATTTTTTTTTTTTTTTTTTTTGAAGTCATTCATAAAGACCAGAGAAATGTAAGCATGACTAGAAAAAACTCAGTGTAATTTAGTACATAATATTTATGGAGAAAACAGGCAGAGCTTCCAAGAAAAGGTGTTACTAAAAGGGGACAGTGCAGTGAATTAAAAGAAAAACAGCTTAATTACTAGAAACTACCTAGACACTTAGGGACTAAAAGAGTAGAATTAGAGTGAGAGGGGAAAAATAAAAAAGGAAAGAAGGACTTAAGGGACTAGGAATACACCTATTGAGAATATAGGTGGAAAAAAAGAGCTGAAGAGTGAGGTGGGGAGATTTCAAGTGACAGAGGGAACAATGTATGAAGACACAAAGGGCTGGGAAACAAGGTGAGGCAGGACTGCTGGTGGCAGGATAGTGGGGAGAGGAGAAGGGACAGGAGAATTTGCTGGGTGCTGTCCAGTGGGCTGGTAAATCTGATCACAGTCCTGGCAGAGCTCAGTGCTTAGAAAAGACAGCCAAGAGTATGACAATATAGGTGAATATAGAAAGTAAGCAAAGGGGCCAAATAATGACCTACAGAAGCAAAAGGGAAGTGGTGTGTTTTGGATGCTTGTCAGCCAAGATGCAGAAATCATCTGGGGTGGGAACTAATGACAGAAGTACAGGGCAACTTTCAAGTGGGGCACTTGAAAGATGGGGACTCATCTTTCAGAATGATGAACACCCATTAGTAAGAGTGTTCAACCTGTGTTCAGTCTTTACCTTTTACCCCAAACAAAGATTTTGTTATTCCTCATGGTTAAAAAGCAACATCTCTTCTACCTCCTTGTAAATCCCAAGCAAAGAGAATCTAGACACACTCTGAGATTGCTTCTGTTCACATTATAACAAAAATGATTTCCTCTGATTATTGAATATAAAAAACAAGTTTAGGAAAAATTGAAACATTGTCTGTAAACATTTGAATATTTCATATATTGTGGCAAATGTTTTCAAGTGGTTTCCTTTTCATTGTTCTGACAGTGAATACAGAGGAAATTAATGTTATACAAAAAGCTTTGTTTTTCTGAATTCTTCCAATAACTTTGATGTGTTTGTGTATTGACTATTTGAAAAAAAAATAAAATAACATAAAATCTTAATATACCAGCACTAGAAACTGATTATTTTGCAATTTCATATAAAACAATGATGTTTATTGTTCTTCAAATAAATATAACCATTTTGAAAATATTTCATATTTCATTTCAATATTTCACTTAGATTCCAAGATTTTCTCTTATACATTTTTTCAATATTTTTGGCAAAGACAAATATCACAGTGATATAGTCTGTCTGAAAGTAATCAGAAAGCAAGTAATCAGAAAGTTTGGAGTTATGTAACTGAATGAATATTTTCATATTTCTTTCTTTTTAGAATAAATTAAATCATGAAGTAATAACTTTCTCAGTGCAAGATAAATAAGCTTATTAAATTGCTTTCTTTTTACTCTATATGTATACATTCCTTGGGATATTTTGTGTGGATAATTAACTTTATTTACACAATGGTGCATTACTTTTGTTGCCCCTGTGCACTTCCACACATATGGAAGAACAGTCCTGACTGGCATATTAGCATATGCAAAAGATTGGACTCTGTTTCAGTTTTGCACAGAATTACCAAAATCACCAGTGGAATTCTGTATTATTCCATATTATTCAAAGCTGTACGAAACAGTTTTTAAGACCTATCAGAAAAATAAAAGCAAAATTCTTCAGGTAATCACAAACATTGCATTTCTGTTCTATTCAACTGAAATTAAAACAAACAAACTAAAAAACATAATTCAGTTTCTGTTTGCAGCACACTAGCTTGGAGCCCTAATGTGGTAATCATAAAAAATGAAGCAGCAGCTTAAAAAACTTATTCTCTGTAACACAACTTTCAGTGAAGGTCACTGAAATTTCAGTGAAGGTTTGTGAACTCCAGCTTGGAATCTGTTGGGCTTCCATAGTGTTTCAGAGTGAAACCCTGAAGATTTTTCTCCATCTGAAAAGTACCTGATACGGTAAAATGCAATTCTCTGGCATCTTGTTTTACTAGCTGTAAATTATTTCATTCTATGTTAAAGTTACCATAGTCTCTCTTAATGTGATGAATCTAATTCAGAATGTCTCCGTGAAAACGTTCTAGCCCTATGAACCAGGCAGAGCTGCCAAGTATTTCTTCACCTTTGAGTATCACTTGACTGTTATGCTTTCCTTGAACTGACCCCTGCTTATCTGCATTTTTTTTCATCCTGATATTCAAAGCCTGTTATGGGATTAGCCCACCTACCAGATCAGTCACTTTTTTTATGCTATTATTTTCCATTATAGAGATATATCCATGTCATTGGAACAATGAAACTGTCACTAATTAGAAGGCTTCTTGCAGACAGAACTTAAAATAACTGGGCCTGAACTACTGGGTTTGCTTTTAGTAAGAAATAACCATAGGCTGCTGTGTCCAGGAAAAAAATAAAATAAAATAAAAAAAATAAAGTCATAATTCATCTTCCCAGTTATTTTCCTTTCTGAGTAATGTTTTGTGAATCAATCAAACATCTCCCTATGTTTAAAGTGCAAATAATGATTTAAAAGCCTCTATTACCGTTGCACAGAATCTGTATTTGAGTGCGGTACACCGCTTGTGGCGGAATGATAAGAGCTTCATCACAGACAGCCCACATTAGTGCTCTGATTAAAAGTCTCCCTTTTGTCTCCATTTTCAGGACCTTTTCTCCACAATAAACTGCTATTCTAAGAAATAGCCCTCTGCTGCAATCCCTTTAGAATTGTAAGAGCTGTATAATGACATCCATCAGACAATTGTCTGAGTGAAGTAAAATCCGTAACAATCATTAGTAGATGATGCAGTCTCTTTCTCCTCTCACTTTTGAAACTTGAATTCCTTTGAAAGCAATTGTTAATTCTCCTTTATTTGGGGGCTAGGGGAATGCGTTTAGCTGGATTACTGCAAATCACTGTTTTCAAAACTGAATGCGAAAACAATACGTGCGCTTCTGATGATACAGAGTGTGTCTATTCTGTCTGCTTTCAGACTTGCAGCACTCACTTTGTCTCAATTGCTGCTATAGCAAGTTCAGTCTGAGTGAAGAATGTAACAGTTTAATGAGGATTTTGGTGTTAGGTAATGAAGTAGTTCAATGGATATAAATGAAGTGTGGGATGTCCTGAAAGGATCTTGCCAAGGGTATGATGAAGATGTTTCAGAATACACGGTGTCTTAAACATTGTAGATATACTTGGGGTAATCTGCAGGTGGCAAGGATCTAGTTGCATCACTGCAAATCACAGACTAGGCTACCTGTATTCTTCACCAGTTGTTCTATCTGTATTTCAACAGTCAGTTCACAAGAATGGGGTCCAGAGAAAACATTGCATCCAATTCAGTTGGTCTATAGAGAAACACCTTATATATGAAGCCAAGAATTTACTGTTAGTCTTGATGTTCTGGTCAATTAATTATTAGTCTAGTTTCACCGATAATAACACTCCTAAACCAAAGTATCCAATTATTTCAACTCATTCCCTATAACAGAGGAAAAATGATATACTCAAGCCTCACTCTTCCAGTTCTCCTCTGGGTCCCAGAGTTGGCCTCCCAAGGTAATTTTTCCTTCTTATAGGGAAAGGTGAAGGGTAAATTATAGCATCCAATATCTTTGTTGGCAGAAATATAATGTTGATTTTGAAAGGAGGAACATGTTGCTGGGAGCAGTGAAGGGAAACCAAGAGCAAAAGCTGGAGCTGTACCAAGGCACCTAGGAGAAGAAAAGAACTGCTTTGTTTGAGAAGGAAATAAGTTTAGTGCCAGAGGTCAAATGCAAGACTTCATCATGTTATTATTCTGTGTCTTGGTGAGTATCCGAAGCCTGCCTTGCATGAAGAAGCAATCATGTTTTGTCTCATCATTCTGTGCCTAGTTGGGAGTATATTTTTCCTGTTTTATCTACAGTTAGAGTGACCACCGTCAAATTACAAGCATGATTTGTGACCCAAAGGACTTGTTAGAATGTCCTAAGAAAAGCTGGGTGAATTTCCTCAAAATGGGTGGCTGCAGTGTTGCCATGAGACTTTGTGAGCTTATGGCTTAAGAAGACTGAGGATAGGAAGATAAGAATCAGCAAAGGGGATTCCTCCTGTGAGGAAGAGCAGGTTTTTCTTTCCAGGATCAGACCATGTAAGCACAATGAATGCAGTCTTCCCTAAACGATTGTACATAAAAGTCCATAGCACATCTGAATTCAGAGCACATCCAGAAGCTACTGCTGAACCACCTGCTAAGAGCACTATAGCAGGACAGTGAGGATTGTGAATAAACTGTGGAAGGTTATAGATTTCTAAGTCACATGGAAATTATTGTGCAGCAAGATTATGGTAAGTACTACAATATTATGATGGTTCCAGTAGTGACCTCAGCTTTGAAATTGTGTTCTGCAAAAAATGCCAGGCTGGACAAATGCTGTTTATTAAACAAAGTGCATATTTCAGTCTTCTGGTTGGAGGTTTGGCACCCCCTTCATGCTGGTGAAGATGAGTTGGTGAACTATATTGAAAGGAGGGACAAGATAAGATGTGCTTCTGGTGCATGCTGTTTACACCTCAGCGTTGTGTCCTCTTGACCTGAGACCATCCACCATTCAAAGTAAGTTTTAACGAGGCTTGTGTTTAGAAGACATATATATGGACTTTGACCACTCTGTCTTCCCCTGTATTGCTTCCAGCAAGACATTTGGTAGTCTGTAGACATTTGTTAGTGCTGTAGATGGCATCTGGACAGAAAGTCTCAGTGGTGCCTCCAGAGCTCACAGGGAGACAGTCAATGTGCATGATCTGGGAGACCAGTGACCGTGTAGTCTGGACTCTAGGGGGCCTTGCTTACCCTTCCTGTGAACTTTTTGAGAGAGATTCTAGCAGCACAGTGAAGTACGGCAAAGGTAATTTCTGATATGAGGCCTGCAAAAAAACACCTACCACTTTTTTTTTTTTTTTTTTTTTTTCATTTGAATCAATGCAAGTCCACTGTTAGAATGACTCTTTGTGTTTTCTACACAGTAAATGCACAGAAAATTTCCTGAATACTAAATAATAATTTGGATGTTCTTTGCAAATGTTCAAAATGGCACGAGCTATCTCAGATTGGCTATATATGAGACTCTAAAATAACTGATATGACGGATGTGGATTTCACCAGAGAATGCAAAGGCTGTTTCACAGATCACCAGCCATGGCATTTCACAGTAGCCTGCCAGAACTGAGCATGAGATATCTAAGATATCTATTGAAGAAAGTGCCTGGTTTCCTAGACAGCTTTGAAAGATTCCAGGGAAGTAAAACAGAGCTGGGTCTGGCAGAGTTATATCCATATTACCAACCTTTATGCAGCTTATGCTACACATACTTATTATCCACGTAGGTGTAGAACTGGAGTGTTATTCACCTCTCCACTGCATGCAAGTTTCCACACTCAAGAAGACAGTTGGTAAGCACTGGTGGCCAAGCATGTAGACGGTGTTGATGGCAGGGTGGAGGGTGAGGGACTAAGTAGAAATGCAGAATTGGGTGTAGAATACATGACAATGTAAATATACTCTGTATGACTACAGGATCCTTCCAGCAGACAATAAAGGAACAGGAACCTTTGCTTTAAAAAGCACCAGGAAAACTGCCATTTCATTTCACTGTGATACATGACAACAGGAATTCTTCAATGGCATGTGATTCTATTCAGGCTGTTCAATTTCAGTGTCTGGTTGCTAGTGAGATCAGACAACTTATTCTTGGATGTACAAAGCACTCAGAAAAGACTGCATAAAGCACTCCTCACTTCTGAGTTTCCCTTTTTCTTGGCTCACTCTGTAGGAAGGGCTATGGCTATAAATTGTACACCAGTTAAAGTTCTGACTAGACTAAACTCGTATTATTCCTTCTCACAGCAACTGTTCTGTGAAATTACAATCCAAAGTTAAAATCATTTGGCAAGATGTCTGTGTTTAAAGCTATTTTTGGTGTTTACTACTTGACATTTTTAGGGGCCTTTCATGGTCCTTTGCTGCCAAAGGAGCCACTAATTGAACAGTCATTCCCACCTTTCACAATTTTTAGTTACAGAAAAGGGCCTTTGCTGTTAAATTTGGGTTAAAGTTGCTGTGTTCTAATCGAGTTACAATTTAACTTACTTAAGAGGGACATGCAAAATCTGGGGAAAGCTGGAAAAGAGCAGAGGTCTGACTAAGGAGGTGATAGCCTGGCTGAAGAAAACACTAATTAAAGTGTTTGACATTTCTTTTCAGAGAAAAGAAATTTAAGTACCCATAATGTCACTGCTGAGAGCTAAACTGCATTTCCAAGGAAGAGCAGTGATTAAGTTCCTTTTGTGTGTGACCTACATCAGTAGTCCTTATCTGCATTCTGGTGGAAGGTGGCTGATTATGGAGCTGGTGTCTGCTCCCTGAGAAGCCAGACAAACCAGATCTCACTGAGGCTCACCGCTAGTGCCACCTCTAAATACCTGTGACAAAATATTGCCTGCTCACAGATCTGTTGGGAAAATTTCTCTTAGAAGTCTCTTACAATAAAGTCCAGAATAGCAGAAAAGTTTTCTAGGCTTCTAACACACTGCACTCTCTCTTAACACCTGTAACATACCAAAAAGCAGAGAGCAAAGTTGCCTACAAGGCAGAAAACAAAACCTTGGGTTAATGTTTGATTTTCTTCAAGGCAAAAAAATGCCAGAAGTATGTTAGCATATTCTTCAGTAAGGGACTTGTTTTGTATATTTATTAAATATCTTAAAAAAGAGGTGATTAGAGAAGCAGAGACTCCTGCAGGGAGATGAATGTGGCTTGGATTAGTCTGGAACCAGAGACAATCTGGGGAATTTTAGAGATCTACACGGGATAACAATGAGATTTATTATGAATGAATTTGAAGTATGTCCCACTGCAGGAGAAAAAATAAAGGACCCATATACCTTAGAAACTGAGGCTTTCTATGCCTTAGAAATCTGTCGCTTTTAAAAATGGATCTGGGAAAACTGCAGAAATCTCACTTCTGCTCAATGTGAGGCTGTTAGGAAAAAAATGTAAACAAGGTTGTAGTAAAAATGAAGTATTATAGTGCAATCAGAAATCAGCTGCACTGCCTTGCTTGCATCGTAACTGTGTACCAAGTTTTCATCAGACATACGTTTGTGTGATAGAAGTTGCTCTGAGAAGGGTGACAAGGCCATAAAAAACTTTCTTAAAAGTGGTTATAGCAAGTCTAGCTGTTTTATTTTCATTTAGAAAAGAAGCAAATAAGAAAACATATGAAGGTGTTTTAAACACTGTAATAAATACTAAAATATATTAAAATAAATAATTAAATATATGTATCAAGTATATTAAAGTAAATAATAAAATCCAAACTAGCTCAGGACCATCAGTTCTTGCATTTCTTGAAGAATGCTTCTGCTCCCTTCTCTCTGACACCCATGCCCATGTCCCTTGTCTTGCTGTGTCTCAGAGGCTGTATAGCACCCATTCTGGGTAAGGTTCCATGGTTCACACACTTTAAGAGGCAGGAACTTTCAATTTTTATCTTTGCAACTTTATCAAAGAAGTGAAACACCTCAAACCATTTAACTGAACAGTGAAATGTGTTGTTATATATAGTGACTGAGATCAAGAATATAGGTCAGATAACATCTGTATTTAAAGCTACCATTACTAATAATAAATCTTACAATAGGCATATATTAAAATTAATGGTTCAAGGTGAAAATTGAGACCTTTAAAGTACTAGCCGTTTTCTTCCTTTTTTGAACACTTATATTGTCCCACTGGATATATGTTTATGATGTTTTTGTGCCTACAGGTTGCAGAACTAATGTGAATTCAGATCTGATCTCAAGTGACACTGATATATTATTTTTTTATTTTTTGTTTTTCCTAACATTGTTCTACTAATGGGATATTTCAGGGAGATGGAAATCCCTGAAATGATAAAGACTGAAAATCACTCAGATCCCTGGAAACAAAGTGATTTTGCAACCGAGGAAAGTCAATATTCTTGAAATCTCATCTTAAAGTTCTTAAGTCTGTCATTAAAATTAGCAGGATATCTCATCAGAATTCATTTTTTGTTATACAAAAGTTAGAAAAAGAAACTTAACCTTTTTATTTGGTACTGTGACTCATTTGAATTTGTAAGCTGGGTAGTATCCTTACACCAATTACGAGTTTTATTTATTCCTCCATTAAGAAATAGGACAGACTGTGTCTCTCGGGTCTATGTCACAGACTAATTCCATATTTGCAAACCTCAAAGATAGCCTGGTTTATTGTAGACAGACAGGACTGCATTTCAGGTCACAGCTGAAAGGACACAAAAAAGCAGGAGCCTTCTCAGCAGAGACACATTTTGCTTGGAGTTTTACAACATTATAAATTCCAGGCACCCTTACATGCCTTCCAACATTCAGGCTGATAATACCAATGTGTAAACATACACAGAGATCACTGGTGATAATACTGATGAATAAACATACACAGAGATCACTACTGTGCAGCAAAAAGTCCACTTTTGGTTTGAAATTGAGATACCTACCAATACCTAGCAACCATGGCTATTTATTCAGCCTACTCCCTGAAAACGATAAAATCTGAAAACGTAAATTTAGGGTTAAAAATACTTATGAGACAGAAAAAAATATATATATACAAAGAAAGGGAAAAACAATGATAGCTTTTTAAAGAATGCATATTTTTGGTTGGTAGTTCTCAGTGGCTTTGGTAATATATCCAATAACAGTTTATTATTTGCTATTTTATCGTTTCACTCAGTAAACGTGCAAAGGTATGAAATTGGCTGTATTTTTGTTTTGCTAATGCAAAAGCCAAGAAGTTTTCTCATTATCTTTTGCTTCAGCTTCATGTTTTATTTTAGGTTCTACAGTAACTAAGCTTGTTAGGGAGTTTCAGCCAAACCAGCCAGATGCTCCTAACTCCCATAACATTTTGCAAAGTCCTTTTGTGAAGCCTTGAACAATAGGCTGTGTTCCAATACAACCAAACTGAACCTGAAGCACCAAATAGATGATAAACAAAAGACAGTGGAAGGGAGGGAACATTTGGCACTTAAGAGATGAAAATACACGTGCTTATTGCTCACATTTCTGCTTCCACTACCAGCATCTGAATGTCAGTTTGATTATATGAGATTTTTTACGCAATATTTAATTCTGTTAACACATATGCCTAGGGCAGAACATTTTAAATTACGGTTAAAGATATTGAAATGCTTTTTTGGAAAGAAAAAAAAAAGTCAACAGGAACCTGAAAAAGATTTTTACCTTAGAAAGATGAATAGGGATTACTCTTAATGTTGGAAAGCTATCTTCCCACCAGTGGACCCAGATAGGTCCCAGCCCATCTGCAGCAAATGCAGACTATCATCGTCATCCATGAAGTGGAATATTTTGGAGAGGAAGTGTGGTTGAAAAGCCAAGAAACACAGATACAGGTCAGAAAGAGCCATATCTCCAGTGAGCAAGGTTCACTTGGGAACTTTGCAGATGTGTGTGGTAGTAGATATGTTTTGATGACCAGCTACTGATCAGATTGAGGAAATAAAGTGGAAAATGTTCGAGATAATATGCCAAATAAGTAGATACAGAGGTCTGAGTTACAAATTCATTTTTAATGTTTCATTTCCGTCCACTAAGGTGCATGGGAAGTGCTGCTATCTGTCAGTGCAATCAGAATTATTTTTGTATTCTGCAGCTAAAATGTGCCAGCATCCTTGCATTTGAATCTAATATGATTTCATGTTGATTTAAATGGTTTCATGATTAAATGGAAAGGGAAAGTGCCTATACTTAGATTCAACAGAAAGCTTTCTGACGATGTCAAAACAAGATTTTTAAGTACCATTAATGAAGATTTCACAGAAAAGCAGTGGAACCATGTAGCCTCAAACAAAGTACTGACATTATTAATAACAGGCTATAAGCTCTGTTTGGAAGTTAGGTAGGTATCAGGACTGAGGATTGTCAGGCTTGCTCTTTCTGAAATTGACCTGTCTGAAACCTGGCTTAGCTGTGACAGCACTCTAGTTGGCCAGGTGTCTACAGATAGTTTGTTTTCATTTTGTGTAACTTTTTGAGGTACAACTAACAATATAGTTTTATATACCTAATTACAGAATGAAGTATTTATGACTCTAACACAATGACAGTGTAGAGAGGTACAGTCCTGATAGGGTGGCAGAAGCCTTGAGAAGCCAAGACACAGTATGCAGTGAAGACGAGTGCAGGCACAGGGTGGTAAGTGATGGGGTCCAACCTTTGCACTGCAGCCTCCACAGCTACAGACAACTCACCAATGGTCAGTTAGAGAAATGCAGACCTACAGCTGCATAAAAATGGTATTTTTTGATGATTTTTTGGGTAGTAAAGAGCAGAATGAAATAATAACTAACGTAAGTAAAAGTCACAAACTACAGAAAACCACGATGTAACCTGGAGCTGCAGACCAGTGACGCAAGAGCAAAGGCTCAAAAGGGTACTAGCAAACATGAAGAAATGACCACAAGTGGATCCTAGAGTGAGAAAGAAGAAACCATCAACATCACATTTGTCCTGGTGAGGTCTGCCAAATCCTGACTGATGCCCCTGTCATCACAGCCACTGACATTAAGTATGAAAACTTAACTTAAACATCTTTGCTCATAAAGAAAATCTTGAACGTAATATGTTATTTTGCATTACAAATTCTGAAAAGAAAAAAAAAAATCAGTCATTATATGGATAAGAAAATGCATCACTGCTAAAACTAAAACAATTTAAAAGACAAACATGACTGTCAGAAGAACCAGAGGAAATACATAACAATTGCACACTTATCAGCCATACTACAGTGAACATAGAGAATTGTTGAATGAATCACATGCGAACCACCTGTTGTCCATTCCATATTTGTCTTTTCACACATTTCTTTCTCCCAGTATACTCTCTCTGCTACAGATTTGTTAATTTCCTAAAGAACCAGACCCTTTAAGAAGCTGGCAGTTTTGGAGATGTTAAAATATTTGTTTGTACTTACAACCCAGCTTTCAGGAAAATACATTTTGATCCTTAATCCTCTAGCTCGTTCTGTCTGTGTTTTCCTGTCGTATACATATAAAAACATTTGAATATTAAGATGTTTGTCTGCAAAATAAACATGGAAAATAGTATGCAAAAATTCCAATACATTGCCCTGAAAAATTATCCACAACTAAGCAGAAAATCAGATGAAATGGAAGAGAGAGACTTTTTTAATCTTTCAGTCTTCTGATTCTATATTGCACAACATGAGAACAAGGATATATTTGGTTTCATATGGTGTGCCAGCGTAGGAAGCATGTGATGACAAGTACAATTCCAAAATGTCAGCAGTGTGAAAAAGCATTTGAAGCCCAAAAATTAGAAATTAATGAGGGTTAAAAAATTAATGAAATTTAGATGATGCTATTTAAATAGATCATAACTCTATCAAAAGTGTTTTACTAACTTGGGTATGTTTAGACATGATTAATTAATTAAATTAACTTACTTGCAATAAAGTAGCCATTTATGAAATGTAGTGACTTAAAATCTCAGATTTAAAGTAGAGCTCCAAATTGCTTTTTCTCTATTACAGGCTTCAATTTAAGACATAGATATGAATCCTAACTAGATTTTGCTTTAGTATTCAGAATACTCCCACTATAGTAGTCTGGAAAATTTTATCTATTTTTATTTACTTGTTTTTGCAAAATACATGGGAAGGGGAGGTGAGGAAGAGGAAGAGGAAGGGAAGGGGAGGGAAGAGAAGGGAAGGCAAGGCAAGGCAAGGCAAGGCAAGGCAAGGCAAGGATAAATTGTTAGGTCTTTGAGATATGCAGATAGGCATGAAGACCTGGGTGTACCCCACATGCTTTTAATACTAAAACTGAGAATAGAAAGTGTGGACTTATGAGCTCAATTGAAGACTTGTTTTCTGACTTTTTTGCTTGTCTGTGAATGATATTTGTATAACACTAAAGAAAATGCATAATGGCCACAGAGAGAAGAGGAGGCTATAGATATCTTGAGGAAAAAACAACAACAACAAAAAGTCTTGCAAAAGCTGTAGGAGGTAAAGCATGTAATAAAGGACAGTGAAAAAAATAACATATACATCAGGAAGCATGGGAAAAAGAACAAATTTTCACCATAAATCTGTGGTAACCATCTGAGAAAATTAAACCTCAAAGTTTCTTCACCCATAAAAGTGAAGAGAAGAAGGAAAGAATATAGGGGTTGTATAACAAATACAGCATCATGACAAGATAACCTAAACTTGACTAATATTGGGTAAATCTTTTGTGTAAAGAAAGGATGTTGAGTATGGGGTAGCATTGCACATGATAGTAATTATTAGACTACTCAAACCAAGGTGTAATTAAAACTCCAGGTACTTACTATACTCCTATATTCTATCTAGATACTGGGTAAACACAGTCTCTGAACTCATTCAACCTGAAAGTTTGCCACAAATATTTTCATTTTTCTACTGTACATTGAATGATATTTAGCACAGTACCACTAAGAAACAAAAAGAGAAATGATCCAAGTATTTATCAAACGGACCCATTTTTCACCAATAGAATTGAAGACAATATTTTAAAGGAAAACCTAATTAAAGATGTAGGTAAACAAAAATATAATGCAACAAGGTATTAGTGATGTTATATCATGCTAGACTACACAGTTTTATTTGCTAATATGACAGAAATTCTAGGAAAAATGCTGTAGATTTTTCCTGGATTTCAAAATAACAAGCAACCTTGTTCACTGTGAGAAATGATTGGAGTGGCATGTGAGACTTAGTCAAAGACATGCAGAGAGAAAGAAAAATGGCTAAAATAGTGTTAAAACTGTCAGACTAGAGGAAGAATAATAGGAAATATTAGTCCAGCAACAGATCTTGAATATTTTCATTAATGAAATAGGCACAAAAATAAAGCTTTGCTGAAAATTATTTATGAAAAAAGTCAGAGAGGAGAACTAAGCTTTTCAATAAAATCACTGTATGATGGCCAGGAACAAACAGCTTTTACATGTCAGAAAATTTCTGACATATCAGAGAAGCAAAGTCCTGGAGTAGATTCCTTTCAGTAGTTCTGGTGAACTTGTGGTTTAATAGAATGTAATATTTTATTAGAGTGAATGTCTGGTGTCACTTGCTGCACTGTATGGAATGCTCTACTATGTTTTTTGGTTTGTACTTTCTTATACCTTTCAGGTGTTACTGTTAGTAATATTAAAAGGAAACTTGGTCTGAAAGAGGAATTTTGCCCCCCAGAATTTGGGGGATGTTAGTAGTATTAGATCCATATTAGCGACATTAACAACAACTTATGGTTTATTTCCATATTTTCCATATTCATTGAAGATTCAAACCTGCAATCACTACTCTGGTAGTCAGACTAGGATCAATTCCTTCTAAGTACTTTAAGTGGGAATTTGTTCCTCTTTAAATGATGCCTCCAGAAAGTGTTCGGAATATCTCTTAGTGCTATTACTCACCTTGCATGCACAATTAGTCAGCTCAGTACTTTCCTATTATAGGGAAAAAGAATAATGTGAAAGTTAATGGATGATTAAAGAATATTCTTAGATCTAATGACCTTGATTTAATATGTCCTTGGGAACTGGAATTTGCTTTAGCTTGCTAGTTGTACCTCTTGTCAACCATATCTTCTTTCCCATGTATTTGGGATTCCTAACAGCGATTCTATTATTCTATATACAGACTTTGATGGTTAATGTTAATAAAATCCTTTGGGATTCACAGACTGTTCACATGTATAAATGAGATTTCTCTTTCAGGTATTACATAAAGCATGATATAAACTTCGTCTTTCTGCACCTCTCAAACTTTGAAGTCAGCATACATATCACCTCATAAATTTGCTCATTTTATATTCTTTGTCAGTTTTTCAGGAGTACTGCTGCTATCAGGGAGACTCATCTTATTCTATCTAGAAACAATCTCCCAGACCTCTACCAGAAAAGGCAGACACTGCTATGAATGCTAAGACCTGTAAATATTCCCACTAAAATTGAGGTAGAATGTATTTTGCTTCACTGCAATTAATAGACTTTTCTCAATTTATATTGAGTGTGGGCCTGATTTAGGTTGATTTATATTTTATTATAGTTGTTGTTTGTATTACTATTAACTGTATTCATAGACATTTGGGATACTGAAACATAATATTTAATATAATTTTCCTTCACAAAAGGCAATATTGTTTAACTTTACCTCCATTACCTTTCACAGAAATTCTAAACAACATAAATTGAAAAGCTTTTTGAGATACGTTGATAGTTTTCTCCAAGTTTAGAGTTTATCTTTCTAAAGTTTATCTCTTTCTCATAAAATCCCCTTAAGTAGTTGTGCTCTTGAAAAAATCTAAAGCCCACTCTAAGGGCAGGAAAAATAAAGAGTTAGAATACAAGTCAGATCTGTTTCCATTGGTCAGTAAAGGAAACTGAAAGCACAAAATACAGACTAACTTCAAGATTACTTTCCTCCTGCACACCAAGTACTGGCTGCAGAAATTAAGATCATTTAGTGTTCTTTGTCTGTGCTAGCAACCCAGGTAAACCTAAGCATCATGCAGCTCAAATCACTTGAAAAGTCTTTTGCCAGCAGTAGACTTTAGAATTTGTCCCTAAAACTTGCTTCTTCCTTACCAAGCAAGAATCAACCTTGTCATGCCTTCCATCTCAACTCTTAACTACGGAACTACATAAAAATCAGATATATAAGTGCAGAAAGACAAAATATTGTGTGACAGGTGCTGCTGACATCTTTAAGATCTGTAGTGTGTGGGTAATTGATTCAAGGCCTAGCTTGAGAGATGAGAAAAGCTTAAGCCTGATATCCTGAAAATATCTAAACTCAGTCTGGAAGGATGGAATAAAAGGAACAAAATATTTTTAGTTGCGATCCTTGGTTCTTTTGTTAATCCTGTCTGTGAATGTAAACCTATTCATTCCTAATGTAGTCTCTGTATAGTTTCTTCCTGTTGGTTTCTCGTTTCTGAGTAGATTTTCAGGTTAGGAGGAGTCAGTGGAAATCCAGGCCGTAAGGTTAGCTTCAGTTTAAAAAAAATTTGGCCCAATTAGTTAAAAAAAAAAAAAAAATATTAAAAAAAAAACGCTAATTCTACTAACATTTTTTCATATTGTTAACCAAATTCTTACTGAAATAGATCTGTTGTTTGGAAAGTATGAAAGTATGGTAAAGATAATTCCTTTCTTTTGTAATTTTCTAAACCTGATCATTCTCTAATCCACTTTTTTTTTTTTTTTTTTTTCCTGAACCTTTCAACCTGACTTAGATTTTTGCATTGTTCTTATTGATTTGGTCATGTATTATCTGAGCTGCTGAGTTACTGCATTTAGAATGGATTGTGGTTTGGCTCTAATTTATGGTTTGGCTCTAATTGATTTACTTCATGCAAAATGTGTTAGACAACAGATAGATCAATTCTTAATTTGCTGTGTAAGATTCAGGTCATATCTTCAGAATACTTTCTCTTACATACATATACAAGAAATGTACTGACTCAAAGTATAGAAAGTTTCAAAAATTAGTGAGATTGTCAAGGACTCAGTAGATAATACACATTTTTTTTGTTGTTGTTTAATTTATTTTACAACCTGGCAGTGAATATTGATGTGTAAACTAGTATAAGAAAGAAGCAAACTTGGACTTTACCCAATATGTGGCAGGAAAAGTACATTTTAAAATAAAAGTTATTTTCATAGGGATCTATTCCTCATCTGTTTTTATAGAAAGCATGAAATTATGAGTCTAGATAAAGCAATGGAAGAAGTCTCAATCACTTCCAAAGGGCAGGATTTCATCCACAGGGTCAAGGCATATTCATCCAAGTAGACAGACCCATGTAGACCCATTTAGGTCTATGCACAGCACTAGGCTAAGCAGTCTGGCTCTCCATACATTTAGATCATAGGTACATATATCAGCTAAAAAGTAGGTTAAGAACATAGCCATGACATCATACTTCTGTGATCAGTAAGGTAAGAAAGGGAGAGGGAGATATGCTTCAGAGAATAATTCACATTTGTTCTGTGGAATATCTGTCTCTTTCCATTGACTGCAGGAGAAATTGGAAGTATTTCATCAATGTAAGACAGGTACTTCAGTTAGTACCTAAGGATAAAATAATCTTTACTTTCTGTATGTAGACCACACATTCCCATTTCATTTCCTCTATGTCAGTATAATACAAAGCTCTGTCTAATCAGATTTCTGAGCTTAGGTATACTTAACTAGTCAAGGAAGTAGGACCTAGTCTTATGGTTCAAAGGAACTCAGCTTGAATTCAGAAAGGCATTCAAAAGTCTTTACTATCTTAATGCAGATCTATGTTCATTGGTAATATCATGGAAAGATACTGAATATATTGCTTCATTTTACATCAACTGGCTTAAGTTATAACAGCAACTGGGTTTTCATTTCTGGAATTTTGGTAACAATGCTGCCTGGAATAACTGTGAAATTAGTCATTGCAGATGGTCTCTGTCTATCTCCTGGTAGGTGGATTTCTCCCTCATCTGCTTTCCAGAAAAAATAAATGTAAAAAGAAATAGATCATAATAGCCAAAAACCATCAAGTGACAGCAAAATATCTGCTCCACTGTACTGGTGGCTGTGCTTCACTGGTGTCACACTGATGAAATTGTGCAGTATTTTTAAAGGACCATGAGAGTCTGGAAGGAAAGGCACTAATAAATGTCATTTTTCTGTACACCTAGTCATAGCAGTAAAGTAGTCATTTTGGGGTGGTAGTTACCATTTCATTTCATTCTGGTTTCCTATTTTGAAAATAATGCTTCTTTATCAGGCAGGCTAACTATAACACTGGTGCTATATAATTCTAGAAAGCAGAAATGGATTATGTGAGGAACTGGATACATAGTAACAGAACAGACTGGAAAAGAAAAATAAATGCTTTCTCAACAAAATGGGCATGATTAATCTCTGGCAATGAGTATGCTTTCATCATCTCAATTTAATTATGGATTTCTTTTTTTCAGAAAATCTTTAGTCATACAAATGGCTCCTTTTGTGTTGAAAATATATGGTTGCTGACTACAAAGTCAAAATGTGTCAATAATAAATTATATTACTGGTTAATATGTTCAGCAAAACATACTTGGAATTGCATAGTATGTTGCTGCACTTCAGATGTATTTGTCACAAATATTTGTTTCCAGTTGGGGTTGGGGAGAAAATGCTAATTTTGATAAACTTGTACAATTGTCATTAAAACAAATTGCTACAACAGACTATTGGTTTGGTCTTTATGAATTAGTCATGCAATTGTGTTTGTTTTTTTTTCTTTCTTTTCTTTCTTTCCTTTTTTTTTTCTTTTTATTTTGGGGGGGTGAGTAAGGCATCACTGGCCTTTCAATGTATAAATAGTTAGAAAATAACCATAATGATTTAAGAACTTGTCAAATGTCTTAGTCAGTCAGTGTCTGTATGTGATCTGATGTGTTAGCTGTCTTCCACCATTTCTACATTTCCCCTAAATTGGCTATGAGAAGATAGAATAGTTTATATCATTAATTTTGAACAAGTTGAATAAAAAAAAAAAAAAGGAAAAAAAAAAGAATTAAAAAAAAAGAATGTAATTTCAAGAGGACAAATACAAAGCAAGATGGACTAATTAGCAGCACAGATAAGAGGCAGAATGACTAGTCTAGCAGCAGCACAGGCACAAGGAATATGAGGGGTTATCACAGAATCCAAATAAAACACAAAATGACAATCCCTCCTTTTAATTTTGACTCAGACACTGTCATGGATCTTATCATTGTGAAGATGAAGAAAATAAAGAATTAAGCCCAAACACTATTTACTAGTTATGAAAAAGTGTCTGACGCAGACCAGCAGTGTCAGACAGACCTGCCCTCCCAGTGCACCCGTAATCTCTAATGCTCCAGGAGTAGTCTCTGCAGCTGACACCAAGACACTGCAGTTGCGTAAATACATTTTACCATTAAATTGACTATTTTTGTTCCCCAACACTTCTTCCATTCATATTTTCACCAACAAACTAAAATGAAACATCTTGACTGGATATTACTCTCGGACATAATTTCCCTCCACTGTCTGGCTTATATTTCTCTAAGGTTCTGTAGCAAAATTTTAATTTTGCATCTATAGGTATCTGTTTAAATTATGACATACTGATGTGTGACTTCCTGTTCTACTGGATCAATGGTAAACTGAAGGCTGTTTTCACAAACAATTAATAATGAACAGGTGTACAAACCTTAACTTTAGCAAGGACACTAGGAACATACACTGAAATAGAACAGGAAGAGCTTAAACAATATTTAGATGACAGATATATTGAAGTCAGTATGATCTGATGAAATTCATCTTAAAATACTTAAAGAACTAACCATCAACATTTACCTTTGAGATTTCAAAGAGAGCAGGGAAGATCCCAGAGGGCTGCAGAAGGGCAAGCATATTATCCATCTCTGTAGTGAAAGAAAGGAGGCTTTGCAATGAATAAACATTAAACTGCCTACTTTTGATCTCACAGGAAATTTTGAGGAAAAAACTTGTAAAACAATCAATTTATAAGCACTTAGAAAATTGCAAGGTAACTAAAAAGACAACCAATTTGGATTTGTCAAGAAAAAAACTCCTGCTAGAACAGATTACCACCTTT
This sequence comes from Stictonetta naevosa, assembly GCA_011074415.1. Lineage (NCBI taxonomy): Eukaryota > Metazoa > Chordata > Aves > Anseriformes > Anatidae > Stictonetta > Stictonetta naevosa. The sequence continues at coordinate 29,159,077 of CM021697.1, forward strand.
TTCTAAAATATTTAGTGTCCTTCACATCTAGTGGATAAGCTGAATTTTGATTTCAGGAAGTCATTTGAATACCCTGACTTTGTCACAGCATTTGACTGGGAAAGTACAGTTAGATGAATGCATTGTAAAATGTGAATGTATGTCTTGAAAGAGTGTTCTCCAACACTAGCTAATTAAGCTTTGCTACCAGTCTGCAGGGATATTTAAACAGGCTCCAGAGAGCATGTCTTGGGCTTGGTTCTGGGTATTTTCTCAGTTCAGTATATTCATGAAGAATGTGGGCAATGCACACGCAAGTTCCCTGTAACTTCTTGCTTAAAACCTTACAGAGCACAGATTACCCTGGTAACTGGCACTGTTGAACAGAAAGAGCAGCCCAACACTGCCTTGGAAGTGCCCTGACTGGAGCTACAGAGACCAGACACCCCCTCATCAAGTTGTTACAGCAGTACAACAGTAACTTAGAGGATGCCCCTTTTGCCAACAGGAGGAAGAGTGTGGAGAAAATAAGGTTAATTTGTTGCCAAGATTTAAATCAGAGGAAATCTGGTTATAAGATTCTTTGGTTATAGAAGAATCAAAAAATATTGGAAGAGAGACATGTTATGCAATCCTTTCTCAGGTTTAAGAAGAGTTTAGTCAGCACAGGGCTTTTAAAATATTCATCTCTAGTGACTGGCTATAAACATCCAATTTTCCTTTTATTTCTCTGTCAAGATACATTGCTAAGGCACTACTCTCAATGAACATCTGAAAAAAAAAATGATCTAGGCAAATTAGGAGCGAAGCTGGTGTAGGTGATGACCTATGGTCTCACTTTTCTCTCATTTTATTCTGGGTCACAACAAAATGCTCATTAGAAAGTATGACTGCTCAGTTATCTAGTACACCTGCAAACAGTGTTGCTGTTTTTTAATACTATAAAAGTTAACATTTATACGAGGTTCTGGTGACTCTGAATATAGATAAGTCAAGCTTTTGTGTAAAGTACATTTTCCTTTCCTAGGCATACATTGTTTATTCTTCCCCCCAGGTTCTATCATCTCATTTAGGAAACAACAACAACAAAACGAGTATTTGTAATAATGATGTAATGATTAAATTGTCCTAAAATGTTCAAAGTGTGAAACTTCTTTAAAGAATAAAATAATGTTCAAGATAAAGGATTCCATTTCATTTAGTGAATATTAAGTAAGTTGCTTCTGGTGGTGTTTCCATTAATTTATTTTGATATCTGAATATTTAAATAATATTTTCATTAAATATTTATATTAACAATCACACATTGAAAATCAAACACATATCCCTTGCTAGTCAGGATGGTTTCTAGGCTTGTATCAGTGTTTTCTGGTATTCACAGAGCTCATTTGTTTAGAATTTCTGTTATGTGCAGAGATCTTAAACCTGACCTTACAGTCAGTTCTATTCAGGGTGCCATTTCCTTCTTACGTGATTTTTTTCTTAATGAATATGTAGACACTACATTGACTAGAGAATATCAAGTATGATTAAACTTCCCTTTCTTTCAAACACAATCAAGTATGCTTTGGGTAAGATAGCACAAATGTGTTAAGAAGATGAGTATCTATGAATCAGATCAGAGATTTTAAAAGATGATAAAATTTAGCTAGTTACTTAGGAGATCTGTTACTTGAACAGAAAAGAGCTTTAGATAGATTATATATTTTAAGTTTGCTGTTTTATGAATAAAATTTATGAATAAAAGTTAAAAGCTGGGAGGGAAATCATAGAAAGACAAAAGATCAGGTTAAACAATATTAAATGAAGATTTTACATAATTTAGTACTCATCAGTTCATAAGAACAGACTAATTATTTACAAATTTGCCATTCAAAATAGATGAATCCCTTTTTATGATCAAATTTGTAAGTACTTGCCAACCATTTCTTCCAGTTTATATATAGTTTTTGTTTGTTTGTTTGCTTGTTTGTTTTGTCACTGGAAGTCATTTTGCTTTGGAGATAAATTTGCCTTATTTATTTATGTGTGTATATCATATAAATATGTTATATACATATAGATAGGAAATATACGGACATCTGCATATGCCCATAGTAAATTTTAATCCTTTGATCTGTGACTCATAACCTAAATATCACACAATCTTGACACTCTGTTGATTCTAATAAGAGATTTCTAAATTAATTCTAATAATAATTCTCATAAAGTATTATGTTTGTGCCTAATGCCTCCAAAAGCATCATTACTTTAATTGTGATTCAAAGTCCTTGATTTATGCTATTTTACTATGAGTTTACTAAAATATCGGTTGTATGATCACTTACTTTCATTCACATTTAAACTTACAGTGAATATTTATCATAACTAGTGTTTAAGGAAATTTTCACATAGCTCAAAAATATTTTGCACGATCTAAACGGAAATCTAATTTTGTATTACTTGACTCACTAAGTGCAGCTGGTGCTACTCATTAATCTCAAACTATACTTGGGGACATCTTTATACATTATATGTACCACATTTTGGCACACATATCTCGGTGTGTATCTGCTGTTCAATTTGCATTTATCTGTCAGCTCCTCAAGTCCAGTACTGTCTTTTTTATTTATAAAGTATTAAATACAGTTGATAATACACAGAATTCATTCATATACCAGATGATCACCCCTCCACATATACTTCAAAGTTACTTTAGAGGCTATGTGACTCTTTTATTGTACTGTATTGGGATCACGTGGCAAGGGCTTGATAGTGGGGGGCTGCAGGGGTGGCCTCTGTGAAAAGAGCCCAGTAGCTGCCCCATGTCAGAGAAGAACCAGCTCCAGATGGCTCCAGAAGGGACCTGCTGCTGGATGGAGCAGAGCCAGTGAGCGACACTGGTTGGGCATCTGGGAGAACATTTAAGAAATGGAAAACAAAGCAAAACAAAACAAAACAAAAACAAAAACAACTGCTGCACAACAGCAGCTGGGAGAGAGGAGTGAGAAAATGTGAGGGAACCAGCCCTGCAGCCCCCAAGGTCATTGCAGCAGGAGGGCAGGAGGTGCTCCAGGCACACAGCAGCAGTTCCCCTGGGGCCTGTGAAGAGGCCCCTGGTGGAGCAGGCTGTCCCCCTGCAGCCCATGGGTCCCACCTGGAGCAGATCTCCATGCTGCAGCCCGTGGAGGAGCCCCTGGTGGAGCAGGTGGATGTGGCCTGGAGGAGGCTGCGGCCCATGGAGATCCCCCACAGGAGCAGGCCCCAGGCCTGGGCTGCAGCCCTTGGAGAGGAGCCCACGCAGGAGTCTGGGGGGAGCTGCTGCCCGTGGGGGACCCGTGGGGGACTGCTGGAGCAGTTTGCTCCTGGGGGATGGACCCCGTGGTACAGAGCCGTGTGGGAGCAGTTCTTGAAGAGCTGCTGCCTGTGGGCAGCCCCCGCAGGCTCAGTTCGGGAAGGACGGCATCCCGTGGGAGGAACACCACGTGGAGCAGGGGCAGAGACCCTGAAGGAGCAGAGGAGATGAAGCGCTATGGACTTACTGGGACCCCCATTCCCTGTTCCCGTGAGCTGCTTGGGAGGAGGAGGTAGAAGAGGGTGGATGAGGGGAAGGTGTTTTTAGTTTGCTTTTAGCGTCTGACTGTTATAGTCTGTTAGCGTTAGGCAATAAATTATATTAATCTCCCTATGCTGAGTCTGTTTAGGCCATGATAATAATTGTTGAGTGATCTCCCTGTCCTTATCTCAACCCTTGAGCCCTTTCCATTGTATTTTCTCCTCATTTTTCTTTGAGGAGTGGAAGTGAGAGAGCTGTTGGTGGAGTTCAGCTGCCCATCTGGGCAAAAACACCACATGTGTCTCTCAAAAAGATTTAGAATTTTTCATTTTTCCTTCTTAAATTTTCAGACTCAATTTAAGCATTTGTTTGTTTTTTGAATAAAGCTCTCAGTCAGTCATTCTCTTAAAATGTTATACTATTCATCAGGGAATCAAAACTCCATCTAATATTTACTATTCCCACATTATTTTGGCTTTTCATATAAAAAAAAAAAAAAAAAAAAGTTAATTTCCACTGTTTCTTAATCCCACTGAATTTATACTCTTTCCATAATCCAGTTCAATTACTATGTATGTATAAACAGCATATGAATTTATTAACTACAGCTATTTACAAACAAACATACAAAAAGCACATCAGTGTTCTTATATCAATGTTTTAAACAAGAGCAAATATGTTGTCCAAATACACTTTCATATGTCTTTCAACATAAACAAGAGAATGTATGTTGTCCAGAAATACCACTTCTCAATCTACACTAATATTTTTATCTTCTTATTTTTTATCTTCTTTCCTGAGGTCATTTATCTGTTTAGTTTTATAAACTATAGCAGCAGAAGACTGAAAATTTTGGTTTTGATGGGGATCAAAGGTGAAAAAACTACTTACTAACTTAAATTATGAGTTTTGAGTATCATACAGCCCACTTACACAGTTTCAATGTCACAGTAATAATTGCTAGTGCAGAAAAATGTCAGAAGTATCATTCATTTGAATGAATATTTAGTTTATCATATAAATTGCAATGCATCTGATTACATAACAGCCAAGACAATCAGATGAACTAACTCTTGAACAGCAATGAGCTATATTGGTATGGTCATTTCGATTTTAAATAAGTGTTTATAATTAGGATTTAGTTTTGTCACTAATCAAATATTTGTCATTCTTTTTCTAACCTAGATGAGGGTTACACAGGTACCTATAGTGATAAACTCATGTTCTGTTGCAGGATACCTCTTTTCTGTGCTTCCTGAGTGAAATTTTATATTACATAAAGATACAGTTAACTTTGTTTACGACAAATCCTGTTTCCTCCTGTGTTCAATGCAGATCAAGGCTTCTCTCATCACATTTAACATCTCTGTCCTATGAAAGTTAGGTAAAATTAAACAGAGCTATTCTGGCACCGCTGGTTCTTCACCTCCATACTGAGTTAGTAATAGCCTTTTCCAGACCTTGAGCATCAATTACAAAATTTTCAAGGCCTTCAGAATAATCACAACCTACTGTTTTTCACTTGCCCCTCTTTTACTCTTAGGTAGACAAGAAGTATGTTTTTCAAGCTTTTAAAAATTGCAATATAAATTATCCAATAAATGCTCAAATGTCTATGCTTTTATAAGTCACTGTCCAGAATCCCACTCTTCATGAGATCTTCGATCCAACAAAACAGTAACGTACCATCTCTTTTTTATTTACAGGATCCATGCCAGCACTTAACTGCTGTTGTGTGTTATCTTTCAGAAATTCTTGTTTGTATCCAGGTCTTTTAAAAGCCGGGGGAAAATTCAGATTTCATAACATGCCCTACTATTAGTTCTAGTCTGATAAGGACACCTTACAGGCATTCAGTTGATAAAAATACTGCTGTTTATGACAGAAACAAACAACCAAACGAAAAAAAAAAACAAACAAACAAAAAAAACACCCTGGTTTCTACTCAGCTATAAGATGTAAGGTGCTACAACTTCTTGACACGCCTGAATGTGCAAGGGGAGCTAATCAGGGCTCCAGCTTTTATGGAATGCCAACATTTTTTGTCCTCACAGAGCCAAACTTTTACTGGTATGTTTGCTTGGTGTGTTCAGGAGATACAAATTTATGAGCAACACTTTTGTTTTAATTTAATGTATTTTTAAGAATTCCAGCAAGCAAAATACAGAGCAAAACAAAAACCTAACAAACAAACAAACAACAACAACACCCTCCCCCCATCCCCAACAACAACAAAAAACTGTATGGCATCATTAAAAAAAAAAAAAAAGAGAGAATAATTTATAGGGGGAAAATATATTATGAATTTTATTAACATTTTTATTGACACTATTTTTTAATGATTTCTCAAGCAGTTCCAATTTCAAATGCTTTTTTTTTATTGTTGTTTGGTTGGTTGTTTATTTTGCTACTTGTGAAAGACTTGTGGCCATTTCAAGTAGAATGTAGCATTCTTTTACTGAAGTGCCTGTGAGGTCTTTGAAGATGTTACTTTGATCAACAAAGCTTTTTGGGGACATATATTTTTGCTCTGTGTATTTGAAAAGGGCTTACATCCTTGGTGAAAACTGCTACAGGCCATAGTCTAAATTATACTGGTTGCTGAGCCCCAGCTGTTTACACTTTTTTACATTTTGTTGTTTACACCTGTTTCTTTCTTCAAGTTGTTTTCTGCTTATTCTGATCAGCTAAATCAACACACAAATTTCAACCTCCTGGACTCCTGCTGTCTCAGTCCCATCGGTGTTTAGTGATAAACAAAAAGAAGGCCTGTCTTTAAGTTCCTGGTATAATTGCAAGCAAAACTTGTTCATATAAATCTGAAAACAAAGATATTTCTTTTTCTGGTTGCTACAGCAGACGGGCAACCAAAATCATTTTTTTCCCCATCCTAGACTTGCTTTTGTTTTTTTTTTCTCTCACCTGCAAGAAGTAGAAATAATGTGTTACAGGAAAGCATACCATTTTTCCATGTGGTTACATTTTACTGGTATTTCAAACCGAAATAATATATTTTTTTCATGTGACAGCTTCCATTTATGCTTCTAAATCCATTGCCAACTCCATTATCTTCGTAGTGTATGCCCTTAAGTAGCCAAAAGGTAGAATTTATTTTGGCATTCAGTGATTCAGACAGACAAAAATATCAATTATCACAATAGTGAGAACAGTTTCAGCTATCAGACTTCTTCTGCTTATTAAACCACATCTGAGATCATTCTCATTTTGATTTCAGTTTTAGGCATCACCAGACACTTCAGTAGTCAAATGACCAAACAATAGCCCTGAAACAGGTGCAGAAACATAACTGCACCCATAACTACCAGTGGCAACAATTTTTTTTTTTTTTTTTTGGTGCAAGAAACAAAAAGAGAGAAGAAGGGTTTAGAAAATGTATCTGATGCCACATGTGCATGAATATTCAGAACCACGGACAACAATGCATCTGCTGTTGTTTGTCTGTGATTACAGTTATTAAGCAGGTGCTTCATCTATAGCACAAATATTCTGTCAACATCTATATTTTGGATTTGAAAATAAATACACGTTTTTAAAAATCATGTTTAGTTTGTAAGCAGTTTGTTACCAGACGAAAATGTCTCACTGGTGAAATTGCTTCAAATAAAGAGCTCAGGTACCTGAGTCGCTAGCATCACCATTAGTTTCAACTGTTTTAATCCCTTTTTCTTTTTTTTCCTTTTTTTTTTTTTTTTATTTACTTATTTCAAGGAGACATCGTATAGATATTTGATTTTACCCTACAATATTGTAAGGAAGTTCCTTGATTATGAAATACCTTTGGAAATGGAAGGTTCTGTGTGAACAAATGTAATGCAAAGAGGAATACATATCTTATACATGCATTGCAATAAATGTGTCAATAAGATATAAATATTGAAAATATCAAAATATAATTTCAACTAGAGAAAGATTTCCATGAGTGCTTACAAGCAAATGAGCTTTGGTCTTTACATGGTGTTTTCACTCTCTTGATACAAATGGAGCCTTCAGATAAGAGAATATTATGTGCACTGCAGGCAACAAAACAGTGTGCTTTATTCACAGAAAGCAGGCTGTAACACAATCCTTAAAGCTATTTCAGGTGAACTTCAGATAGCAAGAATATAAAGGAGAAGCAGTAAGTGGAGACTTCAGTACACTGTAGCTTTTAAAGGTTTTTGTAGAAATCTAGCCTGATCTCTTCAGTGTTTTTGTTTTCCCTTGCAGATAGTATAGCATATTGGTCCAGACTCAGTCCTGCTGCTGTATTTTTCAGTCTGGTTATACATAGGATACATTTGTTTTGCTGTCTATTTATACTCCTAGCCAGTAATACAGTACATAAAAACAACAAAGCTTATTTCTCAAACAAACAAAAAATCTCTTTTATCACTTCTCTCTGAAGTATACCCATATAACGGCCATCTCAGTGGGACAGAAAAACATTGGGAACTACAATAAAGAAAGACAAAATCAACAATGTGCAATAGCTTATGTGACTAGATCAAATTGGTTTGCTTTTGGCTGGTTGTTTTTGTTTTTCTTTCCAATCATTGCTTTTCAACAAACTGTGTATCAATGTTTGTGTAAGGAGATTTTTTTTTTTTTTTTGGTAGATTTCAAACACTGTTATATCCGAATGATTTTCTGCAAAAAAACACCAAAGTAATTGTTTGTATTTCCAGAATGACACTTCTTTTTTGCTCCCTTTTACAATTCCTTTACAGTGCAATGATAGGACAGTGTTGACCAGAGCTCTCATGGTATCTTTGAATATGAAACATCTCTGAACAAATGCTTTATCATGTACATGCACAGTGCATAATTTTCTACCAGAACTACATCCCTGGGGAGAGACTTCCTGTAGAGGCTGTTCTAAATAAATTGGATCCTGCTTGAGAGGATTTTTAATTTCCCTGTTAAGTGTAATGTGCAGTCATTTCTTTAAGAGATGTTCTTGGAGAGGCTGTCTCAACAGCCACATTTTTGTACTGCAGACAGCATGCTGGTGTGCAGCACTAAAGGAAAGCCACAGAGGGTTGGGTGGGATGGGGGGAATGAAGTCTGAAAATCCTACAAAGGTGCCTGACAGACTCCCACCAACAAGCTCTGCAACCCTGTACTCCTGGACTACAGCTGTCCGGTTTGCCATGAAAATTGGCATGCAAATCCTCATCTTCTTGGGAAGACCTTCCTTCCAAGTTTCTCAACGTGTGCCCTCAAGCAGGTTTGCAATGAACAATTTTCTTTTTTTTTTTTTTTTTTGGTCCTCAGTAGTCCCCATTTCAGGACTGGCCATCTGGCTAGGTATAGCATCTCTTGACAGAAAATAAACTCTACTCCTTATCTTTGTTTAATAAAACCATCAGGCTAAAGTGAGCAAAGTTTTATTCAAACTCAAAAATGTATTACCCCGAGATCCAGATCAAGGGAAATCTATGGACAGGACTGTTGATCAGAGGAGGTTTATTTACTTTGCAGATGCTTAATCATGTTTTAAAACCAGAAAACTGATTCTAAAAAATATAAGTTTTTCTCTACCCAAGGTCTTTTCGTAGATATTTTGCACACCTCACTTCCAGAAGACAAAGATAAATCTACATATGTTGTGCTTGACAGGTTGCTATCAGTACTCAATTAACCTGTTTTGAGTTTGTTCATGTGTATCTCCATTGCATCATTTCTATAACGATGCTGTAAGACTTTTTCCAGTCCCCCCACATATAAAAATATATGTATGTACATATATATGTATATGTGTGCATAATATATGTGTATAATATAAATGTGTACAATATAAAATATGTATATTCTGTTCTCCTGCATACTTATAGCCTTATAGATCTCAAGTGATTCAGAACATCATCCTTATTTTCAGCTTCTGGTGCTCCTTTTGTGCAATTGGTTTTCTATAATCCCATAATGACCAGACGTCCTCTGCTTTCTGTCTGTAGTTCACTTAATCTTTGCCTGTCTGCAGCTCTGCTGTGCTACATCTCAATGCACTCTTTTATTCATGCCTTACATTTCCTCAGTCTTCTTTTTTGTCCTTTCTTTTCTCCATTTTTTTCCTTGTCTTTAATCCATTTCATGTTTCCTTCAGAGATTTTCATAACGTTACACTGTTTTACCATAAAATCCCTGAAGGATTTTACTTTCTCACTACATCTTGGGAACCACTGTTCATGCTGAATTCATGTCACTTGAGAATCTATGGCTGAATAAACAGTTGAAGGACTGAGTGTGGAAAAACTGAAAGTAAAAACTGATTTTAATCTAGTTCTATCATATATTCTCTTATTGTACACCAATGGATAAGGAAAGAACTTGTGGTATGAAATTCCCAACATCTCTCAGGTCAATGGGGAAACTCTGTTTGCAATTAGCTCATGTATCTATCTATTTGGTAATAGGGATGCAAACAAGGAACTTTTACAAAAAAACTCTTAAAGATGGCAACTGAAATTGTCACTGAGAGATCTTTGGGTGTGTTTTTTTGTTGTTGTTTGGTTGGTTTTGGTGGTTTTTTTTTGGCATCTTAAAACTACTTTTGGCTGGATTTTTGGTAGTTCATTTGGAACTGTGGGGTAATGTGGCTGTGGACCTACTGATCCCTGTGTATAAAAGATACTTGAAATTTCTCTGTCTCATTGCTCTGCACATTTGCTTCATTAAAAAAAAAAAATCAGAGTGAACAGGAGGTCTGTATGGCATAGATACCTGATTAGTGCTCATCTGTCTTATACTATTTTTCTGACCTACCTTCTAAATCAAAAATCACTGGGTGAATGTCTGAGCTTAGTGTGTCTGTGACAAGTGTGTCTTGATACAAGTTAAATAAAAACATTTTAAAAGTTAGATTATTTTTTTTTTCCTAGTATTATGGAATGAAACGTAATAGTAAAATTAAATACTTAAAAGCCAAAGCAAGATCAGGCAGTTTTAGGCATCTTCCCACTAACATGGAAGGAAAGTTATGCCTGAACACAATTTGATTGCTGATTTTGTGCCCAACAACCTCTCAGATTTATTTAAGTCAGTTATACTGGAGTACTTTGTTGTGCATCTTTATATGATAAAATGGATATTCAATTAATTGAAATTAATTGAGTATTTAAACACTTTCCCCCGACCCTGCTCAAGGGAGACTTGGCACTTCTTTATGTAAAGAGTGCTGAGTCTGCCAGGGACTGATATTCCTGGGGGGAAAAAAAAAAAAAAAAAAAAAAAAAAAGTGTTATAAATCGTTCTAGACCCAAGTGAATGACTTAGACCCAAGTGAATGGTTGGGGGGGGGGGGGGCAGACAAAAAATAACATTACTAAGAAAAGCTAAAAGCTTGTGAAGCATGTGAAGCATTCAGCAAGAATGTGAAAGATGTGACTAATCTTGTGATAACAGACCCTCTGTGAGTAAATCTGCACAGTGGGAAGATGGGTATTCAGAATGCATAATGTTTGGAAGAGATTAATTTAAAGGTAAAGATGTTGATGTAGATTTAGGAAAACCCTGTGATTAAATAGAAAATACCTTCAAATTGCTATCATTGTGAAAACATTTCTGTGATTTTTTCTGTTTTCGAAAATGAGCAAAAAGACCAAATACTGCAAGCTTGTCCAACTCTCATTGGGAACAACAGGAATTTTGTATGTTTGTAACAGCAAAAAATTTTTCCATTGGAGAAAATTAGCCTATATTTAGTAGCATACAGATTTTTGTTTTAAATGATAGCACTTAAAAGGTAAAGACTAGTGGATCTCTGTGTAATGAGTAGTCAATGTCATTCATTGAGCTCCCATGATATGGTCCTTCTTGAATAACTATTTCTCTGCCATCTAAGCACTGGTATGTTACACTGATGAGTAATGTGACAAGTGCATGAACTTTTATTGCAGGTTTTCTCAGTAATAATGCCTCCTTTACTCTAGGCTAACCAACCCTTGCCCCATCAGCTGCTACTCGAAAGAATTGTTCTCTAGACCCTTCACCAACTTTGTTGCCCTTCTTTGGACATGCTCCAGCACCTTGATGTCCTTCTTGTAGAGAGGGATCCAAAATTGAACACAGCATTCCAGCAGTGGCCACCAGAGTCGAGTACAGGGGAACAATCACTTCCCTAGTCCTGCTGGCCACAGTATTTCTGATACAAATCAGGATGCTGTTGGTCTTCTTGGCCACCTGAGCACACTGCTGGCTCATATTCAGCCAATACCCCCAAGTCCCTTTCTGTTGGGCAGCTTTCCAGCTAATGTTCCTCCAGCCTGTAGCATTGCATGGGGTTGTTACGCCCCAAGAGCAGGACTCGGCACTTGGCCTTGTTGAACCTCATACAGTTGGCCTCAGCCCATCAGTCCAGCCTATCCAGATTGCTCTGTAGAGCCTTCCTACCCTACAAGTGCATAAAGTTATAAATTTAAAATAGAAATACACATTTTAGAATTCTAAAATACCAGTAAATGAAAAACAACTAAGGTGAATAAAGGATTGCACATTTTGCATAGAAAAAGTTATTACTTTTATTAAAGTGATCTGAGCTAAATTAGAGGTTTGTTCTCACACAGTCAATATGTGAGCATTTGAAGAAAACAAGAATTTGTCTTAAAGCTATTATAAGAATGTTAAGAAGATACTTTGAAATAGTTTCTAAAGGCTATTGTCTCTAAGAATATAACAGCAGTTAAGATGAAAATTCAGAAGGTCTTCTCACATCTTTTAACTCTAAGCCACGTAAATTAGAAACATCATTTGGAAGGCATTCTAAATATTTTGCTTATATGCACATTTTGTGGATGCAAGTCAACATTAAGGCTCCAGCCTGAGATGGCATTCAGAGAAGAACTAGGTATGGGGGACTTTCATCCAGGACATAAACTGTCCTTTTTAGGTGAGGGGCACGTCATTGCCAGCAGAGCCATCTCGTACGATCAGCTGCCTTTGTGGCAATGTTACATGGTTATTCCATATGTCCTGACAATTGTATTATTACCATCCATTTATTTGAATTGTACATAACCAAAATTAATCTGCCAGCCAAATGATGTGGACTGCTGCTACAGCCATTGCCTAGCAGGAAATTTAGGTGAGGGACCAGGGTTAAGGAGTCTGAACATGATCCAGCTACACTGTGCTACTTCTTGCCATCCATGCAGTCAGGCATTAAAATACTCTTAGGGGTACATAGTTTCTTGGCATTAAAATACATCCACCTATAGGTGGCCTTATACTTAGGAAAGCACTGAGCACTCCGACCTTAGGCAAAGTATTTCAACAAATAGATGCATGCGTATAGAGCTGTGTATGGGATTAATCTGACAAATGAAGGCACCCGTCTCTGCTATTCATATATATTGAAAGAGTCATCCTACACTCCCTTCATGGTTAGAAAGAAATAGCCACTTTCAGGGCACAATGACTCTCACCCTAAGGTAGATGTTGAAAAGATGTCTCATGAATCATGCTTCGAAAATGTTCACTCCTCTCCACCAATCATGAAAGCAGATCAGCTTGGTTATAAAACTCTGCATTGTAGACCTCTACAGCTGAGTACAATGTATCCTACCCCAGTGTCCAATTTATTGTAGTCTTTATTTATGGGAAATATTAATATTACAGAACATTACAGAATACTACCTAAGGGATTTTTTTTATTACTGTACATATTTTAAGTATACCTTTTATCAGGGAACAAGTCTATCATTGCTTTCAACAAAAGAACACAGCAAGACTTGTACCATTATCAGCAAAGAGTAAAAGACACTAAATATGCCTAGTGGATTCTAGGAGGTAGGAGTCTGCTTGTAGATATAAGCCACGTCCATATGTTACAGTTATTGGTAGTTCTATAAAGTAGTATAAAACCAATTTTTACATTAATATTTCTATTATCTTTTCCGTAGCTAGAAACATTCCAAGTTTTTGGCTTACACACAGAAGCAGAAAAAAATGAAACTGAAGGTAAGAGCAAACAAACTTATTATGCATGACTCAATTGAAAGGTCACAAAATTATTCTGATCTCTCTTATCTACAGAAAGCTTACATTCACTAATATTCATACTTTGACTCTTGACATATGAGAAATTTTCCGGCAGATAGTTCTTTCACAGAGAAGGGACTACTGTCACAGGAATTGGAATAGAAGGTTAGTTTTCTGCATAAACTTTCTTTTCAGAAAATGAAAGTTTGGGGGTTTATTTTAAGACTGTAGCAACAGACTTAAGTCATTCAAATGTCAAAAAGTTAGTCATTCAAATGTCAAAAAGAGAAACCCTCTAGACATGACCTAGTGTTTATTTATTTCAACATTTTAATTAAATCTCCTCAGAAAGAACAGATCACAGACTAAAACAGATGAGAACTCTGGCTTATTTTGATAGAACAAAATCTCTTTTCATGAAATCAGGAGCCTGTTTATTATATTCAAATCCTGTCTATAACAATGAGACAACTTTCTACTACTACATCATCTGTCATGTTAGAACAGTGACTGCTTTCCTTTTTTTTTTTCCTTTTTTTTTTCTTTTTTTTGTAAGATAAAATAAAATGCTGGGAAGTTTGGATAAGAGACAGATCACTGGCATTTCCATTCCAACCGATGATTTTTAGGATGTCATGGCTGTAGATTAGGAGTAGAATATTACACAAAAATCAGTTAACATATCTGTTCTACTAGAGTTGCAACTGTTTGTCCCTTATATTTCATTCTTTTGTAAGCCTAGATTCCATTTTTAAGAAGTGAATGTCAATAACCAAAGTTATATTAAAAGTTAAATATATATGTCTTTTTTTTTTTTTTTTTTTTTTTTTTTTCCCCTAATCTTTAATCTGGATAGCTCTAAAGTAAAATGAATTAGTAGAGAATCAGGCACAGATTTTCTGACTCCCACTGACTGTATCAGAGTTTTCACAGTTACACAATGTCTTTGAAGGTCTCATAGGTTTCATAGTTTAAGAATATGCTTCTGTTTCTAAACATTCTAAACATTTCTAAACATTACTGGGTCTAAACATTCCCCAAATAAGTTAAATACTTCCTCCTTAGCTCTTAAAAAAAAAAAAAAAAAAAAAAAAAAAAGTTAAATCATTAAATGTGCTGAGGTAAATCCAGTTTCTGAATCCAATGTAATTCATAATAACTAAATTGCTGCAGGTACTATACTTGTAGGTTACCATAAAATATCTCCATAATCCCATTCAGAGCTCACGAATGGTCTATTATGATATCCCTTATGAAGCAAAAGTGTTCACAAATTCACACAAATTCAATACATTCTGCTTTGTAATGTATGAAGTAGCATTCATGTCCCTTTTTCAAAAAACACTTTTTGCAACTCCAGTCCAGATGCATATATTTCTCAGATGTTAAGAAATACAGTGAAGCTCATGGTAAAGTTCTCAATAATCCCCACTAATATAATTCCATATACTCTCTGATGTTGTCATGATACTGACAAAACCTGTTCTAAGGTTTGGCCAACATCATGACTTCTTTGTCCTTTAACAGTGATGTCTTTTTAAGTGTCCTTTAAGTGATGTCTTTTTGAACATGGCTCACACATTTTCTTTGTGGAAACAGCAGGATGCATTTACAGAGGTCTCTGTAAGGTGCACAGTCTGCGTGTTGTGAAATCAGGATGGGCTAATAACAGAAGGGTGAGAAAATAGGTTCTCAGAAATCCTTACTTTAAAGAGTTGTCAAGAGTATCTTGAAATTTGGAGTGAAAATGAATGTGCTCTCTGGGAATCTGTAAGTTTTGTGTAAGAGTTCTTATTTTGTTCGTAACGTAACGGGGTGAGCTGGGGGAAGAAATTCTACATTTTTTTCTCTCTCTGCTAAGATCCATAAGACATTTCCCAGTCTGTCTGTGCTTCAGTGCCTTTTCTCATAAAATATAATCTTCAGGCTTTCCAAAACAAAACAATTAGAAAAACAAGCATAGTTTGGGTGGCAGAAATCCATAAATGATAGGACACAGAGCTTGATATATCAGTAGTCAGCAGTGATTCTGTTACTGTTTTCATCTCAGGGAAGAAAAAACAGGAATAATAGTAAATAAATATGTTTTTCTTTATGAGATCTTTTGTTCAAATACGTGAACAAGAGGCAACCTTTAAGTGCACTGCTGTTAAACTGGCCAATATCCCTCATTGCTCCACCTTCTGAATTGCCCATGACAAACTGAGATGAAAAATTCCTATGCCCTCATGCCCACTTTTTTTTTTTTTTTTTTTTTTTTTTTTTTTTAATGGCACATTTACATTTAAGCCTTTGACAGAATTACCTGTAGTCATTCTATTTTTATTTCTGCATGTCCACAGTATTGTCTGGAAACCGATATAATTTCTACCTAAAGACATTATCTCTTCAAACCACCATAACCTTGGACTATCACAAGCAGGAAAAGCTGGCCTTTCATGCTGTCTATAGTCTCATATTTTTCTGTAGATGACTTTAAATGTTTTTATGCAATGGACTACAAAGGCATGACAAGCAGAATATTAACAGTCACAATGAAGCTGAATAGCCATTCAGACAAAAGTCTCTTGAACAACTTTGCTTCTGCCAACAGCCCATCCGTGTTAGCACTTACCTGTTATCACACAAAGCAAATGTAAATGGCTTTCATGATTAATGTGGATGAGATTTAATTGTGCTTCTATTTGCAGTAGTACAGTATCCCTGTATTTTGTATTTTAGGACACCCATTCCAGTAAATAGAAAAATATAAATAAGTATTGTTTTCAGTCATAGAAAGAAGATATGTTAACTTTGGTTTTACAGGCTGTTTTACTCTAAATGTATTGTATATTTTATGTGAATTTCATCAACTTTGCAAAGGATCGTCAATTATTCCTACATTATCTTTAATGGCATAAACAGAAGCATGCTCATTGACTCTACTATTTGCATGTTAAAAGGACTGCTGGAATAAAATAAGCTGTTCACTACACTTGATTCATTTCTTACTATAATGGGAAATACGGTCTTTGAATGGCTGTCTGATTTCAAAAGAGCATGCAATTATTTTAGATAATAAGAGTCCATAGAGGGAGTGTAGTAGCACCGTCTAACCAAACAGGACAATGTGCTGTTGATTTTTGACCTTCTAGTGTTCCAAACTGACAGAAATTTTCTAAGTGACCTTTAATGCTGCAGTATATTTGCCATTTTGTGTCAGCCTCTGATTTTCCTGGCTATGTGAGTTTGCACTTGCTGCTAATGTAAGCTTTTCACCTGAGCAAGTGATTTATGCACGTGCCTGTGTGCACACACACACACAGAGTAGGAATGCTTTGCAAGCTTCAGAGAATGAGAGCTGTGCTAGACTACAGATCACACCTCTCCCCTAACCTTCCCCATTCAAACACTCACTGGTTTTGGTTAATAAAAAGCTTTTGATGTTTGAAAAATATTTTGCAGAGTTAAAGAATGTTTTTCAGACAAAAGGAAAAACCATACCTCAAAGTTCAGAAAGAATAACAACTAATTTTTCCCTACTAGAATAATTTATGTACTTAGAAGAAAGGCATTTCCTTTTCAATGTGAATAAAACCTAATGGTAAATATACAGTAGTCTCTAAAAATGTGTATTATTTACCTGCACTTCTTCACTACACATATGAAAAATTCATCCTTTCAACTTCTGGCCTACAGAGACTTTTCAATCATTAATGAATTGCTTTCAAAGGCCTATCACATTAATTCTCCAAGGCAAAGAGGTTGGAGGGATATGGGATAAGGAATTTAAATCCAGCCACTGACAGATTTTCAGAGGCAATTTAAATTTGACTGGTGGAACTCTCGCCATACCCAGTCTCTCTGGTAGGTCCCAGCTTCACCCTTCCCCTTCTGGGAAAGGTATTTAATGCAATTGTGAACCAGGATGAAAGAAACTGGCACAAAGGATCAGAAGTCCCTGCAACCTCTGTTGGAGGGACAGGCAGACAGCAGGGGTCAGTGACTTGGATTTTAATCTTCTTCCAGAAAACTGTCAGGTCATTTGATTGGAGAATCAAACAAGAATCATGAGCAATATTTGCTTTTATATGGGTAGCTACATAGGAGAACTCTACCACTGTAGGAGGCTGGATTTCCTTCCTCAGTCCTAAACAGTAAATTTTATTTTCCTGGATATCATTCTAACCGATATTCCAGACAACTTCAACCCTTCATTATAAACTACATTAAATAACTAAGAAGCTGTTCTAACGACAAAAGTTAGTTTATTAATACTAATAGTCCAGGGCTTTCACCAGGAAGAAAGGAATCTAAAAAAGACAGGCATATCTCAATATTACTCATCGTGCTTCCAATTTATTATTTCTGCAAGATGGAGTCATTTTTAGTGGGTTTTGAGTCTAAATTCATAGATCTTGTTTTGTTATGTAAGAGACTATAAGTTTACTGTAACTTCACTCTGTAATCTTTCCCCTCCATGGAGGTTCAGATGCTTGTAACTGAGGGTGCAAGCCCAACTAGATAAGGCCTAAGTTTGTAATTTTGGCTCAGACTGCTGGAAAAATTTCAAAGTTGTGAGAAATTGCTGCAGGAAGATCAAAACAATGCAATTACAAAAGGATTCTCTACATCACAGAGTAGTTTGTTTTCATTACCTATATCACTGTAACTGTTGTCACTGGCATTTTCCAGGAAGAATGCAAAACTTTGTAGAGGTGGACACAGTGAAAAGTCAGGCAAAGACTGTATTATTCCATAGAAATACTGCAATGATGCATGTCTACTAATGAATATGTGTAGTGTTACAAAGCTTGTCCTTACCTGCTGTGCTGCACACACCAGGATCCTGGCTTTTTCTTATGTAAATGTTGTTCCTTTTGGAAAAAAAACTGCTGGCCCTGATGCTCAGATTTAATCTCCAGGGAAACATGTTCACCGAGGAACAGGTTTGATGGGAAGTGTGGCAGTTGGGCTGCTGCACTGCTCAGTCTTGCCCCTAGAGTGAAGCCAGGACATAGGTGGGACATGCATTGTTACTAGCCATGCTGACAGAAATGATTGTGCATAGCTTACTGTACAAACTGAGAACAAAAATTTTCAGAAAGTGGTTTTAATTTATGTGCACTACCTGCAGGAAAGTCATGAGAAGCTTCCAGTAATTTATTTGATTTCTTGCAGTAACAGATATTTAGGTCCAATACTCAATGTCATTATCTACCATTGATAAGAAACCAATCAAACTGAAAATTTGTAATAATATCTGTAGGTGTGTAATCCAAAATTATTTTTCTTTTAAATGCATTGCAAGATGGTGTCATTTTCTAAATTAGCAGTGCAACTCAGAACTAATATATATATATATTGTTGGTTGAGTATGGGCAAAATATGTAGAAAGATTGTGGATGCTGCAAGGAATGGCACACATGTTGCAAGAAAACTTACAAGTTACAACAGCAAAAGAACAGAAGTAAACACCCCAAATTACATACACACATTGATAAAAACTAACCAGGAGAAATTGCATAACACCTCTTTGAAGATATTAGTTGTTGCTTTTAGAGGCAGAAGAAACAACATTTTCCACAAACTTACCTAAAAATCATAAAAAGCTCAACATTTATTTCATTTTTCTTTCAATTTTTTTTAAAGTACTTTTCATGTTGACAATTTTTGCAAACATGCAGGCCTCTGTATCACTAGCAATTTGAATTCAAACAAAACCCTCAATTATAGTCTGAAATTATTCTATGCCTCATGAATTCAAGTTGGTCCTCATACATTAATTTACCTACAAATCATTTGGACTCTGTTGCTAAAATCTTAGCATATTTCACAGCATTACATTTGATTATTTAAAGGTGCCTGTGGTTTTAACAAGTGCTGCTCATCCATTTTGAATGACTAGTAGACTTATTATAGTGCAAGACAGCTTGTCTTGCTGTGCACCTGAAAGAGCTGAGGCTGTGAAACTCTTGTTTACCAGTTTCAGATAACTGGTTGAAGAGGCTGTTGATCCATGTACATCCCATCTCTCATCACCACCTCCTCCTTTATCTCAGCAGCAGAATACTTTGTGCAATCTCTCCCTAATCCCATAAAAATGAGTCATATGATATTAAAAGGTTCAAATATAATATCTTACCTAATGGCAGGAATTTTTAAATGCAGTGGAATAGTGACATTATCAGTCCAATGGGGCCAGTTACAATGAGCAACTACACCCAGGAAACTTGTCAGCTAACACATTTGGTTTTAAGAGAATGTGTGAGTCCTTCAGCTTGGGATAAAGCTACACTTCAATCAATATGTAGAAATAAAATCCATTAGCCTTGTGATGATATGGTTGAGTTGGTTCCTGAAATGATATGGATGCTTGAATATATTTCCCAGATTTAAATGAGTAGGCCCAAAAGTCAGAACAAAAATCAAAATGCATCTAGGGTCTACACAGTAAATTGCTTTTGCATCATCACAAGTAGAATAAGTATCTCAGATCTTTTATTTGTGCAATGTAAGACAATTTTATATACAGTCTGTGGCCCCCTGGGTTGTGTACATTAGGGTAAAGAATTCAGACAGCAAAGGATTATTTATTTCCAGGAAAAAATGTGAAGATCCAAATGCCAAAAAGCATCATTCTCTTTGAACACAGGGTATAAAATTGCCTCCCACCAGTCATGAATTCATGTATTGACATTGGTCAAAAAAAAAATCATTAAAGACTTCCACTTCATGGAACATGAAGAAGGAACAGGAAATATCCATATCATTTTCTCTGAAACCTGGTGGTTAGCTATGTTGCTTTTTAAGTGCCTACTCTGTTAAAATTATCACCTTGGAGCTCTGTACTCTACGGCATTTAAAACTCCAAAAGATTCTGGCCCTGTTGACTCTAACATAATCTACCTAGTCTCTCCTCATCTTAATCTTTCTAAATAAGCAGAGATTTCTCAAGAATGACTGATTTAGAGAGACTTCTACGGAACATTGCTTCTTTTAGCTGGAATTTCTAGAAACTAAAATATTTGACTCAGCAAATTTTTGTACTGCAGCAAGATAACCTGATAATATTGAATTCTTAAATGCTTGGGCGGGGGGTGAGGGGTGGTGGAGTGGAGAGTGGAACAAAAGCTCTTGGAAATTGCCTGTATTATTGTATGCCTAATTTTCATACCTGGCTTCTTTCTGGACTTATGCCATTTACTAAACAATTAAGTTAAAGCTGTCTGTGAGAACACATAAGAAAATATATAGTACTACCCAGTGTCTTGCAATTCAGAATTAATTTGCCTGATTTAGCTCTAACTTTCAAAAAAAATCTCCTTTTGTCTGAGAACATTTCAGCTCTGTATTAAGGCAAATAAGGCTTCAACTTTACCTTTTATAGGAACAATTAACATCTGCTAAAATAATTTGTAGAGTAAGTATATAGAGAATTCAATCATAAGCATTCTGTGGAACACGGTACTTGGGAAAGCAGTGAAACTATGAGGTTTTTAACAGCATTATGTTCAATAAGAAAACAGAGAAAAAGACACCATGAACAAACACGAGAAAAGTGAAAGCAAGAGAATAGAACACATTCTGATTTGGAGCAAAACTCTTCTTTACAGAGAATATGAGTTTTATGCTGAACATCATTTGAGTCAAAATTTCACAGCGTATTTTGTAAAGAATAGTGGTCACACACACACACACACACACACACACACACAAAGACGCAAGCAAACAAATAAACAGAAATTGAAAGAATTAAAATGAAAGCAACAGAACAGAGACTCTTGGCCACTCAGGTACTTGTAAAACTGTTGCACTGCTTTTTGTGTAAACAAACAAACAAACAAAAATAGTACAGAATAAATATTCAGCTAAAGTTATAGTGCTGTATTGTTTTTTGTTTTATTTTGTTTTTTAACTCCTATTGACAGATTTTTTTTCAAACATCAAGATCCTAAATGTGGGTTATATTATGTAGACTAAGAGGATTAGTTGGAAAAAAAAAAAAAAAAAAAAGAAGCTTTAAATTATAATAAGAATTCAAATACTGGTTGAGAACCTTTGCATTTATCAAAGACAAAAGTTTAAGAAGACATTCACTGATCAGCTGAACAGCATATTCTATCATTTTGCTTACCACTTTACCATACAGATTTTTCTGCATTTACTGATAATGAAAATTGTGCAAAAAGGTCATTGATTTCAGTTCATTGCTGACTAATCAAGGAACTAATAAATATGAGAAAAACTAGTAGAATTTGGCCCAGTGTGAGATTTTAAATCATTGGTTCTGCTAATTTGAGTACTAGACTTCCAAAAGAATGCATTGATTTTTTTTCTCGAAAAAGTAGAGTTAAATATGATTTCAAAGAACATTTTTCTAAACTTGTGGTTTCTTGCTTGCAAGGGGACAAAGCTTAAAAAAAGACCATCAGGAGACTGAAAAGCTGGAAAATCTCCATGAAGCCCCAGCTGTCTCTATGTGTCCTCTCCTGGTTTGATGAAATGAAATGAAATGAAATGGATTCTATGAAAAAAAGCATTTCTTAAATCTTAAGGTTTGGCATTCTGATTTCATGTTAATTCCTTTTGCATCAATTTCTCCTCCAAAGCTATAAAAGCATCTTAATGGGGAATACAGATCTAAAATGAAGATGTGAGATGAAAAGCAAAAAGTTGCATTTAAAATAAATTTATATCTACTCTTGTCAAATTATCTTTTAAAAATAATTCTGATAAACTGAGCTGAATGTAGTCATTTTTTCTGAGTGATAGTGAATTTTTATACCCCATTAGAACCAGCTCGAATTCACCTTTGGTCATGTGAGAAACATATTTTTTTATATCTTTTAGAGATGACAGTTTTGCATTAAATAATTGCCCCACCAAAAAAGATCAAAAGGTAATGGTCTCAAAAGCTTACAAAAACAAAACAAAACAAAACAAAAAACAACAACAACATTTTTTTTTTTTTTGGGGGGGGGGTTGAGGGCAGGATGACTTTTCTGAATACAAAGTCATCCCAATCAAAATAAGCAATTTTTTCACTTACATTTTAATGAATGTTATTCAAAATGTTACTCTTTTTTCTTGAATTCTAACAGCAGCTGTTTGAAGACAATGGACATTTTCTAAAGAAATGAAAAATGCATAATATGAACCTCTCTATATAATAATGTTTGTATGTGTAATGAATATAAAGTTTCTAGCAGGGAGCTAAGCCTAACTGTTTTTTTGCAAATGCTAATGTAGCTCTAGCCCATCACCTACTATCCTCTGGGTTGCTTTTAATTCTATGAAATGTGATTAAAAAAAAAAAAAGTTAATCGTATGGTAATTTAATACATGTTAATTAAAATAATGTTCTAATTGTTAATTATAATCTGAAGGCATTTTGGACACTGTATGTAGTTCACTGCTGCAGATGTTTCATACTTGCATTCAAGAACATTTGTTGCTATATGTCTGCATTGTATTTCTTAAACATATTTTCACAACACATTTACTACATTTTTTGTCATTTTGTCTTTACTTTCTTTCCCATGTCAATTCTATTTTAAAACTTTGTGGTATAGCAACCAGATTTCCTACCCAGCCTTCAGCTTCCTCTGCTTCCCTTTAAAACCACCTTGATCACTATTTCATTGGAGCAAAAGGTTTTCTCTGTTGGCGGTAAACCTTCATTCCAGCAGTGATTGTCCCTTGTGTATCCTGAAGCCATATTCACTCATTTAATATTGATCCAGACTGTTGCAAACTTGTGCATGCATTCCCAACTAGAATAAAATAAACAAATTTAACAGGAAGCTTAATTTTTTACACCAGTGAAATTTTTACACCTTTTCTCGCTTTTGAACCATTTGTTAACATCTGTTTCACTTTTCTCAGTTCTTTTTACAGTTTATTTGTAGTAGCTTTGTTTATGTAGAGCAGCTGAGAAAATAAATTGTAAAAAAGAAAGGACCTGAATATATAAGACAAGAATACCATGGTACAGGTGTTCTTTGTTGTTGTTGTTGTTGTTGTTGTTGTTGTTGTTGTTGTGGTTTTGTTTTTGTTTTTATAGGTAATATCTTCAGATAAGTTAAAAGTGTTTTTTTTGTGTGTTTTTTTTTTTCTTCTTTTGTCTCTTTTTAATTAGGTCATGTCATTAACTTTCATAAATATAAGATAAAGAACATTGCCTATGCTACAAAGTAATTGCTGTTTCATAATAGAAGATGAGAACATGGAATTTCTATTTAGAAGTTCTGATATCCACAATTCTTTTTCTGAATTCACCATCAAGAAAAAATTCCAAGGCATTTCTACTCAGAGGCAATGAAACACTTTGTCGTTTTGTTTCAGCATATCTGGGTTGAAGAGTATAAGACTCAACCTTTCTCCTCTATGACAAATAAAATATATATTTTATTTAGAAATAGAATAAGGCAGAGGTAAAAAAAAAAAAAAAGGCAAAACAGCATATTTTTAGATTATGTCTTTTGCTTAAATTCAAAAATGATAGAAATTATACATTAAGCAAACTGTTAGACGGAAAGTACATTCATCTACATAGAAGAGACACACTGTAATTAACATACTGTAAATATGCATGCTTGGCCAGTTTATATTAAATTATGATGTTTTCACACAGACCTTTTAATCCTGTTACACAGTTTTCTATTTTACTTCTATCTGAAGATTGACAAATAATTAAAAGTAAGTTTTTTGTTTGTTTGTTTTTGTGAGAGTTTCCATTGGAAATGTATGTTATATTCTTCAGCAAATATTCCATTTATGAGAAAACCACTTAAACATTTTCCCATCTCTTCAGGACAGTAAGAAAATATTGTGATTATTATAGTTAATAAGAAACCTATGAGCAGCTACTTCAAGTTTCTTAGTTTCTTTCACTTCATCTGTGCAAAGTGATAAAAATGTGTATAATGATAAATTTTGAAATACAAGGCATAGCAACATGTATTTTTTATTTTCTTGCAATAAATACAACTGGATTTTCTGTGAAGAAACACAGGGACAAGTGATAATTTGTAAGTGTTTAAGTCTCTAGACTCTAATTTTGTATTATAAATTTATTCTATGTACTCTAGCACCATTACTGCTACAGATTGTCATAATATATAGCTGTATCAAACTATTTAATAAGATTTTTTGGAATAATTTCTACTTTGTAGCATTGATAATGCAAGTTGCTAAAGCTGAGATTTAATTAAGCCTTCTTTTTTTTCTTCCATTCCTTCAACTTTTAAGGTATTATTTTTTCATCTTTAGGCTATCTAAAAGCTTATATTTTTGCTGAAAAAAAAAAAAAAAAAGTGTTGAATTATGAACTACTTCACAGGGCTGATAATTCATCATGTTTTTTTTCTGAAAATCAAAGCCTCAGGAGCGTGTTTTCTGTTGATCTTTGTGCATAGGAAGCCTCCAGCTGCAGAAATACAATTTGGAGAGGGGAAAAGAGAAGGAATTTTTAAAAAAGAAAAAGATTCTCATTGAGGTAAGACTATTGGATTGTGAAGCTGGAAGGATTTCTCTGGAGATCAGATTTATTGCCTAGGTGAGATGAGCTCTGCATAAGCCATTTCTGACAGGAGTGAATAAAAACTGTTCCTAAAAACTCCTGTTTCCACATTTCCTCACATTCATAACATTCTGTTCCAGAAAATTTTCCTAATGTCTACTATAAACGTGAGTACTTAAGGCTGAAGACCTTTAATTTCCTGGTATTGTAACTGGACATTCCCTTTTCATACATAGCTGTTTCTTACAAAGTTTGAACTGTAAAAACCAAGCTCTCTTTCCTAAATTACAATTTCTTCAGACTGTTATATACAACAGAGCATTGTTGCTTCTTCTTGTCTTCTCAATATTCTCTCAATGGTCTGTGTCTTGCTTACAACACAGCTCCAACATTTGAGCAAAATATTCAAACTGAAGCATTATCAGTAAGGTCTTAAAAAGAAAGACTGCTTGACATGTTGAAAATACCCCTGTTTACCACATTGTAACACTAATATGATCAGTTTAAATTTTTTTTTTTGGGGGGGGGGGGGCGCGAGGAGAATCTGGTTGTCCCAACATGTATGTAAAAAAAAACTAGTGGTTCTCTCCCTAGTGAACTACATTTTTTTTTCCTGATAACTTCTCTCTCCATTTTCTCAAGATCTTTTTGTATTTTAATAATCTCCTAAAGTGTGTTTGCAGCTCCTCCCAGCTTGATTTGATGCCAGCTCAGATTTAAGACTCAATACTTTTTTTTAAACTTTTTTTTTTTACTTTTTTTTTTCTTTTTTAAATTTTGTTTGGTTTTTAGGCATACTACTGTGTGTCGGTTAACTACGCATTTATCTTAATTATGTATAGAATTCCAATTAATGTTTAATGTATTACCTAAGAATAAAATCATGCATTCTGCTTGTCACAACAACAACAAAAAATACAACTGAAAGGTAATAAAGTATGCATTATGTATTATGGCCTACTACAGCAAAATTAAAATGAAACAGTTTGTATGAGGACTACATAAACAAGGAATCTGCAGAATCAGGACCTTGACTTTTTTATCTGTCCATTTCAAATTCCTCAAAATGGACCTGGCACTGAGCATACAATATTGAGAGTACAGAATCACTCATTATCATATATCTGCTATACATGGAAGGATTTATTTCATTCCTTCTCCTCAGCTACAGGACTGGCAGCATTGCCAGATAAGAATTCCTTGCAATATTTGCAAATTAGGAAATGAATAATTGAAAGTATTTGGAAGTGACTCTATTCACAGGGGAAATTGTATAGAACTTACTTAATCATCTGCAGTGAAATGTAAGTATATTTCATTCATGTGCTGCATAAATATTTGATTAACCACTGTGCAAAGCATTAGTAAAGCATCTGCTCAGCATGAGACTGAAACCTGGTTGACACCGGTAAATAGAAGGAATAAACCCAGTGGAAAATGTCAAATCCAAGTTTGAAAATTTCAGTCTCTGATATTTTTATCTATTGTATCTATTGCTTTGAAAAGAATGAGAAAATAAACATTTAAGAAGATGGAACTGAAAGAAGAAGAGGTAGCTACTTTAGTCCACACGTTATGTTGATGTGAACACTGGTGTTTTATCATGTGGTTAATTTGGGATTAATATTTCCTTTTCATCTTTCTGAATCACGAGCTTATCAGCTATATATATATATATTCTTTATGATTAAATATTTTTCCCTTGTGGTGAGTTATGATGTAGAATTGAACTTCCATAGAAAACTTGTCATAGATTAGAGGACTGCATATCTTGGATCAAATAATT
Source organism: Stictonetta naevosa (assembly GCA_011074415.1). Taxonomy (NCBI): domain Eukaryota; kingdom Metazoa; phylum Chordata; class Aves; order Anseriformes; family Anatidae; genus Stictonetta; species Stictonetta naevosa. The sequence continues at coordinate 29,185,855 of CM021697.1, forward strand.
TGTGCAAATTGATACCAGTGGGTATTCTTGTTTTCTTGTATTCTTGTTCGGTAGAGGGTAGTCCTTATTAACAGTTATTGTTGCTAAGAGCCTTTACGAAGTAGCGATTTCATAAGTAGATAGTAAAAAAAATAAATAATCATCAAACATTGAACCATTTCTAATTCTGAAGAAAAAAAAAAATAAATAGTGCCTTACTTTAAAAGTTCTAAAGCTTCAGCTTCATTTCCAGCAATAAGAAATACAACAAACATTTTTAAAAAGCATGCTTCAGTGTCCTGTGTAAAAAGTGCCAGGAACTGAAATGAAAATCAAAAACAAACCAAAAAAACAAACAAGCAAACAAACAAACACAAAAACAAACAAACAAACAACAACAACAACAACAAGTTTCTTATCAATTTTCACCCTCAGGCTACAGATTTTGAGAGGTGAAGTGACTCTGGAAAATCAGGAAGTTCTGATAAACCAAAGAAATGTAACTTCTGGTGTTCTGGTATAAAGCTAGGAGAGTAGATCTGTGAAACTGGAGTTGGAGTTCCTGAAATTGTAGATAAAGGACAACAAAGAGGAGCAATTATTATGATAAAATTAATTACTTAAGAAACAGACGATATTCACATTTGTGTCACTGGGATTTTAACTATTAACAGATACAGTGAGAATATGGCACTATACATGTGCCTGTGGGACATCATATGTTGGGAGATTTCATTTTTATTGCTCTCCCCAGCTCAAATACATCTGTAAGATTCATATAAAAGATATCTTTAAATGTCTCGTTATGTTAAACTGACAATTCAAAAAATACATTTTTTGTCAATACAAGCAATGTTTTTTATCATACAAATTTTCAACCCTTCATGCAATTGGAAAAGAAAGCTTATCACTTTTATCACAATATTTGTCTTTAGTCTGTCATTCTATTAAGGAGTTATATTCACTTAATTGATCTAATGCAGCATAATCCAGTAGAATTCAGTGTTTCATATATTTTGTTATATTGCCAAAAAACTAAATTCTGGAAGAAATTGACCCAACTGAATCACCAATTGACCCAACTGAATCACCTCATTTAAGAAATGATTTTATGTTTGAATATGGTGTTCTGTTTAATTAATTACTCGGAATTCTTCACTGATGAATTACATCACAGTAAAAAGAGGAAGACAAAGGTAGAGTGCAAGAAGATAGAATTATGTTCAGAAGTTTTTTGTCTAGTGTTCACAGAGACCCAGATAAGAGCTGAGAATGAAGAATTATTGTCAAAGCATAGAAACTTTCCTTTCTGATTTTTGCTCACTTAAAATGAAGCTACTCAAAATCCAATTGTATTTTGTGTTTATTTTTGTTCTCCCTAATGGTCTAGTGCTTTTGTATAATGTACCATTGCAGCTGTAACTTGATGTAATATGAATAAATGATAAAATATGTAGCATGCTAAAAATTTAAAGGCCTTTATGCTATTTCCAACTTAGGAAATTTCTCTTGATATATAACGTAATAATCTGACGCAATCATTATTTATGGAATTTGCTGAAGAAGAAGTAGATTTCTACAGCTTTCAGACCTTGAAACCTCCATAAGAACAATGTAGGATATAATGAAAACAAACAAACAAACAAAGTTTTTTAAAAACCTCTGTTTGGCAGTCAGCAGCTAAGGAGCACAATAATAGAGATTCTGCACCACAGCTTCCTTGACTGGATGTCTTCTGGTTTCCACAAAATATATTACCTAGTATGACATATTCAAGAATTCCAGACAAACCCAGAAGTGTATCTGCAAACACTTGCTCTAAGCAAGAACAAGCAATTTACTTTACTCTCTGAACTCAGGCTAGAACCTTGTACCTGACATACTGCAATAACTGGTCTTGCAAATAGTCGCTGTTTACTCTGTGACTATTCTCAATAGTCTCACTGTTTACTCTTGACTATATCTCAATTTCTCAGCAACATCCAGTATGTCTCAAGCATTGGGAGGTATCTTCACATCTCCTGGAAATGGAAAATGGAAGAAAACAGGGAACAAGAAGCCCAAGTTCCTGTCTATCTTACTTTATTTTAATAATTCCAAATGAATATAAGCTTTCTTATTTTTATAAATATATTGAGTGCTTGTCTAAATTGCTTCCCTGATGTCAAGAATAAAAGCAGATTTAACCACTGCAAAATGAAAAAATAAAATAGAAATAATGCAAATATAATTTGTGTGGAAAAAAAAGATACCTATGAAATGGAAACAAAACTCTATTAAGATAAAGTTACTTTCAAAGTATGATTTTTAAGAAATTAAAATAATGCTGCATTGGTTTTAAAGACAGTCATTTCACAATCTATTTTAAAGGGTTTCTTGAACAAAACTTAGAGTATTCAATATTCTATTAAAAATGCTTAGATTTTGTCTCCCAAAATACATTTCAAAATACCTCTCTTACCTTTTAAACCTCTCAGATTAAAACTGCAACATTTTATTACAGAATAAAATTTAAAGATCTAATATTTTTAATTGAATAATTTTAATATATTTTTAATATGAACTAGTTTATATGGTATATAAATCCATGCAGTCTTTCCAGTAGTATTTTGGTAGCATAATTAAATCCAATGGTTTATTCAATTACTTCTATGCTCTCTTGCTTTTATTTCTACTGGCTTTTATTTCAGTGCATTATTTTCTGTGCCTTCTCTTCCATGTTTCAAATCTCCCTGACCATGTTCTCACTTATGACAATGCTTCATCCCTTCCTGCCCAGTGGCATCACAGAACTAAAAATTAAGATTTCCAACACTATAAATTTTCATTACATTTCAGAAAATAAAACTCCCAGCACCCCATAGGCACTAAAGCTATATCTAGGAAATATAAATTGGCAGGTTAAGGGACACTGCAAGCAAAACTACGATGCTTATGGACACTGAATTCACTGAATTCCTAGCAGCTAGACAAAACATGTATGAGTTACCTAACAGCTAGTAAGTTGTTATTGAAAAAGTGAGTTTTGTTTGTTTGTTTGTTTGTTTTGTGTGTGTGTGTGTGTGTGTGTGTGTGAATTTTCTTGCATGCATCATGCTTCCCCCCCTCTATGTCTGACTTCCCTCTACAGGTTCTCCTTGCTCCTATGGTTGGGCCTCTCTGGTCCACTGCTGCCTGGACTCTCACTTTTATCTTCAGCCATTATTTATTGCAGTCTACCTAAGAATGTGTCATATTCTCAGTATGGTTTCTGTAATTCCTCTCCTTACATCTCTTTCCTCTTTGTTCTTAGACATTGAAACATTAGTTTCATTAATTTCACAGAATCACAGAAATTAATGAAATTAATGAAAATTTCCATTCCTAGCACCTTAGCTGGTCTTGATACAACTTTCCCAACTATCCACACATCATTCACCATCCTCTTTTCTTTCACCTGATTTTGTCATGTTATTTTAACTCTATGCCAGGATACTTGCAACCCACCTGAATGCATAGCACTTATGCTCTCCTTTGCCACTTATTCTTCTGATCCACATTCTAATAATAAAAATTTCACAAGCTTTAGAGATGTGTTGGAAAACACATAAGCAATTAAGCAGTGCTCACTCTATCTAAAAAAATATTCCTCAACAGATAAGAGAATGAATCCTGTCCATGTGAAACTACCTAAGGAAACCATATTTAACATTACATTTCACAAAAAATAGGTTTTCTATAATATTTACAGAAGCAGGTTAAAAAACAACCCAACAAACTCTGATTACAATATAGCAAGTACAGTACTTGTAAAAGTATTACCAGGAAGTAGAACATTGTACAGATTCACAAAACAGAGCTCAAAGCCAATACTTTTTGTATGTGTGCTATGAAAAATACCGTATCTAATGATTCAATCCTCTGCTGTGCGGAGTGCCTCCTGGAGGGTGCCAAGTGCCTTCAACTCCTAAGTCTTTCTGTCTCTCTCCAGAAGCATTGGAAAATTGAGCTATAAAGCAGTAAGGTACTTCTTTATAAAATAATGCTTTCCATCTGACTTGAAGAGAAATCTTTCAAAGGAATGAAAGCTACTGCTGAGACATTCTTGACAGAAAAGCAAGTTGATTCAAGTGGCCACTACTTACATTTTTGTGATAACAGTTCATCAAATCTTGGTAATCAAAAAAGATGGAAAAGGAAATAAAGGGGAAAAATACATGGCAGCTAAATGGAGCTTTGAACTAACCCCAACAACTTTGTGAAGTTTGACAAGATGTGAAAGTTTGATATTTTAGAGCACTTTAAAAGGGCTTATTTATACACTGAAAGCCATTGTTTCCATAATGGTGATTTTACAGAAGACCATTTCATTCCTTAGATTTTGGAAAACATTTTATAGTGATCTATCACTCCTAATTTCGTGTTTTATGTCACGTTTATGTTACCTCCAAACTGCTATAATAGGAATGGTTGAACATGAAATAACAGAGAGAACTTCAAGCAAAAATATAAATGCATATAAAGGGACTGAGCTCTCTGGCATGATGCCATCCAGATCCTAGAAGCCCCTACACTGGCATGCCATGCTTGAACCTCCAGAGCATCGGAGAGAGGAAAACTGTAATAACTTCCACCACCGTATATATTAGGTGTGTACAAAATAGAAAATGAGATAGGAACTGCAAACTGAGGTGTTTATTTTTTCTTGCCATCTTCATGCAAGCATTTTTAACCCAGAGAACAAAGAAGGCAAAAGATCTCATCAAGGAGTATGATAAAATACTCCAGATCCCAAAACAAACATTTTCCCTGTATGCTTTGGAATCTATCAAATTCAAATGCCACTTGTTTGCTTTGAAGACATCTGCTTTTAAAAAGTATGGAAAGTGGAAAGTTTAACCATTACATACACCCTGGTTTGTCTTGGATAAAAAATTGATTGATTTCCTTTGCTGGATCTAGATCTGCTTGACTTTTGGCAACTCTTACCTTATTTGTATATTTTCTTACCTTTAAAACATTACTTTATTTGCAGAACAGAGTATTTTCCCCTTCCTTTTTTTTTTTTTTCTTTTTTGATGTAATGTTTAAGCTCAACATGATTTTAACGTGATTAATCACCAGAATGATTCTGCATGACTTCTCTAACCTCCCCACACAGGTCTGAGTGTAGGTTCTAGATAATGTTATATCATCAGCTGCACATTTATTTGGAAACTTAAAATAGCACAAGATTTCCCACGTTTTCCAGGAATATTTGGTTTCAATAATACTAAAAAGATTTATTTCTATATATAAATGCATTGCATATAGCAAATCTGTCACCAGTTTCAGTAATTTCAATCTGTAATTCTTGTCCAATGTGATTTTTCACATAAGTTTCTTCTTATCCGGGATATCACTTAATTTTCTAGCATTTAACTATCATGTATTTCTCTAGCATATGTATTGGGTTAACATGGCAAGGTTTGCCAGCAGGAAGGATGCAGGGGTGAGCTGAGCCAGTGAGAGACACTGGTTGGGCCTCTGTGAGAGAAGATTGAAGAAAGGGAAGGGAAAAACAAACAAGCAACAACAACAACAAACCCGCTGTAACACATCAGCTGGGAGAACGATGAGTGAGCAAACGTGTGAGAACCAGCCCCGCAGACCTCCAGGTCAGTGCAGCAGGAGGGCAGGAGGTATTCCAAGCATGCAGCAAAAGCTCCCCTGTGGCCTGTGGAGAGGCCCCTGGTGGAGCAGGCTGTCCCCCTGCAGCCCATGGGTCCCACATGGAGCAGATCTCCACGCTGCAGCCCGTGGAGGAGCCCCCGCTGGAGCAGGTGGATGTGGCCTGGAGGAGGCTGCGGCCCAAGGAGAGCCCCCGCAGGAGCAGGCCCCGGGCCGGAGCTGCAGCCCGTGGAGAGGAGCCCACGCAGGAGCAGGGGTCTGGGGGGAGCTGCCGCCCGTGGGGGACCCGTGCTGGAGCAGTTTGCTCCTGGGGGATGGACCCCGTGGTACGGAGCCGTGTGGGAGCAGTTCTTGAAGAGCTGCTGCCTGTGGGCAGCCCCCGCAGGCTCAGTTGGGGAAGGACGGCATCCCGTGGGAGGGAAGAGTTACCTTGAAGGAGCAGGAGAGATTAAGTGTTAGGGACTGACCGCAGCTCCCATGCCCCATTCCACTGTGCTGCTCTGGGGCAGTAGATAGAAGAAGGCAGATGTGTTTTAGTTTGCTTTTAGGAAGGTGTTTTAGTTTGCTTTTAGTTTCTGACTGTTCTAGTATGCTAGTAATAGGCAATAAATTATAATAATCTCCCTGTGCTGAGTCTGTTTAGGCCACGATAATAACTTTTGAGTGATCTCTCTGTCCTTACCTCTACTCTTGAGTCCTTTCCATTGTATTTTCTCCCCCTTTTCTTAGAGGAGGGGCAATGAGAAAGCTGCTGGTGGTGTTCAGCTGCCCAGCAGAAAAAAAAAAAAAAAAAAAAAAAAAAATCACAAGTGGAGATTGCTCTACAAGACGATTTTAATGGAGGCAGAATATACAATACAAGAAGAAAATGAGAAAATGCACAGTTAGATACAGCTATATTCCAACGATTAGGAAAAAAAAAAAAAAAAAAAAAAAAAAAAGTTTTGACCTTGAGCTAGTAGCAGCCTATTTTGCATAAACATAACATCCTCAGGAAACATTTTTCTATTTTCCTCAGAAATATTTATCCTATTTCTTCTCAAATGGTGATTGGCAAAACTTGTTGGCCTCAAGTTGTGCCAGGGGAGGTTCACATTGGAAATTATGAGACATTTCTTCTCAGAAAGAGTAGTTAGGTGTTGGACTGGGTTGCCCAGGGAGGTAGGTGGTGGAATTACCATCTGTGGGGGTATTTAAGGAAAGGTTGGATGTGGTACTCAGGGACGTGGTTTAGTGGGTAACATTGGTAGTAGGGTGGTGGTCAGACCAGATGATCTTGGAGGTCTTTTCCAACCTTAATGATTTTATGATTTATGTAGACTTGACTTCTTTTTATATATATATTTTCTAAACTATCACCAGAAGGTACATTTTTAGACTCAATAGGAGACTGAAAACCCTGAGAAACTAGTGACATGATGAGCAGAAATCCTGGGCTAATACAAATGCCCATGTGAAAAATGTGTCTCATAATTTATTAATCTTTATTTAAAAAAAATAAAAATGTAGTTTTGTACTACATATATGTATATGTATGTGTATAATTACATGATATTTATAATATATATTATATATATAAGTCTCTCAGTCTCTAATTAACAAGCTCTCTAAATAGAATAATAGGTCAACTAAGAGTCATAGGAACAGTATGTAACAAAAGGCTTTTAATACATTATTGGCTAAGATAATTTTGTCTTTCAGAAATCACAAAATATACTATCCAGAGCTGCTTTCTCCAAGTATGCTTTGGGAAGGTTTGGCTTGATAAATTATATCACACCCCATATTAGGATTGAAAATAGCAAAAACATTATCACACAATAACAAGATATCTTTGAAGATGGATCATTTGCAATGAGTTTCCAATATATGTCACTTCTATGTTTTCAATAAAAAAAAATCCACCAATATACATCCTAGATTTTTGTATAGCATTTGTAATTAATTTACTCTGATGAATTTCTGAAGTATAAATATCTGAAATTACTTACTACAAATTCATCATTAATTAGGTCCTATTCATGCTCATCTCCCTCATGATGACTGCATGAAATAAAGTGTGTTGGGCACATCATAAAGACTGTTCATCCCAAAACAATATGCTTATATCTATCAAGAACAGAAATGAGTAAGAATTATTAATGGTCACATACAGCTTTGTGTGAAATTAACTGACAAGACTGGTATTTCTCATAATGAATAAATACACTGCTGGATTGCTTCCTCATCTGCCAGACTGAAGGCTAACCATAATAAGAACATCAAAAATCTAGTGCAGCTTTTCATATAAGTTCAGTTTTTTGTGCATATAACACGTATGTATTATGTTGTGTAGGCAACAAATCCAAGAAATCACCTCTAATCACCACAGGTGAAGCTCACATCCCCAAATCAATCAATAATTCCTTTTTTTTTTTTTTTTTTTCTTACATCTTTTCTTCATGGATTCAGGAAAGTTGACGCATGGGATGTTGAAAGACTCACTAATACACTGTGTCACCAGTTCTAAACCATCAGGAAAAATACATGCAAACAACCGGTTCTGCAGCATCACGTTATCTGACCATCTTCATTGCCGAGTATATATTTTTTTAAAATTTATTAGTGAAAAGACAGAATGTGTAGAGAATGTAGAGAAATCCCTTCCTTATGCCAAAATATTTTCTATAAGGAGATAGTAAAAGTCACACATTACATCTGACAATATTATATATCTGGAATAATGTTTTGGAAATGCAGTTAAAAAATAAGAGTGATTTCTTTCCTCAGCAGGCAGACATATTTCTTATTCAGAACTTTAGAATGCCTGGTAAGTGGGTGTTGTATAAAAAGAAGAAAATAGAAGCAATCACAGAAAGGTTAACTTGAAATGTATGCAGTCTTCTTTCTCAATCAGCTGTGTTTAAAGTCAAACTCCATAAAGTGCTTTGATCTTGAAATCAGCATGACTTGTGGGGCAGTGAGGTTAAAATAAATAGGAAAAGGTTGTGCTTCTAGAAATGATGGCACAGTATAATAGATTTCACTGTTTATCCCAATATTCAGCCAACCAAAACTTTCTTTTTCTTAGTTTTATCTTTGTAAGAGTTAACACTATTAAGAGTTCAACTTCAATAACTAGAGATGATATTGCTGGTGATAAAATTATTCAACTCTGTGAAAATATATTCCCAATATTTGTCTTCAGGAAGCAATAGTGGATGGTCAAATATTGTTTTAAGTTGATAATTATTAGTCATTTTTAAGTCTGTGGGCATTAAATTTTTCACATATTTTAAAAAAATAATTGCATATTTCTTTTTAAAGTTCATCTTCAGTTACACCAGTCACCCTTGATATTATAATGAATTATGTTTTTGATGGAGAAAGAAAAAATGTGAAAATATTAGAAAGAAATAATGGAATGAGTCCATGTTTATAATAAATTATTAATCAGAGACTGATGAAGTGGCTTTCTGATATAAATCTCCACAAGAATGCTTTAGCTGACTAAAGAGCATCTTTGCGTTTATTACTTTAGGTCTATAAATCTGGTGATGTTTTCTCTATAGTTAGCATAAATCTTCTCTAATGAAGATGGCAAGGTGTCAGGTAATAAGCTCATTTTGCTTCAACCTATAGCAATTAGCTTATTAGCTATTGCCAGTATTCAAGGTGGTTCCAGACATCAACACTGAGGGAAATTAAGATGAACATCCTTCATCTGGTCAAGATATTTTCCATCAACACAGATTCAGGCAAAACTGGGCAAATAATGGTACAGCTTTCTGGCATGGCTGAAATGTCCTGGAGCAGAATTTCCATGCCCTCTGACAGCCACCTCCTCTACCACATTCCTAAATTTGAATTTGAAGCAAAGGTTCTGTTTTCTGTCTCTAGTGTTATCTTCTCTCTTGACTGACACAGATATGTCATTCTTTTCTTTTTAGTCCTTTTTTTTTCCTTTTTTCCTTCTTTTTCTTTTTTTCTTTTTTTCCTTTTTTCTTTTCCTTTTTTTTTCTTCCTTTCTCTTTTTTTTTTCTTTTTTTTTCTTTTTTTTTCCTTCTTTTTGTTTCTTTTTTTTTTTCTTTTTCTTTAAAACTTGAAAGGATGTAACACTGAACACAGCTCTCCCTGGACATTAGGTATTACGAATGACATTAGGTATTAATTACAAATTTGGGTTTACACCTAGACTTCTGAAGGTAGGCTGATACTTAAGCTATAGGGAAGTGAAAGCCTGTTCCCCTCTAATTATCATCATAAGCATTTTTTATGGCAGCTTGTTCAATTTTGTGAACTTAACTCAGGGCTATTAATTCCTTCTTTCTTCTCTTCACAGCTAATCAGTTAAAACAACAACACATTTTTCAAACTTGGTCACAAAAGATTTACCCAAGTTCATAAAGCTATTGAAAGATCAGGTACTCATGGTCCACAGTGGAAAGGGGAGTTCATGAGTCCATTATTATTTGACATTGAGTAATACAAAGCAACTTTATTCTAACACAGCATGTGTTAATGTATTTTCAATAGTATGAAAGTGAAATTCATTTAGAACTATCTTTACTAGTGCAGAATAAGTAGTTGAGAAAAAGAGAGGATGTAGAGGATGTAGTTCAAATGTTTTTTTGTTTGTTTGTTTTCAAACAGGTTCCTACTCATAATATGGTTGAGTTCTTTCATTTAGAAAGGAAACTAAAGTCTCTTGTAAATAAAGTGTTACAAAACCTCCGTTTTATTTCCTGCATACCTATCACTAGTTTGACAAGATGATAGGCTGTTTCCTTTGGGTAGTCAGAAATACTGCAAGGCATATTTTTTATGTTTATATATAAACTAATTTCCTTCAATCTAAAAGCTACCTTTTTTAGATTGCCTAAGACTCCAAAGTCTGCTTTATTGGCCTTAAGAGTCATGGTTTTAAGATGGAGGCTTTTTAATTATGTTTTCTTCCTTTCCTTAATTCATTCTGGACTTCAAAAATGTCCTGACAAGATTGGGCTAAATGTATCTATTATTGTAAAATAACCAATACTGATTTGCCTAGTATGAGATGGATATTGAAACATTAGAGACAATAGGTACTTTTATCAGAAAACTCAATGATCATGAAGTTACAGAAATTAATAGAAAAATGTATTGCAAATAGTAAGCTGGGGATGGAAAAAACAACATGGAACAGCTATTTTCAAAGTATTCTTGTCCCTTTCCTTTACTTTTTCTACAAATGTGCAAGTCCATTTTTCCCCAACTGCTAGAACATAGCACAACATAAATTTTGCACAGCATATAGCAGCAATATGCTACACTTCCAGATTGGCACTAAAATTACTTGAATGTCTTACTTGAGGCAAAGATAAACACTAATCAAAAATGTTTTGAAACAGTCTTAATGGTAATCTTGTGTATTTTAAGACAGACTATTTCATGGCTCAAATAACAAAGAAGAGGGTGATGAAAGTCAAAAATCAAAGAAACATATAACTATCAGTAAAATGGGAGCATGATAAAGAACAGGAACCATAAATGTTATTGAACAGATGACCTCAATAAACCAATATTAGTTGAAATGCAAACAATACAACTTAAAGAAGAAGCTGCACTATACCTAGATCTTGTGATCTTTCCCTATGCAATTTTTTCAATGTTGTATTATAATTCAGAGCATTCTTCTTTTGGTCATCTGGATCTCTAACTTTGCACTGAAGGTATGTGCCAGTGTAAGGGAGAGAGAGTATTGGATGAAGGAATATATTTGGGTAAAATTAAATATGGTGTCTACATGAATTGTAATAGAAATAAATTTGACTAACTTACTTCAGATAAGGATTTTTGCCTGCTTGCTTGCTTGATTTTTCAGGTACTTGAGTCTTGTCTTACTCCCTGTATGTAGCAGTAAGTTTGTTTCAGAAAAGGGGGAGCGGGGAGAAAAAGAATGTTGTCACATATTGTCATATTGAATAATAATTCAATTAAAATTCAGAACTTTTGCTCAATTGGTATTTTGAAACACAATGATGGCCCAAACTAGCAGATATTCCAGATATTGGGCCTGAAATGTTTATTGTAAGTTTTTAAATATTTAGGGGTGTTTTTCAAGCCTTTTTACTTCAATATTGTATTCAGGTGCAAAATTGAGCTGTGGAAGAGTATAACTTGAAACACTGTGAAATCAAAGTTCACACTAGAGGCCAAAAATCCAGAAGACAAATACAACAGTTTCATTAATGATTTGGATATTTTTAGGCTTCTTTTGTTTTTAAGTAATTGCATTTTTACAGGCCACCTTTTTATGAGTCAGAATTGATGTGCAAGAAAACTCTATTTCCACGCAGTTAGAAGGTACACTGAGATGATGCTCCATCTACTAGCAAAGAGACCCTCTCACAGCAGGCTTGGTAGGGAGACACAAAATGTAGAGGCTTACGTGGGAGAAAGAAGCAAAATTATTTCCTACTGAGTTTACTGGGTGAGCCTCAGTGTGTGAAATTTGACCTTGTTAATTTTTAGGACACTCTGAAGATCACACACTTTGAGAAACTACATGACTGAAAGTTGTGAAAATGTTTGAGGTCATTCAAGTTTAGATCTGGTTAAGGTAAAGAAACTGATTTTTTTTTGAGTTGTGTCACTGCAGGAGGAGCGATCAATGTTTTGACATTGTCTTTTATATCCATGATGAATTTCGTATTACAAGAATGCTTAAAACTGCGCTGAACTTGAGATGAGGATTCTTTTAGAATTTTGTATGTGGAATTTGAAACTAATTCTGTCTGAAATTGAATAAGTATTTAATAATATAGGTCTCTTACTTTCAAATAAAAACTGCTTGCAATGAAGATAAGCCTGAATGTTGACGGTTTCAAATGATGTTTTCTAGATGTATCAGCTAAATGTAAATATTATACACAATAATTACTTAAAATCTTTTTGTTCCCTTCAATGCTGTTATCATCTGCATTTATTATCTATATCAATACCTTAAAACTTGCAGTTGCATTGCTTTTCTTTTATATATAAATAGAGAAAAAAATCTGAGTTTAGAAAGCATTTTAAAACACTTAACAGAATGACAGAGTGAAGTACTTAAAGCATCAGCTGAATCTGCAGGGGGTAAATTGTCCTTGAAAGACACAAAGGCAGCTTAAAGGAGAATTTATAATCTCTCTCTTGGGTTTGACAATATTAATTTGTCTCAACCATTTTAGAAGCACCCTGGCCACAGTGACACTTTCCTAGGTGCATTCTAATAAGGTGATACTGTCTCATTAAACTAAATGGCCTTCAGCAGAGAACAAGACAATAACTCAAAAGCAATTGTCATGGAATATAAGATGATCTGATATTAATAAGTGACAGTCATATGTAGTTTATGAGATCAGAAAAAATATTCTGTAAACAAACCACAACACATTGCACGTAGAGGAAATGCCGTATTTCAGTCTGATATATAAACTGTGTAGTTTTGTTTTCTCAGCTACGTTAGTGTTTTTCTGTTGTGATCTATGAACTGCTGAGAGGTCATGTCAGTCATCAAATTTCCAGTGTTGTGGATGCCATGTTGTCATTCTTACCTGTAGGCAAGTATTGCTAGGCTGGCTATTGCCATATTCACAGAAGTGATCATTTTGGGAACCATTTTGAAAACAATTGCCGTTGTTTTCAGAAGGTGTATATCATTCAAACAGATCTTGGCAGCAAGCAGATTTAATTCTTTCCTTGGAACAATGGAGGAGAATGATTCACAGATAGGCTAAAGGTTTGAGATATTAGAAAGATCAAGAAAGCACAGTTTGTTATCCCTCCACATGGTAAAAAGAAACAAAAGCAACCAACAGCCATTTTTTGTATCAAACTGAAAAGAGGGGCGAGTAGAATAATTTGATGAAAGTTACCTTAGCCCAGCAGTAAGGAGAACAGCTGTCACATACTGAGAAGAACATTTTTTCTTTTTGTTGGTTGCTATAAAGCCAGTCTACCGCTCTTCTCAAGGCCACTTCTACAGGGTCATTTCAGTGCTATGATAACTGATGCCATATGATTTCACAGAAATTCATTAATTAGAAAATATCCAAGATGCTGGATACACAGATAATCCATGTGTTTCTTTTAGGGACCCAACAGCGCTTTCATTGGATTGACTCAAGAGCAATATAATTTTGGGAAGATTTTCCTATTTATTATGCTACTTTTACTCTAGCATAAAATTGCCAAGTTCAGTGGCAGTACTTCTGACTACTGTGTACAGTACTGCAAGGAAAAAGAGAAACTCCCATCTGGGTGAAAAAAAAAAAAAAGAAAAAAAAAGTATTAGAACAGTGTTTGAGACGTAATTATTTAAACATGTTTTAAAACTACTGAGGGGATTCAGGGACAATATATATATATATATATATATATTTTCCCTACGTGAGAACCTATTGACTATGTGAATTGACTATTCAGCCTTTGTGCTAGATTACTTATTCCCTTCATCCTGGGTAGCAGAGAGCTTCATGTGCATTGTGCTTGTAAAATGACAAACACATATAAACTATGGCAATGATGTATTTCAGTTCATTGTGACCCAATATATTAAGATACTCATTTTAGTAGGTAAAGTTGACAATGGCCAAAGAAAGGAACATTATTAGAATTGATCAACCAGTGTCAAGATGGTTTATTCTATTTCAGGTACAGATTCTGGGTAATAGTTTATGCAGGGAGTGGAAAAAAAAAAAAAAAAAAAAAAAAAGTGTCTCCTGTACTCCTGTAGTTGCAGGAAGTTCAGGACACCTGCAGCAGGCAGAACTACAAACATAAAGTTTAGAGATAGTTCCTTACTCCACTTGAAAGGAACAAACCGGTATCAACTACTGTTTTGGTCTTTTCTCTTCCCCAGTCACACCTTTTCAGGTGGTCCTACCTAACAACTGCCAGTGATCTGAGTTATGGCAGTATAGCCTGTGAAGAAAGAATTCCTTTTAGCAAATCAAAATCACTTTGGCACTTCTAGGTCAAAAAGCAAGTGTTATAGTCTGTTGAAAAAGTTATTAGAAGCAGTGTTATCAGTGTCAGAGACCTCTCACCAAGAAGACACATTAATCTGTACTAGCTGAAATTCCAAATAATTTAAGTCTTTTTGGAATAAACACAATTTATTTTTGCATAAGATATGAAAAAAATCTGAATTTTAATATTTGCCCCATCCCTTTTAAGGTTATGGGGCAAATAATCTTTGAAGCCATTTCCAAACCCTTCCTAACAAGGGCAAGAAGGATAAATCAGCATGAATTTTAAAAGGGGAAATCACACCTTAAGAACATTACACTGCTCTCCACTGGTGATTTACCTCAAGGACTGATAATAGCACAGTTTAGTCTCTTCAATAATGACTTGTACAATCGTGCAGGCTCCACTCTCAGCAAGTGTGAAGATGTTACAAATATGGCTGGAGTGACTATTATAGCAGATGGTTGTGCTGCTGTACAGAGGGATCTCAACAGCCTAGAGAGATGGGCCAACAGGAAACTGATGACAGTGAACAGAGAAAAAGGCCAAGTCCTGCACCTGAGGAGGAATAGCCCTGTGCACACTGAAGGCCAACCAGATGGAGAGCAGCTTTGCAGAAAGGGAGATGGGGGTCCTTATGGACAGCAAGTTGGCCACAAGCCTGCAATGTCCCTTTGCAAAGGGACAGCCAACAGCCTTCTAAGATGCATTAGGAAGAGTGTCACTAGCATATTGAGGGAGGTGATCCATCCCCTCTGTTCCAGCACTGGTGAGCCACATCTGCAGTGCAGTGTGGAGAAGAGAATGCTCAGGAAGATCTTATCCATGTGTATAAATATCTGGTAGAGGATTAAAGAAGATGGAAGCAGACTCTTCTCAGTGGTACCCAGTGAGGCAATAGATACAAACTGAAAGAGAGGAAATTCCATTCAAGCACCAGAAAAAAAAAAACTTTTTTGTCTTGATTGTCAACAAACACTGGAAAAGAGAGATGCCTCCAGAGATGCCCTCCAGACTCAGCAATTCTGTGATTCTGTGATTTTTGAACAGCCATTGATATAACATTTTCTACTAGACTTTCCTTGGGTCTTAAGTTCCTACTTTCCAAATTCAATTTTTATATGATAAAAACATCCTCATTCTTTTTCAAGAGAAGTCTGACTAAAGTTGTTATTTTACTTATAAATAGAAAAATGCAACCTTTCTGCCCAGTAATGCAAGTACAAGTTCTGTTGCTGTTCATAAGCAATAGAAATATATTCACAAGAATATGGAAAATGCTTGAAAATGAAAAACACAAACAACGAATTTCATTAGCTTCTGTTTCTAAATTTATCTCAGTTAATTTTTATTTAAGTAAACTGAAATCATATTTTTATAGAATGGAAACATTAGCAAATGTTTCTTGTAAAAGAAAAATATATACATATTTATGCCACCCACATGTGATGTTGGAAATGACAGGCAATATGGATTATTTGTAAAGGAAGCTAAATGTATATCTCTTCTCCACAGAGCCTATTGCCATTTGTCCAGCCACTTCTGGCTTCCATTATTAACAGCTTTCAGCTCTGGAACCTCAACACCTCCAGAATGTGCATTTCCCACTTGTTCATAATAGGTACGTACGTAATGCATGTCTTTAAAATATGCCTATATGACTACAGGTTATCTTTATTTGATATTTTTCAGACTGAGTCTTGTTTTTCCAGAACTTTTGGATGACAGGATACAAACCAGCTATAAGCTATCAGCTAGAAACAGAAGTGTTTGTGACCATATTCACTCAGACGCAATAATCCAGTAATGCAGCTGCATGGCTGTCAACTTGGGTCCTGCACAACTGCATAGCTGTCTCATATCTGGCCATCTAGGTCCATTTTTTTCTGCAAAAGACCAAGTAGATCAACTGCTCCCTAGGCATGTACAAGCAGTAAATGACAAATGAGTGATGTGCTATAGCATACAATCACTGCACAGCCACAATGTCTAGGGAAACAAGACTTGATTGTGTTTGCAAAATCCAGTGAACTTTAATACAGCCAGAAGCACTCACGTGGAAACACCAAAGAGCTGCTGCATAATAGCTCCATTTATTTTTGTATCTTTCAGATTGTGCCCACCTGCAATATAGCTAAGATGGGAGACGAAACTCCCTGCAGTAGTTTGTTTATGTCAAGCAGATCTCTTGCTATGCCTTGTGGGTAGCAGCGGGTAAGAGAATGTGGAGTCCTTGGTCTGGGAGATGATGGCTGTTTTAAAATCAGTTAAGGAAAGAGTTCCAGCCAATGCATGTTCCTTGTGAGCAAGAGTCTCTGAGGAAAGTGAAGAGATCAGATTAAAGCTGGCAGCTGTAGGAAAGGACTTGGTGCATGAACCGACAAGAGATCCCTTTTCCACCACAGGAAAACAATAAGAAAGTTGAGGAGAGACAGGTAAATTAAGCCAATAAATCACTACATAACCCTTCCTCAAAGCATACCACTTGGCTCAAGTCACAAAGAGATTGTATTCCTCCCAGGAAAGCATTGATACAATCAGTGGTCAGGCTGTCCAGAAAGAGTGGAAGGAACAGCAGTACAGACACTCTTTTCATGATAAAGGGGGAATTAGAGATCTCTACAGAAAGCTTGTAATTAAACTAGCAAATAGATCATTCAGAAAGGTTGAGATTTAAATGTAAAAGAATGTATCTTCTGGTGTGCTTTTTTAAGTTTATTCAAATATCAATGCTTTTTTGGTTTGGAGAATAGATAAATGACCCCAAACAGTGTGTAAATGTCACATTAATACATTTATGCCACAGGTGATTGTTGTTGTTCAAGCTGAAATATAGCTCTCCAGAAACTCTAGAAACACTCCAGCTTACACTGCCTTACTGATATTAAGCTATTACCTAAAATAGTTTTCCCATTCTCCCAGGAATACAAAGAAATTGAAAACAATATGAATGCTTTATTTGGTAAGTGAGCTGTCATAGACTATAGAACAACTCTGAGCACCATGACAAATCAGCTTATTATCAGATAATAGGTTTATGTATTTATTAAGATGATAAAATAAACTAACGTATTCAGCTCTAGACAGGTACATAATCTGTGAAACTGAAGACAACTGCCATGCAGATAAATTCACAACTGAACAATGATAAACATCCTTAATTCTCAAATTGCCTGTGAATGTTGGGCATGACAAGACCCCTGATGTGTCAGATGTCTGTTTCCAGGGCTAGATGTCAAACTTATTTTTCTACACTCCCATAGCCCTAAGCTTTGAATTTGCATCTTTATTGCCCTCTGTGCTGATCTGGGAACCCCTCTGAATTTTCTACCAGTGACCAAGAGAACTAGACTTTAGCTGTTTTGGGTTAGCATGGAGCAGTGTTCCAGTCTGTGCCCCTTGCCTCTTGTCCTGGCTCTGGACACCACTGAAAAGAACCTGGGTCCATCTTCTTTGTTCCCTCCCTTCAGGTACTAATATATATTGATGAGATCCCCCTGAGCCTCTTCTCCAGACTACACAGTCCCAACTCTCTCAGCCTCTCTTTACAGAAGAAGTGCTCCAATCCTCTTGTAGCCCTCTGTTGGACTCTTTCCGGTATGTCTAGGTCTCTCTTGTACTGGGGGGCCCAGAGCTGGACACAGCATTCCAAGTGAGGCCTCACCACTGCTGAGTAGAGCAAATAGATAGATTAGAAACACTTTGAAAGAACAATGATGTATAATGATGAATGTTCTTGATATGTTATACAAAGGAAATAATTTTTTCAAAAGAAAAGAAAAAAAAAAACAACAAAGAAGAGTATTTGTTTAAGCTCAGCACTCAGAAACATTAATTAGCAGGTAGAATAACAAACAGGTAATTAACATTGTCCATTTATTCTCTACAGGCAAGAAATGACACCATCTCAGGTAACTATATATGTAGTCACTGGCTTTTTCGTGGAAGTCATTATATAACAAGATGGTATGGCTGTAATAGAATCAGTTGCACAGGGAGAAAAGAGTACCAGTACAAGTCTTCAGAAAAGTCACTAAGACTTGTCAAGTCATTCAGACACTATTTTGGATGCAAAAGAGTGCAATGTTTCAGCCCCATATATGCAGTACTTTTATTGAAATGTAGGGATGGAGTTTCTACCTTTAGTGGCATTTGAACAGTAAATTACTTCTTTCATGAGTTATAAATATGTCATTTCTTGCATGCACCAGAACACCTGTCTAATTTGGCTTAAGATTTTAAACAGAAGAAATGAGAATGGAAAAGTTTGTTATACAAACAACAAAACAGTTATTTATAGAGGAAAAGAGTTAAGCACAAAAACTGTCTGAAACTTACAATGTTTGCAGTTTGCATTTTACTTTCTGGGTTTGAAATATCCTATTCAACACACCAGAGAAGCATTTAAACTTAAAGAACCGAAGCAAGAATATAAACCACAAATGCAACACAAGTTTAAAATGTCCTTTGAAAGTCTAGAAGAAAAATATTATGTTTTGAACAAAATATACGGAAATGTAAAATGCATGAACACAGTAATAAATGTCTGGAAAGGGAATATATGAATTAGATTGCTCTGAAGATGATGCATTTACAGTGTCATTACTGAGCTTAGATGTTTAAATTGGCACTGATGTGATGCCTAGATGTGTAATTCATTTTGTGGTTTTAGGCACCTCGATTTAAGTTTGCCATGCATGAAGATAAAATTTTATATTTTTCCACCACTAAAGCTCATCTGGGATGAATCCTTGACTGACAGTAGGTAGCCTTTCTATCTCCACTCTCTTGAAAGTATTCTTCTAAGAAACAGCACCTTTAATTCCATCCACAATACTTGATAAATGCCTACTAGTGACTGCTATGCAGGATAAATTAATTAATGCCTCTTTTACCCATGTTATCTATGTTTATTCTTACACTTCTATGCAGTTTTAGGACTTGTAACTGCACAGTTTGAGGACAAAAATATACCCTGGTACAGGCATAGTATGTACATTCAGTAAGCAGTCTTTTTCTTTAGTTTAGAAGTTGATCTAAAGGAGGACTGCCAGTGTTCAGTGTGAAAACAGGCAGAGGAATTAAGACAATACTGCAGTCCAGTATTTTTCCTTTAGCTTCAGAATCCTTTTTCAGAAAGAGTGGACACTTCTGGTATGCATTGAGACTGAAAGCTATGGGCATAACTAGGCTTATATCCTAATGATTTATTGCTAAGTAACAATCAAATAAAATGATCTATGTTAAAGTTGAATCTAATAAGTGAAAGGAAAGATAAACATATGGTTTGTCATGTAAGCCAATAGATGTTGTTTCAAGAGATGTGGCAAATAGCTCACCAGTGATCCAAATAATATTGCTTATTTCTGACTGGAAACCAACACTGTCATTTCACTTTCATGGCCATTATCCCGCAAGTGCTGTTTCTGTCAGTTCCAGAATATGCCTCAGTCAGTAATTCAGTAGAGAAGAAAAAAAAAAAAAAAGGAATTTTTTAATGCAGTCGCCATATAATGAATATGACCCATTTTTTATTAGAGGAAAAGCAGTACAAACATACAAAAAAAAAAGCTAGTTACCTCATTTTGCAAGAATTTGAATTTGACACACATGTTTACACATATATAAACATGTTTCTTCATGCTTGAATATGCTTAAAGCATAGATATTTCCAGTGTAAGCAATACAGCAAGCTAAGAAGTGAAAGGTAATACAAATTTCTTGGGTTTTAATGTAATTGTTTTCTTATTTCTGTGATAGCAGTATGCATATATTTTCAATTTGCAGTTACTGATTGAAAGGATGTAAAAGATATTTGAAAACCAGCAGGAAGTAGAATTATGAAAAGAAGAATGAAGCAATGGTAAATAATTCTGTAATGCAATATATGCTGACAATTCAACTTTATGTAAGTATTTAGGATTATTCCTGTGATATAAACAATTATCCCAGACTGATTTAGAGGTTTATTAATTGCAAAATACTTCATAAAAATTTAGCACTATGAAGATGTTGGAGCAGATAGTAGTGTTTGGGTGCGGAATGTGCTCAACCTTCTTAAAAAAAAGGATAATGAATATACGGGTACAGAAATTTTGCTGCTGTTTTCAGCTAGCAGTAACAAAGATGAGGAGCAGGGTATGAAGTATTTAGTGTTTTGCGATCATTTTAGGTCATTAGGTCATTTTAGGTCATTTAGGTCATTAGATCATTTTTGCGATCATTGATAGGCTTGCATCATCATCCAACCACAGAGTATTCTGCTGTTTGACAATTTCAGTGTCATAGTTCCTTTCAAGTTGAAAAAATATCCCACCCAAAAGTGAGCAGTATAAGCAAAATGCATCAATGTCTAGAGCCCCTGGTATATTATAGTATGCTAATAGCTCAAGCCATTAATTTTAAAGGATTTTTTTGTGTGTGTTTACAAATTTTGAAATAAAATATGAAAATTCAGCCCAACTCTATCTTGTTCAACAAAACCTGTCTGAAATTGATAAGAGTTACCAGCTGCACCTTCTGTTTCCCATGATGTGTCACTGCAGAGGCTCAAAGCTTTGAGAGACTGCTCAGTGTCACAGTAGCAACACATGCCTGACTATGGAAGAGTGCCTAGACGAGAAGGATGCTGCAGATCCACTTCATTTAAATAATAGTTTTCAGTACTGGGATGTGTTGCTGACATGCTTGTCTCTCTGAGGAGCCCTAACTGATACTTAAAATAGGAAACTGAAGACATTTATTCTGTTCTCTACCTCTCAGCAAAAGCTAAGTGGGAGATGTAGCTACCACAAACTGTGTGAACCTCAGACAAAATCTGTACAGTACCACACGTATGGTCAAAGTCTAAACTCTCTATCCTGTCTATCTATCTGAACTATCTAAACTTCTGTCCCCTCTCCTGAATCGTTTCACCAAAGAAACTCTGGAGATATTCAAAGAAAAATGTTTGTAAAAGAGAAGCTGGGGAAAAATATAAGGAAAGGTGTCCTTAACCCCACTATTCCCTACTGCTTCTACTTTTCCACATCATCTATTCAATAGCATTTGCAGTCAGACAATGATTTAAATGATCAAATTGTTGACTTTTGGTTTGTTTCCTAAACATGAAGTTGCAATAGACAGAGTTCCAGTGTAAGCTCATTGATTTTACAGTCATTGCAGTGGCAGTCATCATTGCAGCCAAACACTGCATTCATAACCTATTGCAAATATTAATATAAAGAAAAAGCTGCCCGAAGAGTAATTTTGGTCTGTCATACGTTGCAAACTACAATACTCAATTCATCAAAGAAAAAAATGAAGGACAGTTACCTTCAACTTTGCAATGGCTAATGTAGACAGCATATTTTGGGAGTGAACATAAGCATTTGTTTGCTTTAAGAGTTTCAGAGCTGTGAATGGACAGAGAATTGAGTAAAGAGTCTTTATATGAAAACTGAGTTTTGCTGAAGTTGATGCCATAAGGAAGAGCCAAAGTACAAGTTCTGAACTGTAGAAGGGTTTGGCAGTACAACTGGGTCAGACCAATTGATAGCACAGCAGTTATGCGAGAAGTCTCTTACTCTCAGCATATGAATCAAGAAAGTTATTTAATCTACCAAGCACTTTATGTAACAACTTGAAAGCCTTCAAAAAATTGTAAATCTTTTATTTTTTTCTTTAGCAACTGCCAAGTATGCCTCTGCTGCTGAAGAAAATGTACACTAATCAGTTAAAGTTTGTGGGTTTTTTTGTGAGATCTGGAAAAGGATTTGGAAATAAAATTGCAAAGCTTTACTTGAGATGGATGAAAGTATTTCAGATATAAATTAATGAAAATACATTATGACTATATAAGACAAAGATGGCTGGAGAACTTTTCCAGGGACTCTGAATCCTGGACTCCATGTTCTAGTCTCATGGTTATTTTCTAAGGGAAATACTGGCCTGTGTAATGCTTGTAACAGTAAGTGCCCTCTGAGTGTGTACAAGCAAGCACTAATTTATGTACAGAAAGATGAATAGAAAGTCTTTCATTAGCTTTTCTGTTCCTTTCTGGCCATCTTTCCTAAAGACTTACCATCTAATTTCTTAGGAGATTGTTTTAAGAGATGTGATCCCGTTGTCTTAGCACAGATAACTAGAGCTGTTGGATACCCACAGAACATCTACAGGTGGCTAACAGATATGGCCTTAGTTAGTTCTGTACCTCTGGAGTGGCAGCTGTGGGCCAACAACACCTAAAATTATATTATATACATATGTGTAAACCACTGATTCTCACCCTACCTACAGTACTTCTCATGAACAAACATACAACCTGAATGTCGTGAATGTTGCCCTACTGTGGCCAAAGGAGATCAGGCTCGACCCTCTGTCATTCATTTCAGGGATGTGTCCAGCTTGCTGTACACATCTAAATTATGTGGTATATTTTAATGATTTGACTATATATGTATATACGAGCACTAAAAGAAGAACAGGAATATATGGAGAAATTCAGTGCCCGTGCACTGTACTTTGATGGTGCAGCTGTTTTTACAAGATGTTCTGTTGTCAAAATTAATTTTATTTCTAGTTTATTTAAAAAATTCTGCTGAAACAGACCTACAGAAGGAGGCACCTCTATAAGTACTCCTCCGCAAAAAGAGGGCAACCTTTTGTGTGGGAAGAAACAGGGAGACATCATTCTTCCCATGAGAGGGAAGACAGAAATCACATTTCTGGAAGGAGGAGGAGACAGAAGCAGAGCTGCTGTTGGTGGAATCACTCTCCACTCTGTGAGGGAGAGATGAAGTGCCTGGCTGTCCCCAGGGGCACAGGGGTCTGGGAGAGCAGAGGATCTGAGTTCATGGTCATGCTGCCCTGTTGCAATGCAGCCCCTTATGCTGCAGTTCAGCATAAGTGAGAAAAACTTGGCATGGAAAACAGTGACAGTCATGTCAGCAATGAGCTCCATATATACATTTTCCTGTAGTAGGAATTTGCATACAAACAACATCTTTTGCTCTCTGAAGACTACAGGAATCTGACCAGCTCCACAGGGTCAAGTACCCAAGATACTCTAAAACAGGATCTTTACCATCCCTCAATCTGCTACCTTCACTTTTCTACCTACCATTGAGGGTTTCAGGGATTTTTGTTTAAGGAGCATTTGGCATCCATTTTACAGAATCTTAGCTGGTCATTCCCCTCTGTTCATGGCTTCTGTCATACACTGATTTACAATGAAAAAACTGGAATTACCTTTTTAATTATTTCCAAGGAAAACTCCTGTTCCTGACTACAGGAGAAATCTAAGAAAACCAGCCAGTGAATTTGCTCTTAAAGATAAACCAAATTTTAAACCATAACAGCCTAGAAATTTGGCCTTCGCAAATATTCCTGAGCTGTTAACTCCTTAGCTATTAACTTTCTGGAGTTTACTTTAGATGTGACAACAATTTACTCATAAAAAATCTCTCTTCTGGTCCATAAACACATACAGGATTTTTGGTCCCTGCTTTGTAATTTAATGTGTGCCTCCATGCCTCAAACCCAGTTTAGTGATTGCATACTCACAAGCTTCTGTGAGTTTCCAGAAAATGTGAAGCAGAAAGTGCTCCAGAATCCACAGGATATTAATGTCATAAGGTAACAGTGCAGTATTAAAGTTTCTAGCTTTTGTTTGGCTTGGCTTGGCTCTGTTTAGCTCAGCTCAGTTTGGCTTGACTTGGTTTGTCTCAGTTCGGTTCAGTTCAGCTTGGTTTGGTTTGGTTTCCTTAGGCTCCTGAGAACTGAAGTGTTATTGTATAAACTTGCAGAGTACTACAAAATCACAGCTACAATTAGATTTTTTTAAGGATTTTTTATTTGCAAAAAGAGCAGTTTTTGTAAGTGCCATATTCTCATGTGAATAACCTACAGGCTATCTGCCAATAACTAACTAATTAATTAATTAATTAATTCTGCAGTTTTGAGGGTTAAACATATGGATAGGTAATACAAGGTAAATTTTATTGACCAGAGCATAAAAGACATAAAGGAAGGTTCATTCTTCCCTCATTCCCTGGCACAGGTCAGTCCCTTGACTCCCTGCAGCACAAGTGAAGCTAATGGCAATGGCAATGGACACTCTTTCACCCACTATGGGTATTTGAGAATAAGGTTCGTAAGTGCTCCTTTCAAGGACCACTACTTGTAAAAGGGTTGAGGCTACATGATGGATGGATTTTGTATGTGAAAATATAGGTTAGTCTTAATTCTTTATTTCTGATATTTCCTGAATAATATTCTACTCTTTAGTGAATCAGTCACTCCCTTAGTTGCAGATCTATTGTTTCATTGTCAGAAGTGGTCTATATCGATTCAATTCAGTTTAGACAGCTCCTTTCCCAAGCTGATTACATTCTAAAATGCAGGCACATGAAATGCAAGGCAAAGTGGATGAAAGTGATCAGGATAGCCTGTTGTGTTGCTAATATTTATGTTGTAATCTAGGCAAATATTCAGCTCATTTGGATGTGTGAATGGTATAAATGTCCTCATGTTTAGTGTTTTAGTATTTAAGTAATCACTAATAAGCCCACAGCCTCTCAGATGACCTAAACATCATCAGTTCCTTGATCCATCAACTGAGCTTTCATTTAAAAATGGATTTTAAACTATAGTATTTCACCCTGCATTCTCCTTCACTTTCTAGTTATGTAAAGTTGGACTGTATTTATGCAAACTCAGTTTTGCTGCATGAAATATAATGATTCTGAGTTTTCTCTTGGCATTTTGGAGTGTAAATTTTCTTTGAATTAATTATTTTAATTCAGTAACTACAATCAAATTCAACTGACTATCTTAATTTATTTTAGGGATTATTCTGGTTAATGTATTCCTTACCACAGCAAGTAACCCTGGTGGATAGGTCTTAAAAGTTTCAAATGTCAGAAGACTTTTAAATGTTCTTATATGCTGCTTTGAAAGTTTGACAACAATACACAAATTCCCTCTGCTCTTTTTCAGTCTTCTAAATGCCAGGGAGGGATTTTTTTTTTTTTTTTAATATTCTCCAAATGTTTTGCCAGAGAATTGCCTAATTAACTTTCAGACTTGTTGCTGAGATGCTTTCCCACCAGAAAACATTTTATTTAAATAAAATGATCAAACATCTTATGTTTGTCCTTCAGTTTTACTTCAAACTGTCTACTGAGATTTCTGTTCAGAGGTAAATTTTATTGGAAAAGGATTATCTAATGAATCACTTCAGAGACCAAAAAAAATATTTATACAGCATTATATTGCTATGTTTCATTTAATTTTAGTTGATATGACTAATTTTTAAATATGCAGTGTAGGGCAAACTAAGCAACTCTCAATAGCTAGGAACAGAATATTACTACATTTAGGGGCTATGATTTAGAGGAATCAAATCAACTAACTGAATGAAAGCCCAGGTGAATAGCTTTAGAGCAATGTGTTTCAAAATGTGCCATTTGTATAGAGGACATCAGATAAGAATTGAGAATCTCATGAATGAATCCTTTCTGGTACACATAGAGAGCATCTTTAACCCTGTCCTTTAAATCAGAAGAGGGAAGATCAGGAATCAAGATCTTTCCAACAGTTCATTGCAGCATCAGACACAAAAATGATTGCTAGATAACATTCTGAACAGACTCCCTTCTGTCAGCAAGGGAGGGAGGCTGGAGTGAAAAACTGAGAGAAGACTAAGTCGAGGTGCTGGAAGAATTGAGCTGGGTACCTTTAGGATATATATTTTTCTTCAAAATTTGTTGAAGAACCTAGAATTTATGCAATTCAGCAGTGTCCTGTTGTCAGTAGACACTTCTGAAACTCTTTAATCCACCCCTTCCTCTCTGCTGGCTGGTCCCTTTGGAAGGTAGAAACCACTAAAGCCATTAATTGATATGTGTTGAATTTGTATAGTTTATTCCTGTCATTGAACTGTGTAAAGAAACAATATGATGCCAAATACATTTTTTTTTCTTTCATTTTGCTTAAAAAAATGAACCTCAGAAACTGTTTATATTGAGCTGCGCTTTTGAAAAAGCATTAGTGTTATAAAGTCAGAAGTTCATTGCACTCACCAATCAAGTAATTCCAAATTTACTGGCCAGAGGTGAACATTCTGAGAGTTGTTATCCTCTTCTTCTGGCAAAATTTCCAAGTTTAATCAGTGTGCTAGAACTGGAAGCAATATGAGACAGGACATTGTGCCTGTCTTCAAAAGAACAACATATTTAAGCACACATAGTGAACCACAGATATTTCCATCTGACCTTGTTCACAAATGATGAGTTTTTCTGTACACAATGTACATCATTCAAGACTAGTTAAATGCTACTTTTATTTTTATTATTATTATTATTTTTTTTGCCTTTGTCAGAAAGTTTTCTTTTGAAATACTACTTTCACAAATACCACAGTGAATCCCAAAGGTCTGTGAGCTCTCTGCTGAGAATTTGCATGTTAGGATGCAAATTTATACTGATACCAAAATACAGAAATTAATAATAAGATGAAGATATATATAGTCCTTTTGGAGATTCTATTATATCTGCATAGTAAGATTCAAGTCAACTTATGACCCTCTGGTGGCTCTAGCTACAGTAAAAGCTTTTAGGAAGTAGATTAATCATAGAATTCAAATGTCAGAGCAATGCAAAATAATGCCATATAATTTTAAATTTCCCTACACCATGTATTGTAGTATTACTTTCACTGAGGTATTCTCAATATTTTGATCCAGAACTGTGTCAAAGCCACAGTACTGTGTCAAGCTGGACCCTGAAAATTTAGTCAGGCACCAAAATCCTGACAGATTTTTCACATTATGGGAGACTCTATTGTCAAGTTAGAACTCAGAAAATAAAAAAGCCTTGAAATGTAGCAATTAATTGAGAACAAGAAAGGAATGTAATTAATAGTTGTGAGCCTTAAACAACATTGAAAATAAATGGTGGGTGGTTGTTTTTCAGCTCATTTTCTCAGGGACAAGAGGTTTAGGTGATCACATTCTGTCTTTCCATCTGGGTTTTCTTCTTGGTTTCTTTAGAAACTTTGCCAGTCTCAGGCTAGCTCAACAGAGAAACAGAGATTAAAAAATCTGTTATGTTCCCACAAGTTTCACCACTTTTGGTAAAAGAGAGCCCTCTGTAGCAGAGACAAAGGCTGTAGGGAAAATTCTGTCTGATTAGACAATGGACCCAGGTCTACTCTACCAGGTAGCTCTTTTTCTCCTGAATGTAGCAATAGTTTCAATACACACATGAAGGAAATGAAATCTCAGTGCTTCTGCTGCTCCGTCTTACTAAATGGAAAGAATAAGTGGGGAATTTTGAATCCTCACAGATCACAGATCTATATCAAATATAGAGAAGAAAAGGAAAAAAAGCTACTCATGAAGAGAATTGTAATTACCTTTCCTACAGGGTTCTTGATAACTGATGTCTGAAGATTGCATATGGAAATTGTGTGGCGTTCTCTGCTGAATCTGTAAAGAAGACGTGGCCACCACAACTCACACATTAAGTCATTTTTCTGATCCCCCACTGCTTGAACAGCTTCACAAAAGATTAGTCCATATCCCAGCTGATTCAGATTAAAAGAAAAAATAAAGCAACAGGCTTCTGTTGCTGACTGGCCCTGTACTAAATATAATTTAAACAGGATAAAAAAATTGCTCCTGTGAATCCAGAAGAGATTTAAATATTCATTATTTTATTCTCTGAGGCAGAGCATTTTCTGACTTGCAGGACATACCCTTTCAAACATAGGAAAATTTTTAAGGCCTTAAATATTTTATTTAACATTTGTAATAAGTATTGTTTCAGATCCAATGACAATTTTTAGATTTGCTATAAAAATATAGAATATTGATATATCAATTGGCACATGTATTAAATGATAAATCACCAGTTGGCTATATCACTGAAACCTGTAACAACATATTGGAAACACTAAAGTATTTCTAGACCATTTGATTAAAATTAATTCTGAGTCCACTAACAGTATAATAACATTTAGTGTCAATCATTTTAAAAGTATTCCATGTCATAGGGGAAGAAAGCTATTATCAAGTCTAGGAATTAGTGGAAGTGTCGGGAAAAAAAATAGCCTGTCATACTGCTGCTAATACTGATTAAGATCTAAGACGCCTTCTCCTTTCATATACAACTTAACAGCAGATAGCAACAGAAGGATGTGCATTTGGGACCAATGAAAGCTGCAGTTTGATGTCAAAGGATCATATGTAATTGTATCCTTTTATTTGGTCATATTCTTTTCCTTTTGTCTCATTATATTGGCAAGCATGCTTTCCTTTCTTCACTTAAAAAAAACTCATAGGCTCAATCTTTCTGCCTCATTTCTCAGGCTCAAGGAAGTTCTTCTACTGCCACAATACATGGCATTTGGCATGCCTTTTTCCTGTGGCATGTCCTCAAACCAGTCTCCCCTCCACCTTACTAACACCCCATCCAGGCCTTGCTAATCTGAACATTTTCCATTTACTGTTCCCATCTTTGCCTGAGCAGAATCTGAGCCAGTTTCCCTGCATTCAAATGCCTATCTCTTCACCATGACATCTGTGTTGCAGCACTGTCTGGCTGCTGGGAGAATAAAAGGCTGGGTTTCAGCATGCCAGAGTACTGGCAGCCTTCCCAAACAATCTCAAATGCATTCTGAAATGATCTTTGGTTATCTCTTGTGAGGTTTTTGATGACAATGACCAATTATTGAAACAAATTTTTGTGAATCTTCTGAGGAATAAAATTGTTCACATGGTTCCTACTCATCTATCAAAATGCAGTCACAACAATATTATGTAATATTTTTCCTCATATACTATTGCCCTATCTCATGATGCGTGACCCAAAATCTACATAAGGAACATCTCATTAGTGATTTTTCTAGTTTATTCACATTAGATTCTTTCTTATTAATACAAAATATTATTTTGTTAAAGAAGTACATAAAAAATATCACCACTTTTTAAAACTGATTCTATTTCTGCCAGACAGACATTAATAAGATATCGCAAATTGCACCAGAGATATCTAAAACAGCAGATCTCAAATTGCAAACATACATTTTACCCTCTTCTTGCAAATGGTGGAAGATGTCATAGAAGATAGAAGTCTATGTAGCTATTTAATGTTTAAAACCTTATCGATATGCAACATCTTTGTCAGTTAAGAAAAGTAAGAAAGTTTAAAGGATGAGCTTTCAGTCTTTGCATTTTAGTGTCTTATACTGTACATTCATCTCCATGTATTAATTCCTTTCTTTTTTACTCTTACTCACTTCCTCTTAGTTTAGATCTGCTCACTTTCAGGATATATCTTATCTGAGTGTTTATTTATTTATTTATTTATTTTTTAATCTTTGGTTTGCTTTTCTGTTTTTTTCTTTTTCTGTTATGTCATTTTTCATTTGTTTGTAGTTTTGATTTTTTGTTGTGTTTTGTGTGTGTGTATATGTGTGTGTGAGTATGTGTGTGTATATGTGGCATGGAAAAAAGTATGATATTACTTTTCATAATGAAATGGCATATACAAGACTAGACATACAACACAAATATCTCTCACAATAAATGAATGCAATTCTTATATTAGTAACATCCTGTCATCACCTTCTTCTTATCTCTGGACACTGAGAAGCTACAGATTTCAGTAGAAATATTTGAAGCAGCCAGAGTAATGTTATAGTGAGAACATTTGGAACCCTCTTCATTTTCACCCCTTCCCTTCAACAACCTTCCTAACACATTAACATTTAAATTTTATACAGAAAGTAAAACCTTTTTTTTTTTTTTTTTTTTTTTTTTTCATCTTCCTCAGAAGTAAAACAGCAAGTTAAAGTTAACTACAGGGATTAAAATAGTCTTTGTTGTATAGAATTTTTGAATGATTGGGTACACGTTGATTTTCATTTATCTGATGTTTGAAGAAAGCTGAGTAAATGTCTTCAACAAACAGGAAAGTCCTCCAAAAGAGCATTTCATAGTGAACTAAATCTCTTAATTAACCAAATTTTATTTGTTGAATCCTCTTTTGGCTATGAATAGTTTAAGGAAATATTTTGATTAGAACTGCTTTGGTATTTTTAAAACTAATGTTACATTTATTGGAATAATTTCTGTTTTTTTGTCTTTTTGAATTTTAATTTTGAAATTGTTCTCTTTACTTATAAATGGGTACAAATGAAAAGAAAGGAAAATTTTGAAATGTCTAATACTATGAAATTAACATTTGTATAAAACATTTCAGCATGAGCCCAGCTAATGTCTGCTTTAAGTTGACCAGAAACAAATTTGTTTTCTTGATATTCTATTTTGGAAAAAAAAAATATGGAAGAGTGAATAAATATTATTCAACCAGAAATAAGCTTCTTGAACCTCTAAACATTTTATAAATGTATGCAGCTTTATGGAAAGTATCTTTCCATTTTCATATGTACTTATTCCCCTTGCCATTTTCCCCTACATTGTTTTCTTCTTCCTGATTCTTACCTCCCTTCTTTCCTCCCCCACAATATTTCAGTTGTTTCGAAATATTCAGAAACAAAAGAAGTGTTCATATATTTCACAAGGTTTAATGTCTTTTAAAAAGTTTGTGATCTTAAGCAAGAGCTAATACCCAAAGAAGGTCAAGTGAATAAATCCAAATTAAATTCAATAGAATTGAACTCTTTATTCTCCTTCTGTTAAATATCCAGTGTTATGTAATAGGAATTCTGAATCTTGATAAACGATATTTAAGAGCCCCTTCGAACCCAAACCATTCTATGATTCTATGAAATACATATAATTTTGCATCAGTTGGTAATTTACAAAGGTAATGTTACAAAGGAGACTTATGATGATGCATGTAACAAGTCCAGTGACAATATATATATAATTCAAATTATTGTTTTCATTATATTTTTATTCCCCGAATCAGCACACTTTTCCCAACACTGCTCTTTGAAAAGCACCTCATTTTCTGCTCATACTGAGATTATGCTAAATGTAACTTCATAAACCTATACATCAAGCATAACCTATACATCAAGCTCTACACTGAGTGAACTGTCACTGCCTTGAATCATAGTCATTTTGCAACACGCTAAAACCTTAGAATATTAGTTCTGAACCACCTCCCCACCCCTCCACCCCCACCCCCCCAGACAAACAAAAGGGTGGGATACAACCAAACTCAGCCTTCCATATTACTTTAAAATTATCTTTCTCTATGCCTTACTTTATTTCAATCTGTAGGAAAAGCTATACCCTTCTTCTTGCCCGGAGCTATACTCTGATCGTATTAGAAGAGCTGGCACTGAGTGAGCTTACCATTTTAACTGGATTTCACACTGAAATAGAGAAAGCTTTCAGTGATCATCAGCCTCATGTCTGAACCTGTAACAAATGTAGAGAATTTACAGAGAGATTAGAGGAAAAGGAAGGACGCCTGAGTCAAGATCTAAAAATACAAGTTCAGTCCAGCTGAACCATATGAAGCAGGTGTGTCAAAAGTGTGAAGATCACTCAGACCTCTCATGGAAGGCACCAGTCAAGAATTCTCTAGGAGAAGGATCACTCAGCAGCAGGTGGAAGGTGGGTCAGGGCTGAGAACTGACAGAAGCAGAAAATATAAACTGAGCCTTGAATGTCAGGTTTTTTTTTTTTAAATAAAAAAAAAAAAAAAAAAAAAAAAAAGGAAATTGTATGTATTTCCCCTTACTCAATAAAATCACATAGAATGTATTATGTATATTTTCATGCATGTTAGATTCTATAACAAACCCCAGGCAGGCTTTCCAGGCATCAGTGGAAGTATTCAGTGTAC
This sequence comes from Stictonetta naevosa, assembly GCA_011074415.1. NCBI lineage: Eukaryota > Metazoa > Chordata > Aves > Anseriformes > Anatidae > Stictonetta > Stictonetta naevosa. The sequence continues at coordinate 29,218,260 of CM021697.1, forward strand.
AAGGTACAAAACAAAATGAAGTGAAAGTATTTCAGAGTACATTGCTGTAGTGTCAAGATGCTCCTGTGATGGAAGTTAAAAAACAAACAAACAAACAAACAAACAAAAAACATTTTGACAGTTATTACGCCAAATTTTAAGCCAGAGTTATAACAATTATCAGAATCATCCAGTTTAAAGAACATATCTGAGGACTACCAACCGCTCTCAGAAAGGACAGCAAGAGAAATATCTTGCTGAAAGATACTCAGAGTTATAATACTCGTGGAAGAAAAAAGCATGAACAATGAGGTTACCCCTGCACTATCTCACTGGAGATGATTTTTTATCGGGCAACATATAAGACTATTCAAAAACATCTGGGAGAAAGAAAAGATACAAGTAAAGCATGAGAAGTCAATCCTGAATGCATAGAGTGCATAATAAAATAATATCAAAGGTGACCTTTTTAAGAAAACTCTTTTCTTTGCTTGTTTTGTTCATTTTCATTAAGACTGAAAGAATAGGATGGTTTCTATAAAGACATATGTATGAGATGAATTCTTGTGATGACAGAAAAATAAATGGATGGCAGACATATGCTGCTACATCACATGATGTGACACACTAATGGAGAGCAACAGCGCATTGTCTGATTTAATGACTTAAAAAGCAAAGTACATATTTTGAGTCAATGCTTGTCCTGTGGCACATCGTGTCTTGTGCCAGTCATCCCACATTTATAACACAGAATCCCAAAGTAAGATTCATCATGGCATTGTAGCCATCAACATCTCAGCAGACATCCTTAGCTTTCCTTTGATGGTGAAGCTTAGGTACTTCAAGAGAATGAGTCTACTGACTTATTCTAGAGTCTACTTTAGGATGAGACAAAATCCTAAAGCTGCCTATTTCAACTGGCAACAGTGGTCGCTTAAAATTGCCTACCTTTACTATAATATTGCCTAAGTCTTTAACGTGCCTGACATTACATGAAGCCTACCTTTCTGTTTTGCACAACAGCTTTCATATGCTTCCATTTAACAGAACTATATCCATTTGACAATGCAATTTGGTGCACAATGTAAACTTTGTTACTCTTCTCCTAAATGCATATATATTAATAAATATTTTGGGATGTATCATTCATGAAATTCATAACTGAAGTTATGAAGACTTACAGTAATAGAAAGGAACCATGCAAACTGATGTCCCTTTTTTGTGTACATAGCATACATCTTGTAAAGCAAACTGGATAGCTATAGGTGGGAGAGGACATATGCTAACATAACCATTTCCATTAACTATTATCCACTTTATACAAAAAAATTGGCTTCAGCTTATACAGAAGTGTGTGCATTAATTAAAACATAAAAATTCACCCTCAGAGACTACTACTAAATTTTAAATCCACTTACAGTATATTTAACTGAACTGATTTAAAATTATACCTTCACTTCCTTTCATTTTCTTTAGGTTTTTTTGTCCATATGAACAGTGGCTTCAAGATGTGATTGATTACTTATGTAGACTAAGCACTTTAAGAACTATAAAATAGGGAAAGGCCATTGTAATGACGTGATTTCAACTACAGGTATTAGTATTCAAGAAAAGTGATTTTTCAAGGGAAGATCAAGCCTCACAACCATAAATTAGGAGTCTTTCTCAACATAAGTGACGTGGTAACTGTCAGTACCAGTCTTGAAAACAATGACAGCTTTAAAATACCCTAGCTGTAATTGGGAAATTGTTAGCTAGCTGTCAGTTGTTCTATGGCTATATCTAGATTTACTTCCATATAATGTTTATTCTGTATTACAAAAGCATTAAAAGTCTTGACAGTAATAAGGTACAAATTTACCTTCTTCCATTTATTTTTTAACTGTTCAAGGCAGAAAACAATTTCTTTCCATATGCTTGAATAAACACCTCTTAAAGAGGGCCTAGATCACCTCTGGAAATATTTTACATTATCTCTGCAGTAATTATATACAACTATATTGTTACCATTTCAATTTATTTCCTCTGACTGACATGTTGTGGACAGAATGTATATGACCTTTAAGTTTATAACCTGGGATGTACACAGAATTTCATAATAAAGTAATCTAGGAACATATTAACTAAATGTAATTGAAGCAAATATATTTCAGGCAAAGGTATCAAAATGATTATAATTCTTCCAACCTAGTGGACACCTAAAATTGCGATTCAAGTAGAAAAATCCCAGGATGAAAGAGGCTTTGCCTGGACTGAGGCAGGAAAAAAAATAGGGAAAAAGGTCACTTTTAATGGTCACTATGACTTCTGGTTTCCTGACCTCACCACAAGGTTGCAGGCATAGGAAAGGTATTACTTGAACAAGAGGGAAGACCTGAATTTTTTACAAAAGTCTTTCGTCTGAGACAGAGCCCCATCTAATACTCCAGGTTAACAGCACAACTATATTGACTATATTATATATAACTATGAAGTATCTGTAACTATATTGTTGTCTTTTATTTATTTATTTATTTATTTATTCTTTTCCTTTTTCCCTATATACAGACCCAATCCTAGACTCTGGTTGCAGAAATGAGAATTGCTGGAAATGATCTCTGGATCCCAGCAGTGGCAGTTACACCACCAGCAACATTGGTAAGCATCCAGCTGGCAAGTGAAGGTAATTCTCCTGTTGAAGAATTTTCCTTTTCTAAATGTCTCTGCATTGAACTTTGGCTTCTACCCCAGCCAATACCTAGGCCAATTTCAGCTTCCAGGTTAGCCAGAACAATGTCGCCAGGACAGAAAGAGGAGAGACTTGGTAAAACATGTCTGGTTTTGTTTGCATTGCACACAACCCATGAATACTAGACACTCTAATTAACAATACTTTGCAATAATATATCTCATTTGATCAAAGCTCCTGAAAAGGATTTATACGTATTGATTGATGTAAAATTATGCTAGGCAAATATTACATCTGTAAAATAATGTAGGAACCACAGTCCTTTCAGTCATCTTTTACTAATGGGATAACATCTGACAGCTTGAAAAAGATTTCTCATAGCCAATAGTTTTAACACCAATAAAATTGTAATTCAAAAGTGTAAATTGAAATCTCAGTGCCGTAACCAGATTTTTTGCCCCTAAAATTAATGTGGGCACAATGAGTAAAGACAAGATTATGACAGTGCAGTAGTGCTTACAAGGAAGGAGGTAGAATGATGTTAAAGGAAATATCCTATTTTTTAGCATAAATATCATGAATGTCCAAAGGCATTCCAAGACAGTAGGCTTTTTTTTTTTTTTTTAGGCTTTTTTCATCAAATAATTATATACATTCATGCATATACATTTGCACACACATGCACATATTATTTCCTCTAAAAAATTATTTTTCTCCTTAATTTTCTGATCTGTCCACTATCCTAAAGATCTTTTGGTCTGAAATCCTCAAAGAACTTATTTGCAAAATTTGCAGAAACATCAGCAGAAAACCTCAATTAGCTGTCATTTTATATTTACATCATACAGTGGCAGTCAGAACAGCAAACTTTTCAAACAAAACCTCACAGATAAGGAAAACATGCCTTTTGAAGGTGTAGTTCCCAGAAAGGAAAGGAAAAACTGTTCATTGTCAAGCATGTAACTTTGAATTTATCACTTTCATTATTGATCTCTGTGGTAGGATGAAGAGGATTTTTATTTATTTATTTATTTATTTATTTTGTGACTGAGACTACAATACTTGCCATTTCACTTAAATTATTAGTAGATTAGAAACATCTGAGTTTTCAGACAGCTCTCGTCAATGAGCTGACTGGTATAATGTTTTTTTTTTTTGCCCAATGAGAAGAAAGATAAAATCCCCTCTTGTAGGGATGTGTGCAACCTCCCTACTTGACACACCCAATATGTTTATCTCTACTATTACAATTCAGTTAGTTACATCTGGGCCCACAGTACCCTTTAATGGTGTTAGAAGTTAATAATTTCAAGAATAGGAATGAATTATAATGTTGTTGTAGTCAAAATTTAGCAATAACTTGAATGAATAACAGTATTTGCATAATCTTATAAAGTGGGGCTGTTGAGCTTTATATTTATATGAAAGATAATGTTTGATGCCTGGAAAAAAATAAAATAAAATAAAGAAAGAGAAAAAAAAAAAAAAGGCCTGCATCCAAGTCATTTATGAACACATTTAAGAGAACTGTCCCCATAATGGAGCCCTGCAAACCCCACTAGTGACTGCCTGCCAGCCTGACACGTAACCCCATTTACGCTAACTTTTGACCCCAACCATTGCTATATGAGGGACATTTTGTCCAGAAGAACACTGTGAGAAACAGTATCAAAAGCTTTGCTAAAATCCAGAAAGATTCCATCAACTGGCTTCTCTTGGTCAACTAGGTGAGTAACCTTGTCATCAAAGGAAATTAAGTTAATTAAACAGGGCTTTCCCCTCATGAACCCTTGTAGGCTGTGACGAATGACTATGTTATCTTTCAAGTGTTATTCAGTAACTCCCAGAATAATCTCCATAATTTTACCAGGTACTGAAGTGAGACTGACAGACCTGTAATTACCAGGGTCCTCTTTCTTGTCATTCTTGAAAACTGGAATAATATTTGCCAGCTTCCAGTTGACCAGGACCTCTCCAACTTCTGAAGACCACTGAAAACCATGAGGTCTCTCAATGATATCAGCCAGCTTGTTCCCTGGAATAAAACCCATTGCACCCAATAGACATATGCATCCAGCTGGAGCCGCAAATCCTGCACAAGTTGGTGTGGTGGTTTTACCCTGGTGGGCAGCTGAACTCCAACATAACTGCCCTCCCATTCCCTCCTCAAAGGAAAAGGGGGAGAAAATATGATGAAAAGGGCTCAAGGGTTGAGAAAAGTATAGGGAGATAACAATTATCATCATGGGTTAAACAGGCTTAAAATAAAGAGATTAATATAATTTGTTGCCTATCACTAGCAGACTAGAACAGTCAGAAACTAAAAGCAAACTAAAAACACTTTCCCCCCCATCTACCCTCCTCTACCTCCTCCCCCTAAGCAGAGCAGGAGAATGGGAAATGGGGTCCCTAATGCTTCACCTATGCCGCTCCTTCATGGTCACTCTCTGCCCCTGCTCCCCGTGGGGTCCCTCCCACGGGATGCCGTCCTTCCCAAACTGAGCCTGCGGGGGCTGCCCACAGGCAGCAGCTCTTCAAGCACTGCTCCACTGTACCATGGGGTCCACCCATCAAGAACAAACTGCTCCAACATGGGTCCCCCATGGTCGGCAGCTGCCCCCCCTTTTGTTGGGACTTTGTCCTCCCGTTTTTGTTGGGACTTATTTTGATTTGTTTGTTTTAAAATACTGCTATTCCAGTGGCTTTCTGCTGAACATAGGTTATCATGGAACAGCAGCTGTCTTTGCTCATTGATTAGTTTAAAGGTATTCTGAGATAGAAGTTGGATATTCAATCTCCTAAGCATGTCTATGATACTCTGTCACATTACAGACATATGTTAAGATTATATTCACAGAATCAGACTCATTTAGGTTGGAAATGATCCTTTAGATCATTAAGTCCAACTATCAACTAACACTAGCAAGTATGCCACTAAACCATGTTCCTAAGAATCATCGAATGGCTTAGGTTGGAAGAGATCTTAAAGATCACCTAGTTCTAGCCCACACCACACCCTCACCCAGAAGCAGCACATCCACATGTCTCTTAAATACCTCTTTTTTTCTTCCTTCCTTCCTTCCTTCCTTCCTTCCTTCCTTCCTTCCTTCCTTCCTTCCTTCCTTCCTTCCTTCCTTCCTTCCTTCCTTCCTTCCTTCCTTCCTTCCTTC
>CM021697.1:29224176-29272267 GCA_011074415.1 Stictonetta naevosa
TTTTTTTTTTTTTTTTTTTTTTTTTAATTTACTGCACTTTTTGTTAGCTCAGTTTCCAATTCCTGTGAACACAATTCAAGATCCTTTCCTCTGGAAAGCAATTTAGAAAGTTAAACTCCACGACAAAAATCCCATGATTCACAGAAAGGAAATGGCCACAGGGTTTGCTTCAATTTCAGAAATCAAAGGAGGTCAAGAAGGCTCCTTTTAACTCTGCTAAAAGAGTCCTGCTGGTTACTATGCTGCAGCATTGAGCTAATCCAGATCTTGCTAAGGCTTTAATATCAATCCTCAAGCAAAATCTTGTAGTTATTTTTTCCCTGATCTTCACCTATGTTATCATTAATGTACAAGACTACACACTATAACTGGAATGGGACACAGTATACTATGTAATGTAGATTGTGCCAGAAGATACTTGAAAATATGACTTACATTTAATGGATGGTAATCGATAAATAGAAGGTTGTGTTTTTTTTTCTTAGCTTAGTCTGTCAGTGCAGCATTATATAGTAACAGTTTCATTGTTAGTGTATGTAAAAGCACCATTATTTTTACAGACAGGTGCTTTCAATGTGTAAATACTTCTTTCAGATGTATATCTTCACACAAAATCACCTATCCATTAAGACTCTCAATAACTTAAAGTCAGTTTACTTCTCAATTAGAATTGACACATTTATGACTGTCTTAACTTCAGAGAAATGGTACTCTTCATAAAACTAACCTGAAAAAAAAAAAAAAAGTAATTTCATAGACTTCTGTGTCAGATATTCCAAGTTTGTTTAAACTGTGTCATATGAAGTTTAAACAAAACATAAAATTTGGAAAATATACCTGAAATAATAAAACATCCCAAAGAAAAAGATAAGCTATGACACTCATTAAGGCATTTAGGCACTCAGAATTTGTTTTCAATTATATGTAATTCCTAAAATACTGACACTAATAAAAAGCCCTCTTTTTCTTCTCATCAACAATTTTACTTGTTTTATACAGTTTTTAAGACTCAAACAAATCTAATTCTGTACATACTCCTTATGAGAAATTTTAAGTGGCATTAAAACTTAAAAGAACACATATGAAAGTGAAGGAGAATATCTGCTATGTACTAAAAAATGTTCATACAAATATAGAGCCAATAAACCAGACTTATATATTTCAAGTGCCATTCCTCTAACAAACAGACCTTTCTGAAAATAGAGGTCATGTACTTAGTGGACTGATGACTGCTCAGTGTGCTCATTCTGTGTTGCATTGTCTTATATACCTCTTTAATCAAATAATTTTATGTTGAATAATAGGATTATTAGCTTTATACATCTAAGACATCTAGTAACAAATATGAAATTTAGCAAATGGTTAAATTATAATATTTCCAGCAGTCGAGGCATCTAAGCTTTTAGAAAAGATAAGCTTGTGTGAGTACATAAATTGCTAATAGATTGGTGTAGTAAAAGAATAAAATAATATAAAAACATATTTGTTATTTCCAAGCTCTATCCCCTCAGGAAAGGACTTGTAAGGCTTCAGACTTCCGTGAGTGAGTGAATTACATGAAGTAGGTGAACCACTGATATGCTATACTTGTTTAAGTTTTTCAGGGATTAGACCTTAAACCTGAACCACTGAATCAATATTTAAGTGTTCATGTGGAGATTAAAAGTCTAAATTTAGATCTCTACTTTTAAAATATGTGTACCTATATAAATAACTTGTATAATTAGCTATGTTTACAAAAAAGTTTCCAAATCCCCCACTATACTTTAAAAAGCAAGCAAACAAACAAAAATAAATAGCAATTAAAAAAATCCTATCACATTTCAGAGTTAGGCAAGAAAAAGCAATATTTCTTTTTTAAATTTTAGTAATATTAGATTTCATTAAGGAAATACGAAGCCAAAATAAGATCTGAAAGCAACTTTACATTAGGTTTAATTATACAAATAGTATGCATTATTAAATGAAAAATCCAGTCATTTTTCTCATCAAATACATTTTCTGATATCATTAGTTTCTCAGGGAGATGTTCGGATTACATACTCTGAAATTCAAACTTCTGTTAATGTGAAGGTGTGTGAACATCTTCTCATAGGTGTTCTGGTAACCCCCGCAATTTAGTTATATAGGATCTCTTTAAATGAGGGAATATAAATGAGATAGAATCAAGTGGTCTATAGCAAAGCTATGTTTGCTGCAGATTAATTTTTCCTATTTACCAATTTGAAAAAAAAAAAAAAAAGAGTTAATTTAAAACAATTATTTGCGCCAACAAGCAGCTAGCATAAATCTTTAGCAAAGCCAGCAAGGAGCAGGAAAGTCAATTTATCCAAATACGTGGGCAGATTTTTGTGATAAAAAGGGTAAACCCAATACAAGCATTTTTCCTAGATTTTTCCTAAGAATGATTTGGCTACTGCTCACTGTCTCTAAACAGAAGTAACACAAGGTACCATGAGGCAAGTACACAGCGATACACAGAAGTAAAACTGCAAATCTTTCTGTATTCCCAGTAAGGTCGGTGGAACTTCAAATAGGCAAGCACCTTCTATTACTTCAGCCACAGTAAAACTCTGTAACTGCATAGGGCTCTGCTTTGGTCAGACCAGTCTAGCTGTGCTATCGCTGAACCTCCTCGAGACTGAAATGCAGCTTCTGTTTGGGATTATTTCATGGAAAGGGATTTGATGAAGACAAGAAATATACTACAGGGGGACAATCCATGAGTTTACAGTCTCCTACGTCCAATAGGGAGGAGAACAGAGGGAATCTATAATCACACTCAAAAAAAAAACCAACAAAACAACAACAACAACAAAAACACCACAGTCTTTACTTCCCTTTGTTTAGTACGTTCCACACAGCAGGTTCTCTGTGCTTTGTGCTTTGTCAACATTTCAGCTTAGGGAATGTCTACTTTCAGGGACAGTCAATGGGCTTGTTTGTTTGTTTCTTTTTTTTGTTTTTTATCACGGTTAGATATGGCTGACATGGACATATACATCATAGACATTTCTCTTTCTCAATTTTATAGGAACAGGAAATTAATTTATAGCCTGATATATTTTTAACATGACTAAACTTCACTGTCAATAACAAAGCAAACTTTGGATCAAAGTGCAGTACAAAAAACATGCTGTGAGAGAACACTCAGCTGCAGGTAGCCAAGAATAGACCAGCAGTGTGACTAATTCTGTAGAAGGTGCTTTTCAATTTTCTTGATTAAAGAATCCCATTGGTCTTACTCTGCTGCCACTGTATGTTCACTACACTAATATAACTCCTATAGACACTACGTCTGTTTTGTTCCACTGTACTAACTAGATGCTTCTGATGACAGTATTTTTCCTGGGACCAGATCATCTGTAGGGGTAAATCAGCTCAAACAGAAATATATGAATTAATATTGGCTGTGAGTGGATTACATCCCAATGTCAGGGCAGAATCTCAACATCTCTTAATGATTATATAGCTCAGTTATATTAATGAAAATCATTATTTTTCTAGTAATTCATCTACATGCATTCTGTAAGTCTAATAATTGTCTTAGAAACTCTATTTCCATAAGTAATAATGTATACTTTTAAAATAAAGTTTATGTTGAATATTTAGAAAGATACTCAGAAGACATTTAAACACAATATTTTCAGTGTACTGACAGAAAATCACTCAAAAATACTACTGGCAGAATTATTTGAAGAAGCATTTATACAATAATTTTCTATATAAGTCACAGTCCTCACATCAACATAGACACAAAACAGTCTTATTGTCCAAGTCAGAGACTATTTCACCATTCAGATTAATAAACTGTCATGGTGCGATGGTTTCTTACTGCTGGCTAGCTGAGCTCCACCACACCGATCTCTCTTCCCCTCCTCAGAGCAACAGGGAGAGAAAATAAGAAGAAAAAGCTCAAGGGTTGAGATAAGAACAGGCAGATCACTCACCAATTACCACTACAGACAAAACAGAATCAGTGTAGGGAATTAGCCTATTGCTAACAGACTAGAGCAGTAAGGAACTAAAAGCAAACTAAAACCACCATCCCTCACCATCCACTTTTTTCTACCTCATTCATCTGAGCAGTGCAGGGTAATGGTGGTTGCAGTCAGGACCTAACATTTCATTATTGCTATTCTTCCTTCCTCACTCTGCCCCTGCTCCTCATGGGGTCCCTCCCACGGCATGATGTCTCTCCCAAACTGAGCCTGTGGGGGGCTGCCCACAGGCAGCAGCTCTTCAAGAACTGCTCCCACATGGCTCCGTACCACAGGGTCCATCCCCCAGGAGCAAACTGCTCCAGCACGGGTCCCCCACGGGCAGCAGCTCCCCCCAGATCCCCTGCTCCTGCGTGGGCTCCTCTCTATGGGCTGCAGCTCCAGCCTGGGGCCTGCTCCTGCGGGGGCTCTCCATGGGCCGCAGCCTCCTCCAGGCCACATCCACCTGCTGCACCGGGGGCTCCTCCACGGGCTGCAGCTTGGAGATCTGCTCCATGTGGGACCCATGGGCTGCAGGGGGACAGCCTGCTCCACCAGGGGCCTCTCCACAGGCCACAGGGGAGCTTTTGCTGCGTGCTTGGAGAACCTCCGGCTGTCCTGCTGCACTGGCCCTGGGGTCTACAGGGCTGGTTCCCTCACATTTTCTCACTCCTCACTCTTCGAGTTGCTGTTGCACAGTAGTTTTTTCCTTTTCCTTAATCTGCTCTTTCCAAGGCCCAGCTAGCATTGCTCCCTGGCTCGGCTCTGGCCAGCAGCAGGTCCCTTTTGGAGCCATCTGGAGCTGGCTCTGATCGGATATGGGGCAGCTGCTGGGCTGTGCTTACAGAGGACACCTCTGCAGCCCCCCACTACTGAAAGCTTGCCACATAAGTCCAATACATATAGCTGTATTATTATTAGAGCTTGATACAGTATTTACTGCAATAGAACACAACATTACTATAACATGGTGCAGTATTTCACACTGTATGGCTGTAATTGGGCCTTCTGAAAGCTCTGGTCAAAGCAAACAGAACAATCACAAATGAAAACAGTACCTTGATTTTCATCTGCATTTCTAGTGTTGTCAGAATTGTCAGTCATCTGCTATGATAGAAACACTCTAGTCTCACCAGTGTAGTGTCTGAAACTCTGAGTTTACAAATAGCCTAAGTGTTCTCTTGTCCTATATTTCCTGACAGTCTATCACTCACCTGAAGTCTTGCCTGAAGACACAACCTATGTTGTTCACAAAGGACACAGAAGTCCACAAGGACTTTTCATCTTCTCATACTGCCCTGCAGGCAAGGAAGCTGGTGGTGCACGAGAAACTGGGAGGGGACAGAACCAGGACAAATGACTCAAGCTGGCCAAAAGGACATCCCATACCATTATGGCATCATAATAAACAGTAAAACTGGGGGAGCTGGCTGTTGGAGGCTGCCACTGCTCAGGAATGCGCTGGACATCAGTCAGTAGGTGGTGAGCAGTTACAATGTGCGTCACTGGCTTTGTATATTATTTTATTATTAATAATAATAATTATTATTTTCCCTTCCTTTTCTGTCCTATTAAGTGGTCTTTATCACCACCCAAGAATTTTACCTTTTTCCTATTCTCTCCTCCATCCCACTGGGGTGGAGTCAACAATTGGCTGTGTGGTTCTTAGCTGCCTTCCGGGTTATACCACAGCAGGCCTTTAAAAAAGGAAATACAAGCTTTCTTAGGTGTTTTGGGTTTTTGAAGAATGTATATTCCAAATTACAGTCTGATTGTAAGCCCTCTCTATCAATGGATCCAGGAGAAGAACGATTTCAAATGGAGCCCTGAGCAACAACAAGGCTTGGAAAAAATTAAACAGAAGATAGTTCATGCAATAGCCCTTAGGGTAGTCTTGGCAAGACAAGATGTAAAAATGCTCTACATTGCAGCTAGGGAGAATGGCGCTACCTGGAGCCTTTGGCAGAAAGCACCAGGAGAGACTTGAGGTTATCCCCTAAGGTTCCGGAGTCAGGGATACAGAGGATCAGAGGCCCGATATACTCCAACTGAAAAAGCTATATTGGAACACAGAATAACCGAGGTTGGAAGGGACCTACAAGGACCATGGAGTCCAACACCTGGCTCCACACAGGACCACCCAAAAATCAGATCATATGTCTCAGAGTGTTGCCCAAATATTTCTTGAACTCCAACAGGCTCGGTGCCATGACCACTTCCCTGGGCAGCCTGTCCCTGTGCCTGACCACCCTCTGGGTGCAGAACCTTTCCCTAACACCCAGCTTGACCCTCCCCTCTCCCAGCTCCATGCCGTTCCCTTGGGTCCTGTCGCTGTCATGAGAGAGCAGAGATCAGTGCCTGCTCCTTCACTCTCCTCATGAAGAAGCTGTAGGCCACCATGAGGCCTCCCCTCCTCCTCTTATCTAGGCTGAACAAGTGACTTCAGTGGCACCTCATACATCTTCCCATATGTTATACTGGCAGCGTATAAAGGGTTTTGAGCTGCTTCAGAAGTGGTTGGCCCTGAAGCACAGCTCCCCTTGGCACCCCAACTTCCAGTGCTGGGTTGGATGTTCAAATGGAAGGTCCCCCCTACACATTGTGCAACTGATGCTACATGGAGTAAGTGATCACACAATGGACTTACAGTAAACTCCAGTCACATAGGAATCTTGGAAGTGATCCTGGACTGGCCAGAGGGCAAAAATTTCGGAATATCACCAGAGAAGGAGGTGACATGCTGAAGATGTCTCACTGTATAACTACAGAAAATAAGAAGCAATATGCCCTGTTCACTGATGGGTCCTGTCCGAGCCCTGTCTTTCTTCTCTTCACCTTGAGGGTGCTGAATAGTGCTGAACAGGACTTGGCAGGCATGGGCCGGGCGTCAGCATGCTGCATTGATTTGTGTCTCTCCAGAACTGCCAGTGTGACAACACACTTTTTTCAAGCAGTTTACTAGTTTTTCGGGATTCTGTACATGTTCAGGGGTGAAGTTCCAAAACACTGCAGGTGCCCACTGTCCTAGGTGCCTATGCATACTAACCCACACTCCCTGCCACTCATAACTATCCTTCCTCAAGACAGATCTTTGGGTGGTATTCTTCAATAGCTGTAAAACTTCAAAACCTGAAAAAATGTTCAGGAGACATAGCAATAGAAACAAGTTGGTTTGAACATCCCAAGGATATTCAAAATTCTTAAGAGCTATTGTAATTTTCCTGGAGGAGAAAAAGGAAGATGAAGGAGTAAGGGAAGGTGAACTGAACCAATGTGCAGAAATCCAGCTAGCTTTAGATATTTCTCTAAGAGAAAAGTGGCCAGTACTGTATCTCCATACTGGCTCATGGATGGTGGCAAATGCCCTGTGGGGGTGATTACAGAAATGGAAGCAAAGCAACTGAAAGAAAACCTGCTCCACTTCACCTATTCAGACTTAACCTATTCCATTCCCTGGTTAAAATAACACAGTCTGAACTTCTAAACATTGTTCTCCCACTATTCCTTAACACTATTTTGAAATTGTTAAAATCAAAAGTTTTGCCTACATTCAATCCATTGAGCTTTGGATCTGGAATAAAGCTTTTATTATTCTTATTCTTATTATTTTTTATTACACAAGCAGATACATTCAACTTTGCCTGAGAGTGAAGACCTAAGTAAGAGACTTTGCACCTAGTATAACCACTTTTAAAAGCCACATACTCTTCTCTAGGCCTTCATCCAGTCAGATGAATTTGACTTCAACACATCAGTGAATATTTTCTTGAACAGGTCTCAGTTACTGAATGCATACTGTCCGGTGATTTCAGCAAGGCATCATTATTCATTCTGCCATTCTGAGCTTCTCTTTAATAGGCAGACAAGATTTATGACTGACAGAGAATACATCCAAGTTATGAAATATTATTCTGTCATTACAAGCCACTTAATAGTTCTACTGGGAAACGAACAAAACAACAACAAAAACACAGAAGCTAGCCAGACTGGTACCACACCATTACAGAACAACAGTAGTTTTTTTTTTTCTTCTTCTTTTTTTATTTTTTTCCACAAAGAGCTAGATTTCATCAGCAATATCAAATAATCACTTATTCTCTCTTTTGCACATAGATCTCATTAGTGTTCATGGTACTTTTTAAAACAAGCCAGACCAAATCACATTTTCACAGTGGAGAGCTACAAAAGTTGTGCTACTGCAAACCGTGCTGAGGAGAGATTAGGAGGAAGGGAAGTTGGCAGTCCGGGAAGGCATTTCATCTCATTCCTTAACTACTTATAGGTTAGAGGTAGAGTCAGTTTATAAGGAAAATAAAATGCTAGTCTAGCGCAAGATGCCAATATTATTCTTGGTGATATTAATTTCTGGGCTTTGGCGATAAAGTCCTTAATTAATTAATTTAAAAGATATCTTCTGAAAGAATCTTAATTAGATTAAATAATTATTTCAGGAAGCAATGTGCCAAATTACGCAAAGCTAATTAGGGTAGTCAGGAAATTGGCCTATCCACCAGTTTACAGGCAATGTGGGTCGTCTTTTATCTGTAACTATCTCTTTGCCGGCAGGAATAGTATTTTATTTGAATTTATCAAAGGGTTGGGAATATTCTCGTTAGGAAAGACTATGAAAAAATAAGAAGAAATACTCTCCCTAGCATAGTTAGAATTGTTTCATTTGTTTACAATAGCAAATCATACAAAAATGCTAAAAATGTTATAAACAGTGGCATCTGGGGAAAAGATTCTATTTGAACCATCAGTTTGTCTTTTTTTTTTTTTTTTTTTTCCCTAAGGAAAAGATTAAATAGATCCCTTTGTCCTCTAAATATTATTTTAACACTAATTGTAGCCATTAATGTGGAAGACAAGATGGAAACTTTTATTTGTTTGCACACATTTTAACAACTTGAAAAGAATTTTCTGAACTTTAGCTTTTCAGTAAACTAGAGCTATGCTAGTAATAGCGCAGCACTAGAATATTATTAAACAATAATTAGTTAATTGAGTCTCATTAGAAAAGCCATGCTCTTAAATGAAATTTAAAAATGTACTTATATTTCATTTTTAAAACACCACAGCACAATCAATTTACCACCAGTCATTAAAAAATAAATGACTAAGCAGTGAAAAAGACAAAAGGAATGACAGTATCTTGCCCACAACCATGTTATGATCTCATGGTAAGAAATTCACAGATAATCTACTTGAGAATTTTAATAAATTTATTTTTTATTACTGAGCTATGACAGAAAGCCCTTAATAGTGTAAAGTAATAATGTATGGAGCATACTGTATATGTCATTTTCATCTAAATGAAGAATATGATTTTCTGAAGTCATTATAATTGAAGAAGATCTTTTTTTTAATCCCCCCCCAAAATTATCAACAAAAGCTTCTTTCATCTGCTGTATATTCACATACTCTATCTTAGAGGTAGATTTACTAGACATTGCCTTTGAAATCCTAAATTATATATTCTGGTGACCCAAGCCTGTTCAGCCTGTTTTGCAATTAAATATCTATTAAAATGTCATTGCTGGGAAATAACCCTTCCCATCTTTCCACTCCTAATAGCAAAGCAGACTGCAAGATGTTTTCTCAACACTGTGAGATGGTTTCTTCATGCTTAATGCATGCTTTATTAATAATACTGAAATATACTGAACATTGGAACTCCTCCATATTAAAAAAAAAAAAAAAAAAAAGGCAGAGCAAAGACAAAAAAACATCTAAATAATCACTAGCAGGAATAGTGTAGTCTGAGCCAGCCTATGCATTCTAATCTTGATGATCTCAAAAAGGAATCCATGGAAATAATCCAAAAGGTTTTCTTGCATAAAGTAACAAAAATATTGGTGAAAAAAATGTGACTATAGTGAGCATATTTTTATATTATTAACAGTTGTGCCAATGTGCCTTTCCATTAAATAAGCTACAATAATTGGCTATATTTTAAACGTAAGTTAATTAAAAAGGGATTTAATAAAGTAGCAGTATTTCATTTTCTTATACAATCTACTTTAAATATTCAGGATTTTCTTGTTCCATTATATTTTAGTCTGGATTGCTCTAATGTTAACACCAAACCAGATAAATTATATGGGGGAAAAAACCTCATATTGTGCATTATTTTGGAGCCCAAGAAAACCAGGGTAGACATTACTTGAAAGTAGGCAAAGTTCATGAAAACTTGACATGGAACCTTTTTTTTCTGTTAGTTTTTCCACTCAGTCCCTGAATCACCAGTCAAACTGTACCTCTATGCCTTTTTTATCTCTCTTCCATTTTTATGACTGTTGGCCCTAATTCACTTAATACTTTTATACATTGATTTTTAATCAGTGCCACTCATGTTTGGTTGGTTGCTAGTTTTTTAGAGTGGTGGTGAGACTTTACACAAACCTTCCTTTTAAACAATATGAACTGCTTAAAATAAGTTGCAATAGCTGTGGAGAGTTGATACTTGGCTGATATTCATCAGATCACTCAGTCAGGTTCAATAAGGAGTCAGCATGAATCTTCTTGACTAGATGTGAGGCTGCGGCCATTTCTAATGTAGGAGTATGCTTGCCGTAAGTCAGGCCAACTAGCAGATAGGCAGCAGAAATGGTTATGTACCTTGGGCATTTTGGAATCCCATGGAAGAAACATCACAGAGATATTATGTTTCATATGACTTATCTTTCAATAATAGCAATTAAAACAAATCCATCTAACAATGGGATAATTTATATAAATTTAAGTACCCATTACCTGCTGTATACATATAGGTATCTGATCCTCAGTTACACAAATATCAGTGTTCAGTATAGAAAACAGAAAACATGAAAAGTATGTTTTGTAGGATATGCACTTATAAAATCAGATATGGCTAACAAATCATCACATATAAGCCTGTTCACATGATTTATAAAATATATAGCTTGCTTAAAGCAAGTATGGATCACATACTGTACTTTTTGCAGAGAATAACAGTGCTAGGTTAAAGGTTGAAGTAGATGATCTTTTTCAACTTAAATGATTCTATCATTCTATAATGATAAATTTGCATAATTCTCCAAAGAGAGTTATGTACTGTTTCTGCTTCAACGCTATTGCTAATAATGATATGTACAGATCACCATGTATGAATAAAGAGGTGGTAATCTGGAATGAGCTTGAAAGCCATGTTTTCTTCTAACTAACGTTTACAAATGCTGAATTTACGGTACATTTGCATTTGCCTCTCCTGAGTTTATAAACTTTTATTATATATATATTAAAAAATAAAAATATATATATTAAATAATAATAATAATAAAAGCTGTGTCATGGTGAACTGTCTTGTTTTTCTTTCCTTTACATGGAAGTATTATGAATGCAGCTGGCTCACTCAAACAATAATTTTGAACTTCCACTTACATATCATAGCAACACTTTCTTTAGTTAAATAGCTGTGACCTCGCCAATAAAGGGTTCTATTTTTGTCTAGGCACTCCTCAGTATACAGCAACTTCCTACAGTTTCATTTCAGAAACTGAGGTTCAATTATTGGCAGTAAAGGTCAGCTGCCTTTTCTAAACATTGTGACTTAATCTTATATTAACTTCCTTGGTAGGAATATCATGAATGGTGTTCAAAGTCTGGCCATCAACAAAACTTAGTCACGCACCTTATAAACATTCACAGATAAATTACACTCATGGACTCAAGCAGCCTCAGCTTCTCATAGGTGGGATAAAAGTCTGCTGAACTGAAGAACCCTCTTCCATCAAGTGTTGATTTTTGTGCAAGGGACAAATTCCAGGAAAAGTTTAATATGAACAAACAGGCAATCTCCAAATGAGTATTTTTCCCTCCATCTCTACTATATTTCATTCTGGAGCAACAGAACTCTTAACTACCAACCCATTTCCTATGTATCTAAGCAAGTATGGTCAGAGCTGTCTTATTTATCTGTTCTTCAACCTGTTCCAGCTGCAACAGGTCATGTATTAGAGCCCCACTGTGGGGCACACTGGAACACCAGTACATTGTTTATAGTATTTTTCCTGATTACCATTCTGTTACTTTCATTCTTTTATTGTCTACATTTCAATTTTTCCACCTACTTGTCTCAAGTAGATTATTTCTGTGTGTTCATTCAATATGTTATGTTGAATAAGACCTTGTGAGACAGCTTTATAGAAGGAGGAAAGGCTTATCATTAATTAGATTAATTATAGGGCACTCGGCACAGTCAGTATGCTCAGGCTCTGGAGACATCTAGTGAATATTTAGACACAGAGTACACTTACTGTTGGCATTGGTGTTAACACTCCCATAACAGTACTTCTGTGTCTCCCTGACATAGTCAGATTTGAGGCCTACCCTTTTAGAACCATATTTTGAGGGCAGATTTGTACACTGAGGAAGATACCATATATTTCACAATCTACTTGGTATGTTCTTGGTAAGCAGCCTGTTAGCTTCTCATCACCAAAATCTTGTACCGCATAATAGGATTCTGATATATGTCGCTGAACATTAACTAGAGAATCTAGGAACTCAGGTTTCTCACTTTTGTTATGTATTTGACACATTTGACCTTGAATCATTTTTCCTTCTTTTGTATTTTTCTCCAAGACCAGGACAGAAACAGCACCATTTATGCAGTCATTAATTATGAAGTCAAAGGTTATGCAGTGCTTTGTTTAAGATCTTTAATGGCGTAGCACACATTTTATCAATTTTTAATATGTGGTACTGTTTTTGTACTCCCACAACTCCTTTGTTACAGTGCATTATGGCATTAAATGTAATTTCAGAGAATTGCAGTTATCCTATGCTTAATTGACTCCAGGACACAAAATTAATCATTTCACAGGCCATGTTCATTTTATTTCTCTCCCTGTCTCTTGAGTATAATTATGTCTTTATACTGGATAGACACATGATCTGCTGATAAAATTAAGAGATTAATTACTTTCTCTGATTTCTTTAAGATCGGATATGGCACTTAGGATAGGATGGTGTAAAAAGATCAAGGCAGATAATTGCAAAGCTTTAAACTGTATTGGTTGCTGCTTTCACTTTTACGTCATCAATAGAGTACTGTGCCTTCACTTTTATGCCATGTTTCATAAGTTATGAAATATTTTAGAGCCCCGCTTTAGGTTCTGAAATACATCAAGAATACTTTGGTCCCTTTTACCTAAATCTTGTACTGTTGTATGTACACTACACTCAGTTTCAGCCAATGGATAGGTGAGAGATGATGATACAGCACAATCTTGTGAAATACTCAGATTCAGATCCCTATGCATATGAGATAGAACAATTAGGGAAAAAAAAAAAAAAAAAAAAAGGAAGAAGAAGAAGAATGAAATAATATTTTGTTATTGTTAAATTATCATTGTTAAATAACATTTTGTTATTGCTAAATTATTATTGTT
This sequence comes from Stictonetta naevosa, assembly GCA_011074415.1. Lineage (NCBI taxonomy): Eukaryota > Metazoa > Chordata > Aves > Anseriformes > Anatidae > Stictonetta > Stictonetta naevosa. Next base: position 29,237,570 of record CM021697.1, read on the forward strand.
AAATAACATTATGTTAATATTTTAACCTAATTACAGTAATGATACAATTACTGTTATTATTAAACAGTCTTAAAACAGCTGTTTTTGGTAAGTGTATATTTGAAATGTTAAACTTCTGTATTGTACCTGCATTTAGCTCAGTCCAGACCTTTTTTAAATTATTGTTTAAATTATATTCTTTTGTAGCAAGATTTGTGCATGTTTCTGCAATGCTAATCCAAATAGGCTAGAAATTTAATTCTCTATATATTAAATGTTGCCACTGCATTTGAAAATAATAATAATAATAATAATAATAAAGTGATGTATCACATTCCTAGTAAAGAAGTCAATTCAAAAAAAGACAAGGTTGGGCAATTAATTCTACATGCTCTGACTTGCTTTTCAAACCCTTACCTTCCATGCTGCAACACATACAGAAGGAATCTTGGAATCATAGAATCATAGAATATCCTGAGTTGGAAGGGACCCATACTGATCACTGAGTCCAACTCCTGGCACTACACAGGTCTACCCAAAAATTCAGACCATATGACTAAGAGCACAGTCCAAGCACTTCTTAAACTCAGACAGTCTTGGTGCCGTGACTATGTCCCTAGGGAGCCTGCTCCAGGAAGGAAGGAAGGAAAAGAAGTCTCTTCTCAGTTTCTCTAGAACTTTCTTCACTAGAGTAGAAATAAACTATTTTACAAGACACCAGAATACACAGTCTATGAATAAAAATGAAAAAAAGAAAAAAAAAAAGTCAATTAATATGATTTATTTTGTTCAGGAAGTGACAGACTGATGCTCATTTGTGATGAAAGAAGTCCTCATCTCACTCAGAATCTATGGGTCTGTAAAAAAAACATTTCTAAACTTACAAACCCCCTTCCATGGAATTCAGAGTCATTCAGAAAATGTTCTTCCAGATGAGTTTCATAAATATGAAAATAGCCATGCCAGTCTTGAGAATGTTACTGGATTGTCACTGGATAGCTATTAAATAATACATTATACAGTAATAATACTCATTTTCCCATAGCTTTGAAATAGGTCTGCTACCGTTTGGTTGTGTCTTTAAATCTAAGGTTGAGCCTGAAGGCGAGCTATCTATGTAATTTTCAAATTACAGAAAATAGGATAATTTAAGCCACAGAGCTGCTATATTTTAAATTTCTTATTCACCCAATATAACACATTGCTATTCATTCATCACCTAACCTGACTGAAATGACCAGTTTGGTCTTCTCGCATTTTCAGCAGCCTCTTATATAATATTAATATCTATGCAAAGATCCACATGCAATGAATGACTGAAATAAGAACACTGAAAGTTATGTGTGAAAATTGATAAGCAAGTTACACCTAAATGTATATAACATAACATTTGGCTGTATGTGTATGGTTCTTTCAGTACTTGTATATTTGTAGAAAAACTTCTGCATGCAGCTGTAAAAGATCGACATTTTGAAAACAGCAGTTCTACTCATGCCTATGTTTTATATCTTTATTTTAATATGATTTATTTTATTCTCTTAGCAGCAGAATCTTTTGAGAATCATCTGTCTTTATTATCCAAATTTTAACACCATGTTCTGTAACATTATACAATTTTCTGTGTCCTGATCTAATGAGATTTTTGTTACTTAATGCAATGAAAAAAGAGCTTGTGGGCTCCAGAAATCAGCTTCAGTTACACACTTTCTTTACTGCCTTCTGATGGCTCTCTTGCACATTTTACACCAGTTTAAAAGTCTGTAGTTCAGCCAGAGACCCCTACCCATTTTCCACTCTGTCTCTCACTCTGTACCTCAGCCATATAACTTCATTGAATAGGTATCTCTCAAGCCTTGCTCATGATTTGTTCATGTACATTTTCTGATGATGCTTTACAAGCCTTGCAGCCTGAGGTTTCATGAACTAGCAACCTTTCCTATGAATAGGTACACAGAGAGGGAAATGGCCACAGAATTGCTTCACAAACTATATACCTGATTATTTACTAGATCCCTAATGAAAAAGGTATGAGTTTTCCACCAGAGAGTAAGCAGTGGTAAACACATGCTTCTCAGGTGACAATATTTGGGAGCCAACACGAGCATAGAGTCAGATAAATAGGGGAACTGAACTGGAAAAGGAACATGATGTGAGATGTTTTAAAACTTGATAAAAACTTTGTAAAAGGTGCTACTACAAAGAACAGCTCTTTCTTATTCATCCTAGGCTGCTGAGAAGACTTCAGCTGTGGGCAAGACAGTTCTCAAACCAGAACACAATCAATGCTTTACCAGAAAAGTGGTAAAAAGGTTGCTGGTGAAATTTCCCTATTACTTAAACATTATTACAGCTGTACTAGGTGATGGAAGGAGATGACTAAGCAGATTTTCACCATGAATAAGTACTACACTTGCATGTTTGTGTGTTACACGTGTACAGTTATTATAATGTTAATGGGTGTTAATCTTTAGGTGGAAATTACTAGACTGGAAAAGAAGAATTATGAGACAAAAGTCCTTTGAATATTTACACTACTACTGATGAGAAGGTGAGATAGGTAAATTACTATTATGAGTGCTTTCTTATTCATCTACTGGTGCAGTGTTTTTTTTCTTGCTGAGGAAACCACTGTTCACATGTACAGTTGGTGTTTGAAGTGGCCATGGTAGATTTTTAAAGGTCCCAGCAGTTCTGGACAGGGGCTTCAAAACAGAGCATGTTTTTTGTTTGTTTGTTTGTTTGTTTTAAAATATTATTATTTATTTATTATTTTTTTAAGAAAAATTCTGATTTAGTTATTGGTACTCCTTGCAACAACAGACCAAATTGTTGCAAACACCAGGACAGAAAATGATAAAATATAGCTAAGGAAAATATAAACCATATATATATATTCTGACATGAAAATCAATAGTGATAAAGCAGATCGAAGGGTAAAGGAACCAGAGTATTAAATGCCAGCCAATGAGATGGATGAACATAAAATGACTACATTGTAACACAAAACAGTGAAATAATTATACATTTCTACAGTAATACAAGTTATAAACTCACAGAACAAATGAAGTGAACATCTTTGTAACTGAACCATATGATTAGATGGCCATGATCTACTGGAATAATATTTGGGTAAAATTTATAAAAATTATAAAATAAAATTTCAACCTACAATACAATGTAGGCTGTCTTTCAAGAAACCTTACAGACAGCAAGATTTAGCTAAACCAAGACAAATAGACAAGAGAGAAATGGAGTCTTGGCCAAGATTGTATATCTAGGGAAGAACTTCAGTTGTGAGTGAAGAATTTGAATTCCTGGGTTATGTAGAATCACAGAATCATAGAGTCATTTAGGTTGGAAAATAACACTAAAATCATCAAGTCCAACCATTAACCTAGCACTTCCACACCTACCACTAAACCATGTCCCTAACCACCATATCTACATAACTTTTAAATACCTCCAAGTATGGTAACTCAACTACTTCCCTGGGCAGCCTGTTTCAATGCTTCACAACCCTTTCAGTGATTTTTTTTTTATTTTTTATTTTTCCTAATATCCAACATCAACCTCCCCTGACACAACATAAGGCCATTTCCTCTTGTCCTATCAGTTGTTGCTTGGGCAAAGAAACTGACCCCCACTTTGCAACAACATCCTTTGAGGTAGTTGTAGAGAGCAATACAGTTGATCTGTGTAAGAGTGATTCCCTTCCCTTCCTTTCCCAATTTTTTGGTCTTTCCTGGCTTTCATTCTGTTGTACTTTTATCTTTTTTTTTTTTTTTTTTCCTTCTTTTTCTCCATCTCCCTTTTAATTGCAGGTAACATGCAGTTACACAGGAATGTACACATGTCAATACCTTTTTGATGGGAGAGAAAAAGATCTTGTCTCAAGCTGACCAAGGAGTCAGCTTGCAAGATGGAAGAGAAAAGAAGATTGTCCTTTCTCCAGAACAGAATCTGTGTGTGCTTTCATTTTGTGAACTATCATCTAGGACTAGGAAAAGGGAGCCACTATGTGAGTAAAAATGAATAAAGGAGTTTGCATACTCTGAAAAAAGTAGGAGCAAAGTCATTTATCTTAACCAAGAAAAAAAAAAAAAAAAAATCAATACTCTTGGTTTCTGAACATTAATCTGTCCTCTTAAGCACAAAAATTATACTGAAACATGTACTTAGCTCATTACTTTGAAATGGACTAGAATTAAACCTAGTTTTCTAGATTCTCCTAAGACTGTTTCTGTAACTCAGCAGTAGAGAAAATTTTCTTTTCTGTAATAGAAAAGTGTGGATTATTACTTTCTTATTAACTGTATGTTGTGGTTAAGTAGTATTTTGCTTTTACTGGTATGTACTAATTTTATTACAGAAAAACAAAATTATGAAATTATGAAAATCCATTTTTTTGAAAGCTTTCCAAAATACAATTGTGTCCAAGTCACAATTACAGAATCCCAGTCAAGGGACTTGCCATTGTGTGGAATTAGCTGCCTCCAATTGCTTCCTAACAAGTGACATGGAGGCTCTGGGGTTCGATATGTGGTTCACTGCCCTTCTCATTCTCCATAATAACACTGGGAGTTTTCTTTTCTCAGAAGGGCTTTTGTTACCATTGCTGCATCAATCATTCTCATATTTCCAGTTCAGTTATTCAGGATCCTTAGGGCTCTATTGTTAATCTTCATTAATGTATTTCTAACTATCATAACCAATTTAGTTTGAATTCTGAATAAATCAGCACTGCTTACAGAAGACATACTCATTTCTCTTTCTGTACGTAACTGATTTAGACTTTGGGAAGATCATGCACAGTTTCTCAGAAATTCTTTCCTTTAAAGTTTCCTTGTAATTCTGGTCTCAACAGGATAACCTATGCATAATTAAAAGAGGGAAAAAACAAACAAACAAACAACAACAAAAAAACCACCTTAGGAACTCAATTTACCTGTCTCTTACATCTTTCTGAAGAGCTGTGTGAGGTGTAACTGCTTCAACTTACTGATTTGCACCTCCCTGGTTTGTATTATGTAGTCAGTAGGTGAAATCTTGTGTAAGTAATCACTTTACTCAGCTAATATATTGCCTATACCGAAACAGGCTACATCTTTGTTGGTGAGCTGAAGCATAACCTTTGGGTTGTACACAAGGTGGGCAGGGAAGGATCTCACCAGCCAGCCAGGGACTGACAGCCTTGGGCTGGCCTGAAATGGGGTCCTGGGCCATAGGCAGGGTTGTGGAGGGGCTCTAGGTAAGACTGGCCTGGTCAGGGAAGCCTCACAACAATCTCAGGACTGTGACGCATTAGGCCACTTCTGTTTTCTTTATCGTGCCAGTAATCTTGACCCATACCAGTATGAGTACAGGCAGTATATGAAGGGAATAGAAATCGCTGGTTTTGGCTAGTCAATAAATGTAGAAGCATCTGCATTCATGACGCCAGTTGACTTCAGGTGGATGTAGACTATGAACACTGGTTCTTCATTAATACTTGGAAGCTGATATTTTAATGTCAAATTACTTGCAGCTTTTCTTTCAGCTAAAGATAACTACTATGTACGTTCCTCTAAGAAGTTACAAGGAATATGCTTTATCTGTTCACCATCACATCATAATTTTACCATTTATAGTAGATAACAATAATTAGTTAACATATTCCATTTAGTTACTTTTCAGAAATTGGGTGTTTAGGTCAGCAATGCGTAAGTCAGTGAAGCTGTAAGGATATCATAGAGCCTAAGGGCTTGTTTTCCATATTCATTCAACAACCAAAGATGCCTCAAAGTTTGCTCATTCCTATTTGCATTCACTTATTTTTTGCATGGATAAAGACCTCAGCAGTGAATGAATAAATATATTATTTGACACCAACAGCATAGAGATGCATATTAAGACAATATAAAGTACATTGAGGAAAAGTGGTCTTCTGCAGTTTCTTATACTGCAAGAACACCAGTGTTATGATCATTCATGAGATTCAAAACAGCATTCCCTTCCTTCCACACACCAGTTGCCAGATCATCTTTAATGTTATATTTGAAGTCAGCTGGTTCCCTTCCTGGATCTAGAGAACTTGCTGTTCTCTCTGCTAATAATGTAAAGCAGACTTCAGCAGTGATAGAGGATTAGATCCTGAGGGCTGCCCTCATGTTGCCTAATCTTGCCAACCACTCTCCTTTTTGGGGGTTGGAACCTCCTGCTCAATTATCAGTTGTTGAAATACCTTCCAGCAGGTGTGTTTCCACTGACAGTGTTATTGTTTTGTGATAGGCAAAAATGGTCTTGTGAAAGTCATAGATTTACATAAGGTAAAATTAACATTTTGTAGCAGATATGTGAAAAAGTTAAAATTTGTTAAATTGTATATCTTTAATGGCTATCATGCTGAGCATAGCAATACCTAACTCTGAAAATCAGCTGACTGAAGATGATCTCTAGTACATGACAGATCTGTTTGGACTTTAGAGGAACAATTTAAACCAAGTGCATTTAATTCAGATTGCCCTGCAGAACACAGAAGAATCAGCATACACTATTCCTTGAGAGCATGTACTAACAGAAGAAGAGGGTGTATGAAACCAGAGAGAATTGCTAGGAGAATTGCTTCAGATATTGGATGATTTCCTATGCTGAAGATGAACATGAGCCAGGTAAACTTAGAACTTAAAAGGCATGAATTTGTGAGACAGGTTCCTCTTCAGAGAGCTTGAGTGTTGAATGCTGAATGGCTTCATTGGTAGTGTTTAAAGTTTCTAGGCTCAGTGTCAATACTAACAGGCTTAAGGATAACAATTATCACAGTAAATATAAGCAGTTACAGTCAGATCCCACTGTCAAGCTTGCATTTGAAATGGTGAAAGCTAGAGTAACAAGTAAGTTTAAGCTGATATCTGTTTATGACCCTGAAAGCTAGGGTAGAAAGCTGCTGGACCGGGATGCAGCTTGTTTCTGTGTAGTACCTGTAGCACCTACAGACATATATTAAAAGGCTAAGGCGCTCTTCACAGTGACACACAGCTTTTTCTCAGACTTAGATGCAGACATTTCTTACTTTATAAATGTCTGGGAACGCTAATTAGCTTCAAAGTCAATAGGACAAACCAAACTGATTCACAGGGAAGACAGTATGAAGCACAACAATTCCCCTTCTCCCAGTTATGACTTCTGCTCATGGTCTGTAGTTATCATAAAGACAGTCAATGTCAAAATTTGAAGTCTCAGGATATATATATTTTTTTATCCACCCATACCTCCAATATGAACCTCTGTATAGTGATCCATAACTGTCATTTCAATGGTTCAAGAATGCTTTATTAGGATTCTCCCAAGTCAATTTAAAAAGTTTCAGCTCAGGAATAATACTGCTGCATGCTCATTAGTAGGTATTTCAGACACCCTCCAAGGTTCCTGCTCCTACAGATATTGAAAACCACCACAGCACATAAAAATTAGCAGAACTGACAGTACAGTGACCTTGTCACTGACTGAACTGTCTTAGGTAAACAGTTACAATTTCTCCATGCAAAGTTAACCATAACCAGGGTTTTACAGCATTTGCATTTCAAATACCATAGAATCACAAAATGATTTGTGTTGGAAGGGACCTTAAAGACCACCTAGTTCCAAGTTCCCTGTCATGGGCAGGGACATCTTCCATTAGATAGGTTGGCCAAGGCCCCATCCAGCCTGTCCTTGAACACTTTGAAGGATGGGGCATCCACAAGCTTTTTGGGAAACCTGTTCCAGTGCCTCACCACCCTCTGAGTAAATATTTTTCTCCTGATGTCTAATCTAAACCGACCCGTTTTTAGTTTACAGCCACTACTTCTTGTCCTATCACTACATTCCCTGACAAAGAGTCCATCCCTTGCTTTCATGTAGGCTCCCTTTAGGTACTGGAAGAGTGCAATAAGGTCTCCCTGGAATATCAAATAAATTCAACTGAATAGATCCTTTAAAAGCTCAAGTGGTTTCTAATGTAATAGATGTCATCTTCCACCAGAGTTGAAGTGACAGCAAATGAATGAAAAGGCATTCTCAGCTACAAGACCTCATTTCAGAAATGTGTTTCCTATAGAAAAGGCTTGGCATCAGCTGAAAATGCATGCATTCATCTGAAGAAACTTAATTATGTACCTATCTAAATATAGTCAGACGAGATCTCTATTGACACATTCTTTGCTTACCAGCCCAGTCCCTCATTTCCTGGCTTTGTCGATCACCTTATTCTTCCCCGGTCATTCATAGTTTAAAGATATCTTCACCAGGTTGGGCAGCCTGTTGGCAAAGATGGTTTAGTAAAAATAAAGCACATCTTAATGGAGAGTTAAACCTAAGAATGCCTAATTATCTAGATGTTCATAATAAGAGTGTTTTGCTCATATTTACTCTTTCTTTTTACCCAAGACACACAATTTTCAGATACAATGAAACGGCTTCAGTATAGGGGTTGGAGAGTGGATTACAGGCACTCCTGTGCTTGGTGTTACCCATCAACTAATTGTTTCAGTCAGCCTCTCCATGCTCTGGTGAGGATCCTAGGCACATAATATATTTCAGATTCTATTCATGTTCATGTACCTGACACCAAGCTGTGGAAATGCTCTGCTTTGCAATATCCAAGTAACTTTCTGTGTATGGCAATTCAGCCTTATCATAGGTGGAGAGAGTAAAGCTTATGTTGATATCAGATAGTCTGACAAGTTTGAATAATCAGTGTGTCAAAGTTTCTCATTGACACTACTTTTCTACCTTCAGTAATGAAATGTCAGGTGATAATCAAGAGGGAAGTGTCATATTCATAAAGTGTGATCCTGTCATAGTAAACACTATCTGTGATTGAACATTGAATTAAGTGCAGTGTATAGTAAAATTTGTATGGACAAGCTGATAGCCTGATTATCTCAGCACAGCACTAGGGATATGATGGCTGATTAAATAACCTGAAAAGTAATCCAAAAATGATGTTTATTAGTATCAAAATCATAGACTGATGAAGGAAACAGATTATTTAAGGATATAAGAGAAAACAGATAAAAAATAAAAAACAAATCTAACATTTCTTAATTTGAACTCAGGGTGAAAACACAAGAGGATCTACAGATTTTATCCAAGAGAAACTTTGCAATCTAGCATTAACAAAATTGCTTCTACCAATACACACAAATGTGAACCCATAGACATAATGTATTTTAAAGAACATGGGCTTTTTCATTATTATTTTTAGCTTACTCTATATGAAAATGGATGCCAGTCTTAGGGTATCTTTTTAGAAAGTTAAACCTGAATCATTTAATCACTCAAAGGTCATAAAAAAAATTTATTACAAGATCTTCTGTAACAAAGCAGCTAATATAAATCAGGTACCTCAACTTCCAAGCCTTTCTTCCAGCCACTAAGTAATGTAAACTATAAGGTATTTAGCACAATAGAGTAACAAAACAGTTTGCATTGGAATTGGCTTTTTTAAAATGGAATTCCCAACCTAATTTTACAGAACAATACTGATGGTCTAATGGATCGATGTGGGTACTTCATTAGTCATATGCACATGGAATATGGTGGTAAGGTTTTTTTTTTTGTTAGGTTAGATAACAGAGCAGTGCAGAGAAGCATGTATTTCACTCGGAAAAATAGGTCAAATAAAATTAATAAACAAGGTGCATTGGCCTAGCCTTGATTTTCTCTTCAAATTTTCAAAATTGCACAAACTACTGGAATCCTGTCTTACTAATGCAACTTCTAATTTCTAATTACAGTTTGCAGAGCCAAAATAACAGACTTTTCATTTTTTCCATAGTTAAAATGACTTTAAATCAAAACTTTTAATATGTGGCTAGTCATTTTCTTGAATACATTAAGCTCCAGCTGTCATTTCCTCAGCTATTTTTGCTTCTCAATAGAATCAGATTTTTAACCACTTAATGATGCGTATTATCACTTTAAAAAGTTTTATACTTTTACAGACACACTGAAGAATGGTAATGCTCCACTGAAGCTGGGCATATCAGCCATTTTCACACTGCAGAAATGTAAGATTATTGTTCTGCCTTTGAGAAGGAGTAAGTCAAACCATGGGAATCATTCACCAAAACACAAAAAACAGTCTGTCAGCTGCTCTTTTTTTTTTTTTTTAACTAAAACCAGGAAGTTTTAGTTAATACTCTTTTAATGAGGCTATGTGTGTTTGAGGAGACAACTAGAAAAACAGAAAAAAAAATAAATCATCGCAGCCATTAAACATGGGGGAACTTCCTAAGCTGAGTGTTAAAAAAGGAGGTCGAGAATATAATTTTTATTTTTTTTTCCATAGAAGTCAAAACTGTGCTTTTCCGTATTTCATCTGGTATTATAAAGTTCCTCTTCTTTATAATATAACACTGCATATATTGTCTCAAAAGACTTCCAGTTAGTCTTTCCTGTTTGAAAATCACCTATACCCTCTAAAGTCAGGTCATTACAATATAGATAATAATAAAAACCCCAAGAGATAGTGTGCAACTGCAGATTGATTTCATTTTATATTTTTCAGTGGTGATGCCTCCAACACAATGCAAATAACTCTCACACAAGAAAGTTAGATTTTTAGTTCTCAGACTAACTTGAAAAACAGAAGTTAATCTTCAATTCAATAGAAATAATAACAGAGTTTTTCAAAAAGCAAGTATTTTTTTTGCTACAGGGAGTAGTTTTCCTAGTTAAGTTTCCTAGTTACTAGTGGCTTATACCAATTATTTCATTTCAGACTCTGGAATTTAAGTGGAATTTATTTATTTTTCCATTTACTATGTGTGAAAGATTTATAAATTCATGCAGCTGCTACATAAATCAGCAGCTATAATCCAAAGACCAGTTTTAAATTGCAACATAGCACTGATGAGTTTATTTGCAAACAAATAAACTAGATTGAGTCCTGCTTTAAAGGCAATGCAAATACAAATGACACTGTTTGCATGATGGCATGTAGCATTACAGCATAAGGTCTTGATTTTTCTAAACACTGAGTTCTCTTCACTCCTATTGGCAACAGCAAAAAATCAATGTATTCATTGTCTGACAGAGTTAGATCTGGAATTTTCACCTTGTTTATTTTTTGTTGCTCTCTTCAGAAATAGCTTTGTTGAAATGACATTTTTACAAGTCTTTGGAAATCCAAAATTTTTTGGAAGTCAGTTTTGTAAGTTAGTAATTCATAATATATATGGAATACTGAACCAAACCAAAGGTTCTTCTAGGCCTCTGTCCTGTTTCTACCAAAGCTCTGTAGCAGATGTTTAAGGGTTGTATAACAACAAGTAATCTATTTTACATCCCTAGCACTCTCCCAGTCTCCAGCAGTTGGAAATTCCAAAACGACCAAACCCAGATATTGTATCTTCATATTTCGTAATGCTTTCAGGCTTTAATTGCACATAACTGTCTGGCTGATTTAGGATATAAGTAAAATTTTGCAACTTCATTGTCCTGAGTGGAATAATCAAACTACTTTAAAATATTCTCTTAATCCTTTACATTTTAAAAGTCTTCTGAAAGACTTTAATTAAAGCCCATAATCTGCAATATGCTTTAAAGTTATTTAAATTATATATTTTTTACAGATTTATTTATATTTATGCTTCATTCCTACTTTCATTACCCACACAAAACTACTTACAAGTTGTTAGCAAGAATTTAGCAAGAAAACTGACTGAAGAGCTGCCTACAACATAGATTTCAGCTGATCTTCCACTTGTTCATGCATGATGCAAAACACCTTATTCACAAAGAGAAGATGAACAATAGAGGCCCATGGGACTTGTGCTCTTGCTTCACTAAAGAATTTTGGAAATTTCCACCAGTGCTCAATAGTAATTAATTTCCTAGCCTTCTTCACTTTCATTCATGCCTGGATTGGAAGAGTGGTGATGAAAGACTATAGAATGATATAATAGATAAATACAAAAGAATAGCATTATAGTGATGACCTGTTTTCTATGTCAAGGCATGAATCAAAGACATTTTGACAGTGGCATTTCAGCCTCATATAAATCACAGCGAAATATGAAAGTGAACACAACCCCAGAAGCATTCACATTCTTAAAAGTTTGCAATTTATCACTTCAGGTATCAGAAACGGAACAGAGTCTTTTGCAGTCACAGGTTTACAACTGTGACAAAATCAATGTGTCTGAGATGTCAGAACTGAAACAAAGTTTCAGTTTGGCACATATATTATCTTAAAGTTTTCTCAGTTTTTTTTTCTTTCTTTCTTCCTTTCTTCCTTTCTTCCTTTCTTCCTTTCTTTCTTTCTTTTTCTCTAGAGCTGCTGTTGAAAGTGTATAGAGCTTCCTATCCAGGCAGAAGAACTGACTGCACTGTCAAACTTTCCCACTGCTTGTATTTCTGACACATTGATTATGCAAATATGATAACTGAAGTTACTTCATTGTAATACTGCAAATTCATATACCGTTCATGTTAATATAAAACTAAGAAAATGTTCTGACACCATAAGTGCACAAGCCTGATCATTTCAACTGTTCTTATCCCCCGCCCCCTGACTTGGCTTCTGCTAAAAATTCACTCTATGCCACAAAGAAAAATGCACAATTTGAAAAAGGTTGAATTACAATAGGGCTTAAATCAGTAGTTAGATTACAATACTTTTATGAGAGAGGTGAGCTTTCAGCAACACGTCTTCCTCATGGATCATATCCAAATGGCGCTAGTGTTCTAAGTCCTGACAATTGATAATGTTCATCTTCTGAAAGAAGCCATTTCCCAAAAAGAATCTCTCTCTTGTATTTAAGCCTCTTGCCTAGTTAAATGCTTGATAATGCTTTTAAAAATTGATCCTTTAGGATAGCTTCTGATCACAAAAGGAGTGTTAGTTCATTTTTATCTCTTCTTAGTTATGTAGGGCAATTAGCACAAGGTCTTGGCAGACAGTTTTCCCTTTTCATAGTGATTGTTAAAAAGGTATCGTGAGACTATAACCAAGCTTTTACAACACATGCATGATGCAAAAAGCCTATTCACCACATACAGCAGCAAGAAAGCATTTATCACCAAAGCTGTCTGGAAAATGTTCAGCAACCATGTGCTAATTAGGGAGTAATCTGCTGTTCATCTGCAGTGGATAGCACCTGTTTAGCTGGCAGGTAGGCATACAGAGGAAGCTAACAGGTACTTTGATGGTTATCGGGGCAGTTAGCTCAGTGGGGGACATGAAAGGGACCCAGAAACTTTGCTCCAGACAGCATGGGACTACGTGACTCTGTTCTGAAAAACACTCCCTGACAAAGAGTCCCTCTCCAGCTTTCCTGTAGGCCCTCTTTAGGTACCAGAAGGCTGCTGTAAGGTCTCCCCAGAGCCTTCTCTTCTCCAGGCTGAACAACCCCAACTCTCTCAGTCTGTCTTTGTAGGAGAGGTGCTCCAGCCCCTTGATCATCTTTGTGGACCTACTCTGGACTCACTGTAATACTTCCACATCTTTCTTTTGGTGGGGGCCCCAGAGCTGAATGCAGTACAGCAGGTAGGGTCTCACAAGAGCAGAGTAGAGGGAAAGAATCATCACCCTCAAGCTGCTGTCCATGCTTCTTTTGATGCAGCCCAGGATACGGTTGGCTTTCTGGGCTGCAAGTACACTTCGCAGCTCATGATGAGCTTCTCATTAAACCAGCACCCCAGGTTCTTCTCCTCAGGGCTGCTTTGAATCCCTTCTCTGCCCAGCCTGTATTTGTCCATCTGGGTTGAGGCAATCTTGGCATTGAACCTCATGAGGTTCTCACAGGCCCAACTCTTAAGCCTGTCCAGGTCCTTCTGGATGACATCCCTTCCCACCACAAACTTGCTGAGAGTGCACTTGATCCTACCAACAAAGATGTCAAACAGCAGCAGTCCCAATACCGATTGATCCTGGGCATTGAGCTGTTAAGCACAGATGTTTGAGTGTGATCATCCAGCCAATTCCAAATCCTTACCCACCAACTGGTCCATTCATCAAATCTAATCTTTTGGTTCCTGACCACATCTAAGACAATTTATACAAAATGGAACACTAACATGAAAAATTGAAAAATCCTGGATAATTTCAATCTCTTCTTTCATTTGGAATATACATCCCCTTCTCCCTAGACCATCTTCTTTATTCTCCCAAATTATATAGCTGTTCCAAAGCTTCTGATTTGCAAATGCAGATCATGAAAATTTTGAAAAAACAACAACAAAAAAAACTTGTCAGAAAAAAAAAATTCTTGCCATATTCTTTATATAGCTTGACATAACTGAAAAAATAACAAATCTCTATTTAAAAATACAGAAGTACTAGTGCATAGATGAACTATGAAAGGATAGAAAGCTTTAGCAAATGACAAACGACAAATGCTGATCTAGCTAATTGAATATAACCAGTAAAATGCCTCTGCAAAGCACAGGTGAAAGTAAAGATAGGTAATTACTATATTTTGGTTCCCATCCCTGTGGCTATAAAATACGTGCAATCAGTACCATGAAATTGGAAAACAAACTTAGGTTCTAAATCAAAGAAACAGGTCTTGGTCTAAACTCCACTATTTAGAAGACATGGTATCACAAACAATGTTAATGATCTTTGACAACATTCACAACCATTAGAAAATTGAAATCATAATGAAACTGCAGCTAACTCACAGTCTTCTGGCCCTAGGATGTGCATTGTTGATGTGTGTATTTTGGAAGCCCCATCTGTTAGGAGCCAGGCTTTATATACTCAATAATTGCTAAATTCCTAGGAGACCAGGTGGCAGGGCAAATTAATTTGGAAAGAAATAGAAAAGTCAGGGGGGAGGGAACAGAAATATGGTAGGAGAAAGTTAATTCAGCATTTTCTGAATGTACTGAACGAGGACAGGAATAAAGAAAGGAAGAATATATGCAGTAAAATGCTGAGAGGAAGGGGGAAGGCAGGAAAGGAAAGGAGGATTTTAAATCAAGAGAAACTTATGATGATATTTCTGGGATTACAAGAAACAGGTATGTAGGGAAGATTAAAAAAAAAATCTGAAGATATTGCCATGAAAATGTCTATTCAAGAATATTAATGCTTTCAGTAATTACTCAATCATTTATTTGTAAAATCAATTCGCAATGCCATGTACAAACAACAACAACAACAAAATTTACCTTCCTTCTAGTGATTTTTTTTTTAATTGTTCAAACTTGAAGAAGAGAAGAAAGCAGGGGAAAGGAAGAAGGACAGATTTTTTATATATATAAATATATTTTTAACTTTCCAGCCCAAGTGTCACATTCCTATTTTTTCATACAAACAGCACTCAGAAAACTAACCAGAGAGATAGAAACACCACAACTGCTGCTATAAACACAGAAGCTGTCTGTGCAAGAAATCTCTGATAAGAACACTGGGAACCATGAAGTTGCATTAAGGTTTCTTTAAAGAGCAGCTGGTGTCACATATGATTCTGCTGTCCTAGTCCTCACATGCTCCCATTGTCAGCAGCAGATGAGACAGAGTAGTAAGGTTAAACTGATTTCATTTAAATTTTCATTACTGTGGTAGTGTTTTGGCTATATTTAATCAGGCAGATTGCCTAAATTGAAAAGTAAATCTGTAGTATATTGTTATACACCATGCAGACACCTATAAATTATACATGTACTACTCAGAATATAATTAATATTAGCTTGCCTTGAACCCAAACATAGACATACTAAAATTGTGAAATCAATAACAGTTGATTTTGTACAATGGTACAAAATAATTTAATAACACTGCAATATCATAGAGGCACACAATATATACTTAGGCTTTATTTTTATACTTATTTTACCTATGTGAGCAGTGTGGCCACCAAAAGGAGAAAGAAAGAGGTGCATATGAGACACAGAAAGTTAGCAGGCCAAAAGCAAGATAAGCACTACAGACTTCAGGTAGGCAAGACATCCTGCTGAATGCAGGCAAAATGCTCTCAGTCCCTATCACTGTGACTTCAGCAACTAAGTCCATCAAGAACTATAGCTTGCAGTGCTGATTGTATGTTACCAGCTCCATAATAATGTATACTTACAGATAATTCAGGATATAACTTAAAGACCTACAGTTCTGAACATGTAGTGATAATGTCATCATACTGCTTGAGAACCAACCATTCTAATAAACACAAAAGTGTATCATTAATGAATTTAGCAAAGTTTAATTGTGTAAATCAATACTGGACCATCTTTGGGGCTTTCTAAACATTCCCAACACAGAAATTGCTACCTATCTGATACATATATTCAGTTGCAGCAACAGGCTCCATGTCAAAAAATTCTAGACCACCTGTCAGTTCTAGACCACCTTTTTCCAGGTTTTCTACAACCAATTTTCTTTTCTGTTCTTCTCTTCTTCTTGCTTTTCTCTCACTTTTGTATGTCTGTGTGTGTGTGTTTCAGAACATCAGATTTTTTTTCAGCACACATCATCCCTAGAATACTTGAGCTGTCAACACAAAAAAGCTGCAATGATGTCACACTGGAGCCTTCTTTTCTTCATGCTGAACATCCCCAGGTCTCTCAGCTCCAGCCCTCTGATCACCTTCATGAACCTCCTCTGGACCTACACTAACAGATCTATATCGTTCTTATGCTGGGGCCCCAGACCTGGATCCAACACTCCAAGTGGGGCCTTATGGGGGCAGAACAGAAGAGTGCAATCACCTCCCTCGACCTGCTGGCCACTCCTCTGTTGATGCAGCCCAGGCTGCAGTTGGCCTTCTTAGCTGTAAACATGCACTGCTGGCTCATGTCAAACTTTTTGTCCACCAGAACCCCCAAATCCTTCTCTGCAGGGCTGCTCTCAGTGAGGTCCCCACCCAGTCTGTACTCATGTTTGGGATTGCCCCAAGCCAGGTGCAGCACGTTGCACCTGGACTTGTTGAACCTCATTAGGTTGACATGGGCCCCATTCTCAAGCTTGTCCAGGTCCCTCTGGATGGCATCCCTTCCTTCTGTTGTATCAGCTGCACCACTCAGTTTGGTGTTATCATAATAGATAATCACATTGTTAATGAATGATTTGCCCTTGGTAAGTGCTTGCTGACTGATTGTAGCAACCTCCTTCTCATGTGCCCAGAAATGTGCTCCCAGAGGACTCATTCCATGACTCTCCTGGGGATCAAATGAGATTGATCTGCTTGTCATTCCCTGGTTAGTTCTGGCCTTTCTTGAGAATTGCTGCAACATCTGTTTTCCATTAGTCATCAGGGATCTCCACTCCTCTCCATTACTTTTAAAAGGTGAGCAAAACTATCCCTGTATGGACATCAGCCATTTGTCTCAGTGGTCTTGGATGCAGCCTTGCTGGTTCTGTGGACTTTTATGGGTTGAGTTCTCAAAATATGTGACTTAATCCTCCTTTTAATTTAGGTATAGTCCTGTATCTGTCATTTTCCTCCCAGGAGATACCTCAGTAAATTTTGGTGTGATGTTTTAGTCTGTTTTCACAATTACTTCGCTGATGATATTACAAGTGTATGTCTGATGTACCAATTCCATCTAAAAATTTTCAGACCTGTTGCCCAGTTTATACCAAATGTGACACAATGTACATACTACATATTTCAGAAACAGGGTAAAAGAGAGAAGCACATTAATTCCTACAGTTGGAAAAAAATAAAAAATAAAAAAATCCCCACTCTAAAATAATTTATATCTTTTTTTTCAGAGTCGATGAAATATTAAAAATACATATTTCTTAGGAGATGTGGGAAATAACCTGCTGTTAGAGGTTAATGTGTATAAGAGTTTTGCATAATTTTCCAATCACAGTCTGAAAGCTAGTCAAATTTCAGTCAAATGAATTCTTTCAAGAAGAGAATAAGAATGAATTTACAAGGCAAAATCTGAAGCACATTTTACCTGCCAATTGACATGAAAAGCTGATAATGAAAGAAACAACCTGTGAAGAGGTGCATTTGAATAAAAGTCATTGTTTCAACTTGTGTTTTCAGGAAAACTGACCAGATAATCCATCCTTGGCTTCAAAAAGCTGAACAGTACTCAGACTATTTAAAATTCTCTACTTCTTTGCTAACATTAGCATTGCTTGCACTTAAATGTTGGAGTTAATACCCGGAAGAACTGCACTTACTCAAACTTACAGATGAAACTTATATGCACTCTGCTTGCCTTTTTGAGGCAAAAGCCTACATTCACAAAAGCCCAGCATATATTTCACATACTTACAGAGAGGCTTACTTATTTCATATGCAGGAATAAAAAAAAAAAAAATCAGAACTACGGGTGTGATACAAATTGAAATTGACCATGTAAAAAAAAAGATTATATTTATCATCTATATACTGATTTCTATATATTATATTTTTCTGCAATTCACTTATCTGACTTGTATTAATTCTTCTAAAACCTACAGTCTGTATTTAATAAGAGAATTCTGCAAAGAACCTAACTCAACTATCATTGTAAAAAAAATTGAAATTAATATTTTTCATCACATTTAAAATTATGTTAGAGACAGAATAGAAAGCTCCAAAAGTGAGCTTAACAAACAAACAAAAAATGATGACAACAACAACAAAATAAATAACATGGGAAATTCACATAAGAATTGCCTTGAATAGTTCAGGGAAGATTTATAGAACTGTCAGAAGTTGAGAAGTTTAAGGAAACAAAAACCAAACTGAAGAACTCAGAAAGTATTCAAAGCAAGTAACTGTCCTTTTAAAAATAATTAAATAAATAAACAGCAACACAAATATTGCCTCCAACTTTAGCTCCTTCCAATCAGGGAATGCCAGCTTTGGAAAGTAATACACACTTTTATATAGCTATATATTATATGTATGTATGCAAGCAGTTATGTATATAGAGCAAACACAGACATATTTTAAATTCAGATCGAACACTAATTCAGGTTGGTGTTGATGAATGACTACTATATTAATTTCTGCTATACATCATACTCCCTTTGCCCTAAGTACTGAGTATTTCCAATTCACAGAGGTCACCCAATGTTAAAGGGCTTTTATGTAGCAATTTTCCTGAATAGTCCTGCGTTTTCATGTTATGTCATGAGAGATTTCTTTCAGAATGTTTGCAGTGTTTCAATTGACTTGTTTAATTAATTAAAAAAAAAAAAAAAAAAAAAAACACCATAATTAAAACTGAACATGTCTGCAAGGACCTTGTTGGATCAGGACCAGAACATTCAGTGAGAATGAGCATAATTATCCATTTGAGTTAAACTAGCATAAAATTTCTAAAAAGCCTAACGATAAAGATGTTCCTAATAACAGTGATAACAAAAGAGAAGCAAAAAAATGAGAGAACTTGAAGAAGGAGAGGGTGGTTTTATGGTGCCCTTTTGATTTGGATACCCTGGAAAGCTTCAAGCAGATTTATGGTGATCTTCATGACCTGTAAATCTAGATGCTAACACTTGCCATTCATACAACCTTTCCGTTATTCATATTGTCATTCTTACATTCATACCAATCTTCACATTCATGTATATATTATTTGTAATAAGTCTATCCAATAACTATCCAGGAAAGCAAACCCATAGCTCTAGAATGTCAGCTTTTTATTTGCTCAGGTGTTAGAGCATGGATATGTATAGCTAACAACCAACCATGCACTAGTTCTAATCCAGCTGGTGACCAGTCATCAGTGGTGTTCCCCAGGGGTCAGTGTTGGGGCGCATCCTCTTTAATATCTTTATTGATGATTTGGATGAGGGAATTGAGTAACTCACCTTCAATAAGCTTGCAGACAACACCAAACTGGGGGGAAGTATCAATCTACTGGAGAGTAGGAGGGACCTGGACAGGTTGGGTTTATGGGCTGAGGCCAATGGGATGAGGTTCAACATGGTTAAGTGCTGGCTCCTACACTTTGGTCACAACAACCCCATGCAGTACTACAGGCTTGGGGCAGAGTGGCTGGAAAGCTGTGCAGAGGAAAAGGATCTGGGGGTGCTGATCAATGCTCACCTGAACATGAGCCAGCAGTGTGCCCAGGTGGCCAGGAAGGCCAACGGCATCCTGGCTTGTATCAGGAATAGTGCAGCCAGCAGGAGCAGGGAGATGATCGTCTCCCTGTACTCAGCTCTGGTGAGGCTGCACCTCGAGTGCTGTGTTCAGCTTTGGGCCCCTCACTGCAGGAAGGACATCGAGGCCCTGGAAGGTGTCCAGAGAAGGGCTGTGAAGCTGGTGAAGGGCCTGGAACACAAGTCCTATGAGGAGCGGCTGAGGGAACTGGGGTTGTTTAGACTGGAGAAGAGGAGGCTCAGGGGAGACCTTATTGCTCTCTACAGCTGCCTGAAAGGAAGGTGTGGGGAGCTGGGGGTCAGCCTCTTCTCACAGGTAACTAATGATAGGACTAGAGGGAATGGCCTTAAGTTGCACCAGGGGAGGTTCAGGTTGTAAATGAGGAGACATTTCTTCTCACAAAGAGCAGTCAGGCATTGGAATGGGTTGCCCAGGGAGTTGATGGAGTCACCTGGAGTCCCTGGGGGTGTTCAAGGAAAGGTTGGACCTGGTGCTTAGGGACATGGTGTAGTGGGTGACATTGGTAGGGTCATGGTTGGACCAGATGATCTTGAAGGTCTTTTCCAACCTTAATGATTCCATGATTCTATGATTCGAACCTCCTAAAGCAAGAAAATAAACAGAGATGAACCAAGGGCTTGCAATCTAACTGGATTACTGGTGACATACTGAAGCAGCATCCTTGGGTGCACAGAGCTTTGAAATCTATGTGACCAAAATGTTTTTTATGCTAAATATATCCCTGGGATTTTAAATTCAACAGAGCTAATTTGTATCAGAATAGAATAGAATGTTTAATATTTTAAATAGAGAAATTTCTGAGTAATTTGGTAAATAAATAAATAAAATAATGAAAAATAAAGAATGATACCCAAAAAGCCATAAAAATACCTCTTCTTCAGCTTGCAGGAAGATGCTTGATGGCAGGGTTTGTTCCAGTCACTTCAGTGGCTCTCTGAGACACTACTAAGAATTCACAATCCTTCCAGTCCCTGGAAAGGTTTCTTCTATCCCATAAGGTCAGGTTCTCCACTCCCTGCTGCGTTTCACAGTCTTGCAGGGCAAGCTTGATCTGCAGACTCAAGTCTCTTGGCTCCCTTGCTTAATCTCTGCCTGCCATTGTTTGCTATCCCATATGCCTGGGACTGTCCCTTTAGGCTGGGTCCCTGCTTCATAAACCAAGGAACGCACTCACATGCTCCAGCAGGATTGAGGAAGGAGATATGCAAAGCAACAAATGAATAAAACAAATACCCTTTGTTACAAAACCCAACTTTTACTGTACTTCTTACCTAAAGAAATGCATGGGTCCAAGGCACTGACATTGTCTATGTACAACCACTCCTTTATAAATTGCAGACGATTGCAGGTAAAGGCTAAGTTGTGATAATTGGTGCTGGTATTCTATAAACACAGCGAAGAGCAATGAGACCAAACCTCCAGCTTTCTTCATGGTTGAACTGCTCAGAGATCTTAGTAACACAGATGAGCAATATCCAAATCAAGACACATGCACCTTTTAGGATTGTTTGATTTTTTTCACCATGCAGATTTCTTCTAGTATGCTTGGCTTCCGGGACCTTTACTTGAAAACAAGTGTTTGAAAACACCAGTCTCCAGGACCATCAGAGAGACCATAGCAAAGGAAGAGAGAAGGGGAGAAGAAAGGTCAGTTTTAGGCATTTTTAGCTTCAGATATTTGTCTATACAGATTAAGTATGGAGACACTATTGCAACTGTGAATTATCTTTCTGTAAAGAATAGGGTGACATATACCAATGTATACTGATAACAACAAGGAAATTCAGGCCATTGCATGGAGTCTTTTTAAACATACATGCAGAAATATTTCATGACTGGCTATAATGCTGATGCAGGTGAGTTTAAATCTGAGAGGTTTTCGTTAGCATATGCCCTAACCTGTCATAGAAAAAAAAAAAAAGAAAAAAAAAAATATATTCAAAGCTCTGTGTTTGCTAAGATATTATTTATATTCAAACAATAATAGAAAAATATTTCACACCTGTGATTTCAGTCTTGTATCTACCACCAGAATTAACTATTTTAAATATTCCCTGCATCTGGAACAACTTCAGAATAATCTTTTCCTACACACGGTAGTTGAGAACTGCTATTACAGAGCTAGGTGAGAATCACAAAAGCACAGCATCATGTCTCTATGGAGTCTAATGCTGTTGCAATACCCAATTCAGAAAAGAGGTGAAAGCAGGGATAAAAATGAAATGGACATTGTACTGCATAGGCTCTGAGAGAAGCCTCAAATTAAAAAGGGAAAGGTAGGAAGAATCCTCTTACCATTTCCCCTCCCAGCTGGAACAAGCTTTCTACATAATATCTACAAGTTCAACAAAGAAAAAGGATCAGGGGCTTTATTTTACATCTCAGATAGAATTTCCTGTGTGCAGTAGTAATGAATAAAGGTAAGGAATGCTGAAAGCTCACTCAGTACACAGGCAGCATGTTTTAGAAGGCTGAGAAATCAGACCAACAAGGAATTTAGTTTCCAAAAAGTCCACAAATTTCTTCATTTCAAGAATCCAGTCTACATCATATGTGTGCAACAAGATGACAAATTCTAATAGTAATTCAAGAGTATGAAGAGCAATACTTAACATGTTTTGACATGAACAGTTCTGGAATGGATCTAGCTTTATTGCTCTATTAACATATGATATTGGGTTCTTAACATTATTTTGGAACTTTGCATATTTATAGTTTGAGATAAGATGATGATCCTGTAGTACTGGTTTGAGAAAATTAGACTTGTATATCACTACAAATTGCCAATCAAGTCAAAAGCTCTTGTTTTTTACAGCTCATAAATATAGATAGCACTCCAGGATATAACAAAAAATGTGCTCTCCACATTGTTGGTAGACTAGTTTACAATGTTAATTAGACTTCACATTTTTATGTTGTTTCATTTGTTTGTTTATGTTTTTACAAAGTGGAAATATTAACCTAAACACACAAATTAGTACCTAAAGTAATATTTTGCTACCTGCTTTATTTAGAGAAAATTAATACTATGTTAATGAGCATCCTAATAACTCAAAGTATTCTAAGAGATAGAAAAAATAGATGCAAATAGCATAATATTGAAAAAAGATGCTAAAATGATTAGATAAACAAGAGAAAAAAAAAGAGAGAGAGAGAGAAGATAAATGGGAGTTGAAACATGCAATGAGTCGGTTTTTAGTAATATTAATATATTAAGCTTTGTACAAAAGAGCAGAAAGAATAATGTAAGAAAATCAGAATATATCTGAACATGAAAAAAAAAAAAAAAAGTACATTTTCCCCCCATCTCCCGACCCCCAAACCTGTTTTTTTATTTAGGGAGATATTCATTATATTTTGCTCTGTTGTGTTCCAAAACACACTGGCAAAAATTTACTGGTAATAAATAAATAAATAAATAAAAAATGCCACCCTTCCACCCTTCCTCCACTTACTCCTCCATGACTCTATCAATATATATCCTAAGCAGTTTTCACCATAGCATCCTGTAAATCTGAAATTCGACTTCACAAACACAAGGGATAAAGACGTGGACAATTCAGAATGTATAAAACAGAACTGAGCTGTTGATCCACAGCACATTGTGACTGTAACTCTGTAATTCATCAAGAAGTGATTTTCTTAATCTCTGATTACAATCAGTTTTTCTCTACTGATGACCTGTATATTTTAGGAGCTACTCTGAAGATTCTCCACAGTTTTCTCAACTATCCCTTGTTTTTTATGTAATATCTCTCCTAATCAAAATAAGCCAGATTCTCTAATGTCAAAATATTCAAAAATGGCAAGAAAGAGGACCCAGGCAACAACAGGCCAGTCAGCCTCACTTCCATCCCTGGAAAGCTGATGGAGCACCTCATCCTGGAAGTCATCTCCAAGCATGTGGAGGATAAGAAGGTGATCAGGAGTAGTCAGAATGGATTCACCAAGGGGAAATTATGCCTAACCAAGCATTTTGATAGCTTATGATGGGATGACTAGGTGGATAGATGAGGGGAGAGTGGTGGATGTGGTCTACCTTGACTACAGCAAGGCTTTTGACACTGTCTCCTGTAACATCCTCTTAGGTAAGCTCAGGAAGTACAGGCTAGATGAGTAGACAGTGAGGTGGATTGATAACTGGCTACACGGCAGAGCTTAGAGGGTTGTGCTCAGTGGTACCAAGTCTAGTTGGAGGCCTATAGCTAGCAGTGTCCCCCAGGGGTCAGTATCTGGTCCAGTCTTGTTCAATTTAGTCATCAATGACCTGGACGATGGAACAGAGCGCAACCTCAGCAAGTTTGCTGATGACACAAAGCTGGGAGGAGTGGCTGATATCCCAGAGGGCTGTGCTGCCATTCGGAGGGACCTCAACAGGCTGGAGGGTTGGACTGAGAGGAAACTCATCAAGTTCAAAAAGGGCAAGTTCAGGGTCCTGCACCTAGGGAGGAACAACCCCAAGCACCAGTACAGGCTGGGGGCTGGAGTGCAGCTCTGCAAATAGAGACCTGGGAGCCCTGGTGGACAGCAGGCTGACCATGAGCCAGCAATGTGTCCTTGTGGCCAAGAAGACCAACAGTATCCTGGGTTGCATTCAGAGGAGTGTTGTCAGCAGGCCAAGGGAGGTGATCCACCCCCTCTGCTCAGCCCTGGTGAGGCCACACCTGGAGTATTGTGTCCAGTTCTGGACTCTCCAGTACAAGAGGGAAATGGAGCTACTGGAGCAAGTCCAGAGGATGGCTACAAAGATGATTAGAGGACTGGAGCAGCTATTGTATGAGGAAAGGCTGAGAGCTGGGTCTACTTAGCCTGGAAAAGAGAATACTGAGGGGAGACCTCGTCAGTGCATATAAACATCTGAGGGGAGGGTGTCGAGAGGGTGGAGCCGGTCTCTTTTCAGTTGTGCCCAGCAACAGAACGAGAGGCAACGAGCACAAACTGAAGCACAGGAAGTTCCAGCTGAATATGAGAGGGCACTTCTTTACTGTGAGGCTGATGGAGCCCTGGAACAAGGTGCCCAGAGATATTGTGGAGTCTCCATCTCTGGAGATATTCAAAACCTACCTGGATGCCATCCTGAGCAATGTACTGTAGGTGATCCTGCTTGGCGGGGGGATTGGACTAGATGATCTTCAGAAGTCCCTTCCAACCTCAATCATTCCATGATTCTCTGTGATTCTGTGACATCACCAGGGCAGCAGACCTAAACCAACCAAAAGGATATACCAAGCCACACGGTGTCACACTCACTAATAAAAGCTGGGA
The DNA here is from genome assembly GCA_011074415.1 of Stictonetta naevosa. Classification (NCBI taxonomy): domain Eukaryota; kingdom Metazoa; phylum Chordata; class Aves; order Anseriformes; family Anatidae; genus Stictonetta; species Stictonetta naevosa. The sequence goes on from CM021697.1 coordinate 29,262,859, forward strand.
AAAGGGAAGAAGCAGAGGGTGCTCTTGTTATGAATATGTCTGTTCTCCTGAACAACTGCTACATGTATTGCAGCCCTGCTTCCCAGGATGTGGCCAAACATTGCTTGTTGATGGCAAGTAGAGAATATTTTTTTCTTCCCTCTATGCTTCCCCACAGCCTTTGGTTGTTTGTTTGTTTTCCCTCTTTCTTTTCTGTTTAATTAAATTATCCTTATCTCAATCCGTGAGTCTTTTTTTCTTTTTTTTTTTTTTTTTTTTTTTTTTTTTCCTTTCCAGGATACTTTCTTCTCCCTTGCTCTTTTTTTGAGGAGGAGGAGTAAGACAGTGGTTGTGGTGTTTAGCTACCCAGCAGGGTAAAACCACTACACAAATGAGCCTTTGAATAGGTTAACAAGTCACTTGTAATTCATTTCATTCTTAGATTCAGTCTGCAGTCTGCATGCAGTAATTTCCAGCTGACAAGACTTTTTTTATTGCCATCTCTGTGTATTTCAGCTTTTAATTATTCCATAATAACAGTCTTTGTGAACAGCAGTTTTTAAAGCACCAGATGCAGTGACTTCTGCATTTTCTGATAATAGCATGCAAATCAACATAAAACATAGCCAGATTTTTATTTATTTATTTATTTATTTTTGGCATGTTCTATATTGCTTGACATCAGACTACTTACTGCTTGGAAAGATGGAGGGAAAAACACTGTGTTCCATAGCACTATACATCATAAAAGAGCTATGTGTAATGACTATGGACCACATCATCAGATAATAATTTTCAAAATTCCTATTGTACTTTACACAACATGTCCTCAGTTAAACTCCTCCAAACCTGTTTATTTGAATTGAAAACAGAGACGAGAACCACTGGATATCTACCTTAGTTTTAGGCTTTCATTATTGTCACATAACATATGAGTTTATCCTTTACCAGTTCAAGGCTCACTGAGTTAAATTCCAAGAGGCTTGTTCTCACCCTGAGTTACAGAAGATGACAAGAAGATGTGCCCAGCTAAAGCAAATGTAAGCTATGCTGTATGGTTTTTTATATAAAGATTGTTGTGATAAAATGGATGGGGGGGGGGGGGGGAATAAACCCCATGTAATTAATGGAAAGGAATTGGTGTTTACATGACAAGATTAATCTGGCCACATATAAACAGCTACAGCTGGTCAGATGCATACCACTCTGTATCTAGACATGCAGAGGAATTCCTGAAATATAGAACTGGTTTGAATTTTAGTCTCACAAGCCTGCTCTGAAAACAGACACAATGCAGTTTTATTTAATTATCTTTTGGCTAATTTTGCCTTGTTTCTCCTGTTAAAGCTTAAAATTTTTAATCACCAACTCTGGCTCCTGCTAAATGTCTATTTGTTTTGGGGTTTGTTTGTTTGTTTGTTTTTTAAAATATATGTAATCAACTAGCACTTAAAAATGTTTCTGAATTTCCCTAACCAAAACAAATACCAAAACTAATGCATACTTTCCTGCTCAAAAATTACCTTCAGTTTGAGAAAAAAAATAAAAATATTTAAGAACATAGCATTACAGAAGGCCTTTAAAGAGACATGTTTGCAATTTGCAATGGCAGGAATGTGAAAACATGAAGTAAAAGTAACTGGCTATCTTGATCTTTGATTTAATGACCTGAAGAATGCAAGTATTTTAATTTAATAATTTTGCCACTGGACTTTCTTCTAGATCCTAAATTTCTATGCTTTATCAAGAGGAAAACTAATTAATTACCATCAGTATGTAAAAATTATATATAAAGAACAGAAGACAGCCATTTCTGATCTTTCTGTTCAATTTAGTTGTTTCTAAATAACTGTAACAGTATAAGAACACAAGAAGGTACATACCAGTTCAAACCTAACAGCAGCACACCCCAATGTCTTATCTCTGAAAACTGCCGGAAGTGGTGGCTTAGGGAACTCTGACTGCCTTCTATTCCTTTGGCAAATTAAACAACAAGTTACATATCTCAGTTAATACTTTTGTATTAACTCAAGTTCCTGTAGTAATTCTGTGTAAATATCATCTAGCTTTGCCCATTGTTTTTGCAATTGTCATTTTTCATTTTACTGATTTGCTCAGAAATGTTTTCTTCTGAAACTTTTGTTTAAGCCTGTTCCTCCAGTGTTTCCAGAGAAAAGACGAGCTCTACCGTGGGAAACTCCCAATGATTCCCTGTGGTTAATGAAACTTTTTCTTCTCAGAGTGCTTCCTCATTAACCTCTCAGTTAGCTATGAGCCCTGCATATTCCCCATCATGCTTCTGTTCCTGTTGTGCTCAAAAAATCTGTATGGAAACTATTGAAGTCTATTACAAGTTGTATTTAAAAATATTCCTGACTGGTTTATTACCATTTTACATTAAACTTACCACTGCTTACACTCTTTTTTACTTTTCTTTTTTACATTTACATTTACACTTGCTTAGAGATGGTTCCTTGCTTAACCTAGTAACTGATTCCAAACTGGTCTTGCAAAGACATCATAAGTCCTTCTCTCTTCTTCTCCTGCTGGTGTAACAGTAATAACATTTTGCAATTAGTCTTAAAAGAACACAAAAAAATAAGAGTAAACAACAGACTAACAATGAAGCACTCTGGGCTATCACATGAACCCGTGGATTTCTTCTGCTGTCAGGCAACAGAAAATTTATTTCTTCAGTCATTTCTACCTATTGAAGCAAGATTTTACCAGAAGAATTGTTTCACTACATGTTGCTTATCTTTGCTGTCCTTCAGCTGTAGGTGAGAATGCCATATAACCTTAACCTGTTATGTTACAAAAAACCTCCTAGTTACATGTTAAAAAAAAAAAAAAAACGATCTAGGTTTTCCTCATAGACAGCCTAAAATCAAACATTCTCAACAGTCATCCATTTCCAGGCATAGTTATTACACTTATAAGATGCTTAGTAAAAGTAGATATGACATCCCAGGTCCCAGTTTTAGCTCTTTTATATGGATTATTTCACATTCATATTCTAAGGGCTTTTCTTGACTGAACTTCTGTCTAAAGGCTTAGAAAGTCTGCTTGAAATCATCAAATCTCCATATTATCCACATATATAATATATACAAATATAATCTCAATAAAATCTCAATATTCTTGGGGATGGAGTAGAATATTTCCTTTTGGGTTTAGCATGTTTTAAACCCAATAAAATAGGTGTTTTCTTGTTCTGTTTGAAGAAACACTTTTTTTTTTTTTTTTTTTTTCAATTTGCTTTTTAATATGTCCTTAGTGGTGACAGAATCTGAACTCTAAGCCACAAATTTTACCCCTTGTTATTGTGTGTGTGTGTGATTTTTTAGGAAAATATGTACAATGGAAAGTGCACATCATTTCACACTATTCACCTGTGTGAAAGGAAATGTCTTTGTGGGAAACAAAGTGCTTCTAAAGATAGATAATTAAACATTAAATGAAAGTCATTTAGTAGACCAAAGATACAAAAAGATAAGGGAAAATAGTGTGAAAAGGAGGAAAAAAAATAAATTGAACTACTGAAGATAACATCTGATATTTCCTATCATGAATGCATTTATTCAGTCTCATTTTTCTTTTAAAAGTAGGGCCTGTTTTGTTTCTGTCAGGACCAAACACATGGCTATCAATTTTAACGCACACTAATTTCATTTGTGCATCTACTGAAGATCACATGGTAGACCTTGTAATTTTTCATCACTCATGATCCTATGCAGGAAACTGTTATTGATGGCTCTTCGCCCACCTGTTGAATAAAGGAATTTGCTCTACCTTAAAGTAACAATAAAAAATTTCTGCTCCATTTGATGGCTGAAAATGCTGAACTAATTTGAGCTCAGGAATGCTGGCTTTGTTCAAGTCCTGCTTTGTGCTCTTTGAAGCCCATCTCCCTCCTCTAACTGGAAAGGGTAACCAACCCTTTCAACATTCGCTAAGCCTCTGTCTTGCTCATCACTAGGAACAGTGGTGCAGAACTCCTCATTAGGGCAGGAAGCATTCAATGCATCATGCTGAACTTTCATTTGCACTGATCTTAGCTTTAAAAAAAATGAAAAAAAAAATCAATTGTTATTTGCCTATAGTTCATCTTTGCATCGCAACAGGAGAACTTCTACCACTGGAATGATAACTTCAAAAATGATGTTCCCACTTTGTTGGATCCTCCCATCTCCTACTGTTTTCCTAGAGGATAAATTTGGCTAGTGATTAGCACACTTGCCTAAAGATCAAGAAACCTGAGCTCTACTCATAATTCTTCTGTGTATTCACTTTGTAACCCAATCTGTTCCTCTGCCTATAAAAATTGTGATAATGGTACCCACTTCTGTAAAGTACATTAAAGCTTCAGATAAAATATGCTGTAAAAGCTAAGTGCTATTATTAAAGCTTTCTCAGTAATCTGGGTATTAGCCAGAGGAATAGAAGGCTAGACACAATACTTTGCCATCAGAAAAACTACACTAAAACTGAGGTTATAGTAAATGACAAAACATTTCAATTCTCACACAAACTTTTAACAAATTCCATCACCACTTTGACATTCATGTCATAGTGCTTTTTATAAAGTCACTGCCAGAATCTGTCAGTCTTCAGAGAGTTTTCCTATTTCAGAAAAGAAAACTCTACTGCTCTGCTCCAGTGTCTGCAGAAACTTGCCTGGTCACCAGCACCTCATTTTTAGAGCAGAATATCCTAGTGGAGCATCTCAAGGAACATAAATTAAATGCTCTCTTGTTGGTATGGAAGGCTACAGAGCTGGGAACCTTACACAGGCTCCACACCATCTAAACCATGACTAGTTAAATCTCTCTTATCAGCCTGAATAGAATGTTTGCCTAAATGTGCTGTGTTCAGGAGAAATTGAACCTATTTCCCCCATTGCACTCTGGCAGCTCAGACCTTTCTGCAGTTGATCCTATATCAAATGTCTTGCCTGATAAAAACTGACAACACCTAGTTCAAAACTGCATGCAACAGCTACAGCCATTTTTTCTTTGAAAACTTAGAGAAGAATGAATAGCTCTTTCACATAATAGGACCCACCCCAAAAGTGGATGATCTATATTTTGTAACAAGCAAGAAGAAGTGGTTGTTCACATGGTGCGTGGTTAAGTTGTGGAGCTACTTACCATCCAACATTATGGTGAAAAAAGTTTTTATAAATTAAAAAGGAAGTTGGATGGTTCAATGCAAAACAATCCTCTTAAAAGTGCAGATACCACTACTGGATCAGGAAGTTCTTGCACTGAAAATTACTGGAGGCTGAGACAATGTTTAAAGGACATATGTCTCCTCTACTCCTACACTCTGTCATTAGTTATCCACTGCTAGTTACTGTTGAAGACAGGATGCTGGGATACACATATCTTTGGTTTTAGATACAGATCTAAAAAAAAAAAAAAAGCTCCTGAAATAGACATGAAGTTTTTATTTGTGTAGTCAGGAAAACTAACCAATAACCTTAAATCAGCCTTTTTCTAGCTGCTTACCTTAGCTACAATATTTTTACATTCTTGGACTAGCTTCTGCCAAACTGGCAAGCTTCAAAATCAAAATTTTTGATTACAGCCCTCTCACGGTAAGGGAGCCCTTCCTAGTGACAAGAAGACCTAAAAATCTATTCCATTTCTTCCTGAAGAGTATTTAAACTATTCAGAGAAATTCACCAGAAAGAAGTGTTATTTCTTTATTATCATTTCAGTGCTTATGAAATATTTAGTTTTCATTTTACCTATGAAAGCCTTGCTTGCTGTGTGTTTTAGACCATTAACTGATTTACAACCAAACAATTCAACCTACTCATACAATAGACAGCTAATAAATCTTCACACCTTCTCTTTATGGAGTTAGGATATGCAGAGGGAGAAATGTGAGTAAGAAACCTGGGAAATCTGCACTTAAGCTGCAATAACGTCTCATTTTTTCTGCCTCAGCTTATATGAATGTGAAAAATATTTCAAGAACCTAACAACTCTTAAAATAGGCATGACTTCACCTAGTCTAAAAGTCCTTTATATCTACATGAAATAGTATTTTGAATTTTACAAAAGCTTTATATTGCCAAAATAATAATAATTAATAACAATAACATTTATTATTAATGAAAATATTATTAAGTAATAATAAATAAGAAATAATAAAGAAGTACAGGACATCATCCCTCCTCTCCTCATCTACCATATTTCCCTTGGAATGTTCCCATTTTCAGTGCACTAAATGGACAACACTTACTAAACAAAAAAAATAAAATAACCACTATTCTTTCTTTTTTTTCTCTTCCTTATTCATTGCATGACACCATATCTTATTTCCTGGAGCAAATTCAAACTTTATTCTAAATGCAGGATTAGTCATTTTTTTTTCCCAGAGCCTTCGTAAAGGATCACTGCACTTGATCACTGAACTGCATTGTGTATTACACAAACTGCAATTATTTTCTTCAAAGCTCTTACACACAAACACACAGAGAGTGAGGTAAGGTAGTACTTACATACAGTAAAAAAAAGAACAGGCTGGAAGATTCATGTATCCTGGATGTTTTAGGCAGTCAAGTCTCCTTCTGCCAGAACAGCTTTATTTCACTCATGTTGTGACCAGTCAGAACAGTAGCTTATTAGGAGCAGTTAGGAGCTGCTCATCTTCTGTTCTCCTGGGTGAATTTTGGTAACCTGCAAGCCCTCCAAGCAACCACCTGATTAAGGCATGGCAGGCTCTTGCATCTAGCTCTTACTGCTATCTCAGGGTACTGAACAGGCTGACAAAGCTCTCACTTTGCTTGTTGAGTTGCTCAGCCTGTTCAGCAGCTTCTTCTGTGTGCTGCTGTACTGTGAAGGCAGGGGCTCGAGCAAGGGTAAAGGTACGCTGGCTTTGCTGTTGACTGGTAGGATTGGGCTGTTGCTGAGCCCTCTGGGAGAGGCCAGTCCCAGGGCCTGACTCCTGAGTTGCCTCTGGCACATATTTCCTGTGCTAAATTAGAATGGAAAGAAAAAATACTTGCTATCAGGTTTGTTCTTCAACAGAGCCTTTTTCATAGATGTAGCTTGTAGTCACCTTTCATTGGGTTGTAGAAACACAGCATGCCTCAGAACCCTTTTCAGCTACTGGCATCTGTAGAAATGTGTGTACTTGCACGAGTAGTTGGGAGGTCTAGAGAGATGGTATGTGCTCTGACATCATTATATAAAATGTCAGAATCAGTCCAAAATGAGTATTACCTACACTGAAAAGTATTCTTCACTTGTCTAGAGGAACAACAACAAAATAAACAAACATCTCTGTGGTCCATGCCTCTTATTTAGTTGATCAGCTCTTCCTGAGATAAATTTGTCCTGGTAGACTAGCTGAATGCCACTGATGGAAAAGGCAGCTGGCCTCAGATCCAGGAATAGCCTTCTGGACATGTGTGTTTGGGAACTACTTCTGCCACACACTTCATGTACTTCGACATCCTTTCTGTCTTTTAATATATTGTGGTTCCCTTCTCCTCTCACTTTACATATACCCATGTATACATCCACAGCCATATTGGTCCAAATCTGGATTGCAGCACATGAGTTCTTTTATGCCCGAGTTAAACTCGGGTATACTACAGGAGGGCTTAGGGCTGTAAACTGATTCTTCTCTGCCTGTTTAGTTCCCTGAATCACTGAGTCAAAGAAAAGTCCACTTCAGAAGGGAATTCTGGAGATTACCTCATCCTACATTCTATTGAAGGAAGGGCTTTAGCTCAAGTTATTCAGGCCATTTCTTTAATGTTTCCAGAGAAGAGATTTCACTAGTCCTCTGGATAACGTGCTCAAACATTTAATTGTTCTCAGGCTGGAGAACTTTTTCACTATACCTAAACAAAGTTTCCTAGGAAGCAATTTGTGCCTATTGCTTCTTGTCCTGTACAGAGCTTCCTTTGTGAAGAGAGTACCTCCATCTTCTCTACAGCCATGTCGTACTGGAAGACTCAGGCCTTGAGTTAAAGCACTCCCTTACAAGAGTTACTTCTTGCTGTCCATGCTATTGTTTCTAGGGTTTCATAATGCATGAGGGTCGTTGGATACAAACCAAACATCTATGCATCTTAATTCATTTGGAAAGAACAGTAGCTGTTATGGTGAATGAGTGACAGGCTAGACAAAGCATATGTAGACTGGGGAAGTAGTGGATTTGGCATATTCTTGCAGGGCTTGGTCAGCCCTTGTTATACTGAAGAAAGCCAGCTCACACAGGGTGAAAAAGAAGCTTTCTAAATCATTTAAAGCCACATAAATATGTGTCGATTGACAGTACAATACATTTGAAGAAAATGCATCTGTTTTTCCAATAATTTGGAGAAGTATCTGAGTGCATTTGGGATATTTAAATTTGATACCATGTCAAGCAAGAGGAATCAAAAACCAAGGTGTCTGTGACTTTTTTATTCTGCATTTATTCTGAGTAAGGCTTAAATTTTATCTCAGATACTTTTGATTAACATAAGTGTCCTGAAATTACCAATAATTTTAACATTATTTGAGATTGTACTTAACCTATCTGGACCAAATTGTGCTTAAATCTGTAGAAATATGTAGTAAATGATGATCACTGCTGGGAACATCTCATAATCCAGAAGAGGAGTGGACAGTACTCCTGACAGCAGATACAGATTAGATTCTGCTGACTGAAGGAACATAGCAGTGTGTAAAGCTGTGGGGTTGATTTGGGATGGGCTACGTACTAGGGAGTATTGAACAGCTGCACAATTGCCAGGAACCCAAGCTTTGTCAAATGACTTTCTGCAAGAGAAAAAGAGGCTTAAAGCAATGTCAGCATCCTTAAACATCCATTAATGCCAACAGGCTGAAGCTGAGATATAAATCAATATAACCTTTCCTCATTTTTTTTAATATGGATATCAAGAATATATGACAGATTTTGTGTATTCGTCACCAATGAAACCAGGACTCCGTATGAGTTGCAAAATATTTAAATATCACTCTGTAGATAGATTTTAGGGTAGCTGTCCCTAAAAGACCAAAGGTAAAGGGTAAGAGTAAAGTGATATTACTTAGGCCCTACCAAGCTAATGGAAAGATGTATATATAAGGGCAGTCTTTAATCCAAATAGCCATAAAGAGATTCAAAACAGACTGTGATGTTATGTTTAGAACTATCTTGTTGCAAAGATGCTCAAGGTCAGAGAAAGAGACACTTGGGTATGGTTTTCCTGGATATTTTCCTGAGCATTTCTAATACTACCAAGAATGACTTTTTCATATAAAGTCAGCTTTCCCTTGCTAATGAAAAGACCTACTGGAGTGAAAAAGGAGAGAACACTCATCCAAAGAAAAAGAAAGAGAGAGAAAGAGAGAAAGAAAGAGGAAAAAAAGCAAGCAATAAAAGAAAAGAGAAAAGAAAATAAAAGAAAAGGAAAGGAAAG
>CM021697.1:29282267-29363638 GCA_011074415.1 Stictonetta naevosa
AAAAAAAAAAAAAAGCAAACATACAAACACCAAAAAAACCACAAGATAAATGGAATAAAATAATTATGGAAACACTATATTTTGACACCACTGCAGCAAATTTTCCTCATCTGAAAAGCACAGCAGTAGAAGATCCTATAAACTGATAAATGGGACACTCAGTAATGAACAGATAATCTGAAAGCGGAGACTTACAAAAAAGTCTTTTTTTAGCAGTTCTGAGTTATGCAAAGTTTTATACAATCTTTTCACAATGGTGAAGACAGAGTATCAGAAAAGAAACTCAGAAATAATTTCCTTAAGGTACTAATATTTGTTAATATTCACTGGAGAGAATGTGCAGAAGTTTCAGATTCTTTGGGAAGACTTCTGGAATTTATTTTAGCAAAATACATGTAAATATGATATCCCAAAGGGTAAAAAAAATATGAAAAATATACATCTGTGGAGTGCCTACAAGTCATGGCATTGATAAGCAATTGAGGCTTATTATGAATTACAGTGTTGGAATGGGAAGTAATTTCACTCTCAGCAATAAAGCTGCCATTCCCTGATACTAATTTGGATTTAGTTCATGAAATACTTCGGTCTGATGGTCCTGGTGTTTGAAGTCTATTCACAGAACAAACACAAAATGGGAAATTGCAGTGCATAGTGTAAAATTTCTCCCAATACGTCTCAGCTAAGATTTACATGAACTACCTCCAAGGGTTATAGGATGATTTCTCTCCATACCCTTTCAATCAGTCTGATAGTCTGCAGTGAATACCAAGAAGACTACAAAGGATGGTTTTGTTTTCATAATTAGGTAAGTTAATTGATATTGAACTACTTTCAGTACTATATATATGCACATATGTTCTATACAAATATATATGTATATATACATATAAAAATATTTCACATGTGTACATACATATTTATATGTATATATGTGTGTACAAATTTGTGCATATGTATACAAAATATTCATATGCATATATATGTATATTTGGGGGGCAAACACATATGTAGATACACATGTGTATGAAATGACAAGCAAAATAAGATAACAAGAATTACATCAACCTAGAGATTTTTTATCCTCAGCGGCTATCATGGACACTTGATAAAAATAGTCTATTTGAGACCTCTATCAAAAAACTTTTTACTAGCTAAAGCGCAGGAAAAATGTATTTGTGCAAAACATCTTTGATTAGAAATTTTGGGAAATGCTGGACCCTGCAAAAGACTTCAGTTGCCTATCACATTATTTATCCCTGTTGGTAGGCAAAGAGTCATTAATTGAGAACAAACTAAAAGCCCAGGAGGAGAACCACTCTAGGCTACATCAGCTTGCTATTGAGTTACATCCACAGTGCAGGCAAACTAGCTTTTGTATTTCATTGCTGAATATGATGACAAGTAGTTACTGTACCTTAAATTTGTTCCCATGATATCCTCGTGAGATGCAGCATCTCATTTTTAGGAGGGCCTTGAGGACAGCAGATGAACATATGAACATAGCCTGAATACAGAAATATGTGTTCATAAAAGGTATTCTCTGACAGTATCAATGAGGACCATAACACCTTTTGCCTCAAATAATTATGAAATTTCCAATTAATTTGATAAAGTGTGATGCCAGTTGTGATTACTATTTTGAAGTGTCTGAAGTTTGATGTGTTGCTTGTTTTGACTCCTTACTGCTGCATAAAATCCAATTTAAAACTGAATTACGTGACTTCTGACTCAGTTTTCATTAAGCAATGGTATTAATTATATGAATGATAAAAATGGGAACAAATTAAGCCTATTTATCAACCAATTATGCAATAATTGGAAAAGAAGAATGGATTAAACTTTACAGTGATTTAGATTATTGTTGAGTCTGAAGCCTTTCCATATACTCAAAAAACAATTTTAACATGAGCAAGACTCTTTATCATGCTGTTGAAGAATGCCCACATATCTACTTTACTGCAACCCACCTCAAAGGAGGGATCAGCTACCATGTTTGTTGTTTGGCACCTACACTTCCACTTACTAAACCTGGCTTTCCTCTCGAGCACAAAAAAAGTCATAAAGCCATAAAAAAAAAAAAAAGCCATAAATTGTGGGATATATAATCATGTAGAAAATGTAGGTTTAATTAGCAATGTATATGGATAAATTGTGGGAAATGTAGAAAAAGCAGGCTTAAATAGAAATGCGGTTAAGACTCATGAGACTCTAGGAAGGGAGCTCTGAAGACAAGAGAAATGTGGAGGATAAGAGTCACCATGGAGCCTGAGGCACACATAAATAACAAGAGGAGATAAGAGCAAGGACTGCTACAAGGCCCAAAGTAATGAAGTGTTGACCAAAACCTGGCATGGGAACAGGAGATTGCGATAAGGTACCTACCAGTCTGAGAAATACAAGGATCAAAGGATTGTAAAGGGGGGCTGGAGAGTTTTGTGGAAGGAAAACCCCTAGAAGTAAAGTGTATAAAAGGAGCATAGCCGGATCGCAGTACTCTTGCTTGATCACAATAAGAGTCTATGCACTCAGTTGCCGCAATAAATAGCAAATAGCTTAAATGCAAAGTATCAGACTTTTTCCTACTCAAACATTGATGCATTGATAACAAACTCCTAAAGTAGTTTTTTTTTCAAAAATGAACAGGTAACTGCTTCAACTGTTAAAAATTATCCTTTGGCAATATCTTTATTTTGGGAAAAACTAAAGTGACGACAAAATTGGTTTACTTTTTATTTATTTTTATTTTTTTTATGAAGTAATTTTTATTCCTGTAGAATAAAACAAATATTATTGTAGAAGAAATCACTGCTAACTGTTGTGGTTTTACTCAAGCGGGCAGCTAAACTCTACATCAACAGCTCTCTCACTCCCCCTCCTCAAAGGGAATGGGGAAGAAAAAATGATGCAAATGACTCAAGTGTTGAGATAAGGATGGGGAGATCGTGCAGCAATTATCGTGACGGGCAAAACAGACTCAGAGTAGGGAGATTAATAAAATTTATCTCCTATTACTAACAAGCTAGAGCAGTGAAAAACAAAGAAAAACTGAAAACACCTTCCTCCATCCACCCTCCTCTACTGCGTCCCCCCAGCAGCACAGGGGAACAGGGAATGGGGGCTGTGGTCAACACCTGACGCTTTGTCTCCCCCACTCCCTCCCAGTTTCTCTCTGCCCCTGCTTCCTGTGGGGTCCCTCCCACGGGATGCCGTCCTTCCCCAACTGAGCCTGCGGGGGCTGCCCACAGGCAGCAGCTCTTCAAGCACTGCTCCCACACGGCTCCGTACCACGGGGTCCATCCCTCAGGAGCAAACTGCTCCAGCACGGGTCCCCCACGGGCGGCAGCTCCCCCCAGACCCCTGCTCCTGCGTGGGCTCCTCTCCACGGGCTGCAGCTCCGGCTCGGGGCCTGCTCCTGCGGGGGCTCTCCATGGGCCGCAGCCTCCTCCAGGCCACATCCACCTGCTGCACCGGGGGTTCCTCCACGGGCTGCAGCGTGGAGATCTGCTCCATGGGGGACCCACGGGCTGCAGGGGGACAGCCTGCTCCACCAGGGGCCTCTCCACAGGCCGCAGGGGAGCTTTTGCTGCATGACTGGAGCACCTCCTGCCCTCCTGCTGCACTGACTTTGGGGGCTGCACGGCTGGTTCTCACTCATCACTCTCCCAGCTGCTGTTGTGCAGCAGTTTTTTTGTTTGTCTGTTTGTTTTTACTTTTTCTTAAATCTGCCCTTCCAGAGGTGCAAACAACGTCGCTTATTGGCTCGGCTTGGGGCAGCAGTGGGTCCCTTTGTAGCCAGCTGAAACTGTCCCTTATCTAACATTGGGCAGGTTCTGGATTTTTCTCAGAGAAGTCCCCCAGCTACCAAAACCATGGCACATAAACCCTCCACACTAACATATCCTTTTCTGCCATGTGCCTTTATCTCATGTTTCGTACTACTTTTACAATTGGCAGACAAGTTACTCTTGTTGTTGTTGTTGTTGTTGTTTTGTTTTGTTTTCCTACTTTTCCCACCTATAAAAATAATGGAGCTTGACCGTAACAACAAAAATAATAGAATAATCCACAAGTAGGTGTTAGCATAAACATTCATAAATAAAATTAACTCTTGAAATATATTCTAAAATTTGGAACTACAAAAGCTGACTCTAAGCGCTGTAAAAAGGATGAGTTGTATACACAGTCCCCAAGAATAGCACGTTTGTGTCCCAGGGCTGCATTGGGTTGCGCAGAGCTGGACTCCCAACCTGCATGCAAGTCACTGAGCTGTGTCAGAAAGCTACTGATATTGCTGTATTTGAACTGAGCCCTCAGTGCTTCCACTCTACCTGGGAAAGCTGTGCACCAGAGGAAAAGCACAGCATCATGTCTGTAGCAAGGACACAAGCTGTTGGGTGTTTCCCTTGTTTTGGATTCCACACATGCTGTGCATGAAACAAAGTGAAGGATGCTGCAAAGACAAGTGAAACTGCAGAGTTCATTTTCCATCTGACAAGATTTTTCTATTTCACCACATAAGTGTGACTAAGAAGGAAAGTTTGATTTTCATACATTTTTTCTTATAAATATGTCACAAAGATAAGAGCTGTTAAGAGCTTCATTTGAATTCCTTGGTCCAATTTGCATGCTAAAGATTAAGATTATAACCTCTTCTAGCATGGTTTGATATCTTCTGGCTTTGATTCTTATTTTACGTTGTTCACAATGTGAAATAGATGTCCCATTTCTCTGTGGGTGTGGACAAGTGAGACTTAATTGACACTCCTTAATGAGTTTCTTACAGCTGTGATAGCTGTAAGGAAGGAATGACTTATCACCTCGAGTGCTGGTGTTCCCAAGTCTTGGTGTGTTATCAGAACAAATAAGCACAACAGGAAAAGCTGGGCAGTTTATTGCTGACACTCTGCGAATATGACCCATTTACCCCTTATTCCAATGGGCATTCCTAACCAAACCCACTTTGCTATATGTGTATATAGATTAAATTACCTATTAAACAGTCATAAGTATGTGGCACTGGGTGTATAGCTCATAATGTAGTAGTTCAGATACTTCACAGTGGTAATGTGAAATATAAGTACTCCAGCCCTGGTGGCAGCCAGTTTTAGATTCCCGTGATCTATTACTTTCTTAACAATGACACAAAATGACCCAGTTCTCCACTGCCTTTCTACACTTACAGATCAAGGAGTTAGGCATAGCTGTGCCTTATTAAGCCTTCTCCATTGTATATCCCACCCTCACCACTGCTAAACCTGGTAGCCACTCCAGTCAGTTTGTAAGGGCTCTCTGTGAATCTTGAGACTTTTGTGGACCTCTCTGTGCTCGGGCCATTCCCCACTAGAGAGCAAATTAAACAGAGCCCAGAAGCAGGCATAAATTCAACACCGTCATCTGCCTCTGCATATTTAACAACGTGTTTGAGGACTCTTATATTAAAAACATCAACACAGTAAAGGCCATAATGTTCCCAAGTGGGATTCTTATGTATCTTTAGCTGTACTGAACTTTTAAGCAGTAGAGGTCTCAATTAGCATGAGAACCAATAGCTTGTTTTTCTTAAGTAATAAAGGACAGTTTATAAGCAACCAGAATTCAGTAAGACAAATGAAATACATTGCCTGGAAAACCGGAATATACAACTTGGAAATATAAGTGGAGAAGTTAACATTTGAAAAATCGCCAGAAGACATTAAGTCATAAGATGATTGTCACATAATAGGTCACCAGAAGACATACTGCCATAACTATGATATATTTTCTAATTTTACAGAAAAAAAAAAAAAAGAGAAAAAAAAAAAAAAGACTATGACAGGCTAGCTGAGATTTTAGAAGTTAGATTAGAGATCTTTTTATTCTAAATTAGATAATGGTAATCAGATGAGGTTGCCAAATTGTCATAATGAATAAAATAGTTATTAATGTTTCATTGGCATTGTCCCTATTTCCAACTTTTTTGCATTGTGACTGAAGTGATAAATGTACCCTTTAAAAATTACAAAGAGAAATAAACATGAAATATACAACAGTAATCAATTTTTAGAATTTTCTTTCTTGGATGTCATGGTTGATACGTTTTTTGTTTTCTTTAAGGTCTGACTGATTATTGTCAGAATATTAGTTCACTTTATCCTGCCCAAAGTAAGATGTAGAAACACAACACTCTTAACCCTGAATATCTTCTTCACACAGAAAATTCATTAGCATTAAGATGGAAACAGTGCACAGTAACCCCAATTCAAATTAATGACTGCTATTAACAAGTAGCCCTGTGAGTAGCTGAAAAAATGGACAGCATTTTCCTGTGGATGTCTTTTGCTGTCTTTTAAGAATTCAAGCTCCGACTGAATTTTTCTTGCATTTGGCAGTCACAGTTCTCCTTCCTGTGGATTTTCTGGAGACTTGATAAGGATTAAACACGCAAGCCACTTTTTCATGTTAATATGATATCTTTTCTTTACTTGTAAAGCTGTTCTCATTAAAATTCTAAGCGGGTTGAAGCTATCCAATAAGTCCAACTACAAGTATGGAAGACAGAGAGACATCTACACCATAATTTCATGCTCAGATCATTTCCTTAGAAAGTCTGGCTAAAATATTACTTAATGAGAATTCTCAATAAAATTGAGAACATCATCTGTACATTCATTACTGCATTATAGTTACTCACAGAATTGAATAAAGGTAGATGTACACACATTATTCTACTGACAGAAAACAGAATAGTGTCATATGAAGTTTTAGTGTCTGAGATGGAGATATTCTCTATCTGAAGGAAGTAATAAAGATGATATATTTTGAAGTCAGACCTATGTTGTATTGTTGTAAATTGGTCAAGAAAGTGTGAATTATTTCAGAACACCAGAAGAATGCAGGAATAATGGGAAGTTGTAAACCAGGTTTTCTTGACAGAAGGTTTGTCTGCTCTGTCTCCCAATCTACTTGCTGATCCTATGTATTGGCTGACTTTAAAAGTGTCCTTAGACAGAAATTACCACATAATTTCAGGTTTTGACACTACCAGAAAGAGTAGATGACAGCAAGAAACGTCCTGGGGAAAAAAAAAAAAAAAAAAAAAAAAAAAGTCTCTGGGTCTCCTGCTGTGCATGTTTCTTCTGTTAGCTTTTTCTGTATCTTGTATCCCTGTATCCCTGATCAGACAGGTTGCCCAGCAATTCACATCAGACATGCAATGCAGGGAGCAGAAACTTTGGAACACAAGATCATTACCATGGCATACATATGTGCAAAAGGTTACATCTTAGTTACTAATGTACAACTCTGTCACAAAAATGCCCTGAATTAAGAAGTGAGAAGTAATTCCTCCTTCTGAAACACTCTAGAGGCCCACTTTGACAGACTTGCAGATGGCTGAACAAATTTCACCAGTGCAGAAGTGAATAAAATTAGAAACATAAGGAAGAGATTTACAGTGCAGGTACAAAATTGATCATTTATTGCTATTTATTTGTTATAAATAGCATAATCTGCTCCTTATTTAGTACCCACAAAGATTTGGAAGACATGAAAAATAACAGCCTTACTAACAACTTCTGGGGAGTTTACTCCTGTCTAAAATTTCAACAATTCTCCTATTCTTTAGGCTTTGTGTCATGTAAATTCTGGGTATTCAGAGCATATGATGGTTTGCTTTTCTCATAGCAAATAAACACAAATAAAAGTTTTCTGAATTATAAACTGATTCTTCCTCTCAACACTGTAGAAGACATACTCCAGTCCTTCAGCTGTTCTCAGAATTCATATGGTATTTGCAACAAAGCCTGGCAGCATCCAGAAGACCTGGGACTCAGGTTGCTTGCTTTGAATCAGATAGAAGGGGGATTTAAACAGGAGTAACTGCCACTTATAATCTTTTTTATTTTGTGTTTTTACATAATCAAAAATACAAACATACTTCATAGTAGATGAAAAAAATTTAAAGAAGATGAATCCAGAGTGGGTTTTATCTCCCAGAATTATAAAATTTAATTGTGGCTTTTGCAGAGAATAAAATCCTATACTTCTTCTGTACATGTTCCTTATACTACTTTTTGGGGATAAAAATAAATATATAAAATGTTTCACCTTCTGGTATCTATAATATCATGGAAATCCTACAGCCTGACTCTCAGTTTTGAGAACTCAGTCCTCTGATGGTTTTTTTCACTGAAAATTTTGTTATGGAATTTATTTGGTGTTACCAAAAACAAAACAAACAACAACGGCAACAAAACACAAACAAATAACAACAAAAAACACCTTGTCTAGTCAGAAAGAAAAAAAAAAAAACAATAAAAATAAAAATAACAAAGCAAAACAAAACAAAAACTAGGCATGTTGCAACTCTTCAACTAGACTTCAAGGAGGTCAGCAGGCTTGCGGATTTGGTATATCACCTTCACTGAAAAACAATTTTCATTCAGATGGTGGGTCACCTGCCTGTCAAAAACTGCCTGTGAACATTGTGAAATTAAATTAAGCCTCTGTTGACTTAACGTATTTATAAGCATCCACCACTGAGCCTGTGAGAGCAATTTTACATGCCTAGTTAAAAAAAATGGATTCAAAGACAGGAGTATTGTGGTTTACATGAACCTCTCTCATAATCTACAATGCCTTTGGAGTTGACAAAGAAAAGAAAGGAAATGTACTTTTGTCTAGGTTATGTTGTCCAGACAGGCACAGGTTTCCTGAATCATGGGTAGAATCTTGTGTTTTTCTTTCTTTCTTTCCTTCTTTCTTTCTTTTTCTTTCCTTCTTTCTTTCTTTCTGTCTTTCTTTTTCTTTCTTTCTTTCTTTTTCTTTCTTTCTTTCTGTCTTTCTTTCTTTTTTCTTTATTTCTTTCCTTTCTTCCTTCCTCTCTTTCTCTCTCTCTGTCTCTCTTTTTCTTTCCAACAAACATTTTCAGGGCTTTAAAACAAGGTAAGTGATAACTTCAGCCACAAGGACAAAAAATAAAAAATAAAAAAATACAGTCCTGGAGCCTTTTGGGACAGCCCATAAACTCAAGAAACACCTTCCTCTCAGAATGAGTTCGTAGCAGCCTATTAGAGGTTTTCCTTCAAGCCAACCTTTTCCAAATCTCAAAAGGGTAGGAGGGGAGAGCTGACCTTTGATGAAGTTGCTCTTTCTTTTATTCCTTTAGTTCAAACAAAGATTCTAGCCTTTTGAGCTGCACTGGTTTCATTTTTTGTTTGCACAAAATGAAGATATGAGTGAAGTTGAAGGCACACAGAATGAAATTCTGTCAGTTATTCATATTTGGGGGCCTTAATAATGAAACAGTTATGACTGAATGCGGCTCTTGCATCTATTTGCCTATATGGCATGAATAGATAAAAATTGAAAGGAAACAACTGAACTGCAGACACTACAGAGTTTTAGCTTGAAAAACACTGTAGACCACTGTACACTTTAGAATGGCCATTCTTCTTATGTAATTAATGAGTAATTTGATGCCTCTAATGAAATGAAAATTATGAGCAAATGATTGGCCACATCAGCTTACATTGGAACTTAATTTTTATATGGAACATATTGCTGATATATATATATATATTATATATTTGGCATTTAACTTTACAATGACCTTGTCATTCAGTTTTGATTAAGCCTGTACTGCAGTTTTATTTCCTGTGGTGCCCGTTATTGCTAGGGAAGATGTTATAATCACCTGACAGTACAAGAGTCCTTTAAAGTATAAATCCTTGCAGTTAACCATAAGATATTCCCTTTAACTAATCATGGAAATCTGTGTACCATAGCAGAAACTGAGCACAAAAAATCAGTTTCTGTATTTGACCAATGTAAAAGCAACGTAAATGACAGAACATCATAATATAGCAATATGCATTCTTAATTAACTTAGCAGCTTTATTTTATTTATATATATATATAATTTTGATACTACTGAAAATGAAGAAAGGTATTTACATCAGCAATCACACAGGAATGTTCAAAGAAGCACATCCAACTGGCTGAAGTCTCTAAAACGCCACAAAAAGTAGTTTTGATGTGCCTACTTCTGCATCAACCAGAGAAGTCAGAGGAAAATTATCCTGATTGAAGGGAAGTGTTTGCTAAAAGAAAGTTATTGTAAATGGCTCTCCCTTTTACTGAGCTTACTCCCTCAAATACTCTGCAAATGAGAACTGAAAGTCTTGAAATCATGTTATGCGACTACAAATATGTGAAAATGAGGAATCATGGGGAATGTGACTGAAACTAGGTGGCTGAGGATTAATAGGTCCAGAACCAACTTCCTACTCCTGCTTGCTTTATGTCTATGTGGTTTTGGAGTGTAGGAGAGATGCATGATGGTCACCATATCCTTCGAGCTGAGAAGGAAGATGCCTTGGAAAGCACTCCAGCTAAAGGTAGCTCACAGGGAAAGAAGCAGGAGCAGAACAGACTGCAAGTCTCTCTCCTCCATGACAGCCAAGGTTATATCCTGGAGCAGTTCAGGAAGATTCTTGATGCTTACAATGATCTAGAATTTTGCTTTTCTAGATTTGATGTGCTTCACCCCCCCCCCCCCACACTTATTCCCAGTTTCAGTCAAAAATTTAAGCCCTTACTTTGTCAGAATATAAGTTTTCGTCTTTAACCATGTTTACATTAAAAAGGATCTCATACACTGTCAAAACCAAATTATTCTCTACAGAAACAACAGCAATTTATTTTTCATAAACAGCCTGCAAAATGCAACCATGAAGAAAAAAAAAAAAAAAAAAAAAAAGAAAAAAGGAATCCTTTATTTGGCAAAGCCAGAGCATAAAAAACTCTGACCAGATTTATTTTTCTTTACAGCAGAATATATTGAAAACTTTGTATTGACTTATAGCAGTAGAAACAAGCATCTGATGTTTATCAGGCATGATATCTCTGCTGTATTGATGTCAAGTATGAAATTTTGCTGAAGAAATCAAAATATATGCTTTTGTCCTTTTCCCTCTGGAGACCAGACATCACTGTCTTATATGCTATAAAAAAAAAAAAAAAAAAAAAAAAAAAACCACAGAATCTTCAGTAGAATATAAACTTCTATGTCATCTAGATTTAACATCAGATTGTAATCTAGTCACACTGCTATACCACACCTGACACCACAGCTATGTGCTATGCTTTTATACAGACTTTTGAGGATTTTTGTCATTTCAAATCATAACAGGGTAACATTTTTTCATGCTTACTTTTCATATTAGATACTATTCAAATCTATTAGCATTCAGATTGAAAGAACAGTTCCTAATAATTTACCCTTCATCTCTGAAGGGATCTTTTCATTCCTCAGAATCTATATATATTACATAGGCCTTTTTAATACTCTTTTCTAGAAAGCACTTCTTTTCCAGAGAGACAAAAGTATTTAGTCATGTATAGCAACATAGCCTTGAACACCTCCAGAGATGGAGCATCCACCACTTCTCCGGGCAACCTGCTTCAGTTCTCTGAGTGAAGAATTTACTCTTAACATCTAATCTAAATTTCCCCTCTGTCATTTTACAACCATACCCCTTGTCCTGTCATTATCTGCCCAAGCAAAAAGTTGCTCTCCATCTTTTTTATAAGCCCCCTTTTATGTATTGATAAGTTGCAATAAGGTCTCCTCAGAGCCTTCTCTGAACCTTCCCAGCTCTCTCAGCCTTTTTTCATAGGAGAGGTTTGACTTTAACTTATAGACACTGATGTAAAACACAAATAATTCTGGAGATCAAATAACTGCATTGTCACATAGGTATAGATTCACTGCAGGTAAAAGCCTGGCCAGTGAAAAACAGAGATCAGAAAACAGCCTTGCATTTACTAGGCCTTCTGCCTCACCCTTCCTGCAACTCCAGGCAGAGTTCCTAGGGTCCCAAGCAAGCATCCTTCTCCCAGTCTAGCTGCAGACCACACTGCTCTTGCTCCTTCTCCTGGTTCAACAACCCTAAGGAGGTTATCATCCCTTGATTCAGACAGACTGTAATAAAGTGAGTGCTTTTTGTTCACAATTTAATATGTATTTTATAACATCATGGAATAAATCAGGTTAGATGGACCTCTGGAGGTCATATAGTCTGCATAAATATATATTTATATAGTATTTTCAGCATAATTGTTTTTGTAGCATTTAAATGTTGTTACAGGCAAGACAATTTCCAAAGGGACATGGTGAGTTCATCACAAAAAATGCTCTCTGCATGACATTGTGGAACCCAGACTCTGATCCTCCTCATTTCTTCTGGTTCCAAACAATATCAGAACTTCTGAATGCATTTCCTCAATGAGGGCCAAAGGTCTCTTCACTTAATTTAATAGAATATTCACACTTAATAGTCAAGGAAAATGTGCTGTTCTGTGTAAACCTGAAAAAGGTGATGCTGATATCCTTAAATATGGAACAATTTAGAAGTAGTTGGTACTGGGGATCTTCTGAAATGACCAAAGAAGTATCTCTTCTGAGTTGACTGATAGGGCATTCATTTTAAGGAAAGTCTAAACATGAACTATTGAAAAGTTGGAAGTGTACAAGAGCTCTTGCAGTTTATGAAGAAGATTATCCTATATGGAATGTGATGAATTAGCTTTTTTTTTTTTTTTTTTTTTTTTTGGTCATTTGTTTGACTACAAATTAGACAGCACTATTTTCTCCTTGGAATTCCAAAACAAGAATAAAACTGTTACACTCATCTATTTTTTTTTTTTTTTTTAATCCAGCCTATTTACTATAATCTTATTTTTATAGTGATTCTCTAGTGAAAATTTATATTTTATCTCCATATTAATATAATTATTACCTATAACCAAGGATACATGTTATCTTAAATAATTTACATATTGCTAGTATCTTCTTTATTTGTGCAAAATCACTTCTCTTGGAGTTTCCCACTAGCTATAAATTTTCACACAAATTAAACTAAACTTTAATTGTCCAACTTTGTTACTACATATAAATTACAATATGTATCATTAGAATGCTTATCCTATTTTAACAGAAAATACTGACATATAATTTTCAGCATATTTTTCTATTTCTGCCATCCCCAGGTAAGTGCTTACACAAACAAGTAGCTCTGGTCATATTACACTCTTTCTGTGTGCAGTGTTATTTTACTTTTAATTCATCTGGCTGTAGAGTTGTTTTCTTGTTTTGTTTGTTTTTAATGTAACCTAGCAATCCTAGAAAAATACTAGCAATCCTGGAAAGATGTTGAATGTTGGACAAGTTTGTATTCAAACTATGTATGACATGTTTTAGTGTTTTCATTTCTTGACTATCTGGTTAAGTTTCAGGAATGTCATTTGCTACATAGAAAATATGGGAAAAAATGAATTTGTCACATCAAAAGATGAAAGGAAGATTTTTCAACAACAACAAAAAAATACGTAGGCAGTTCCAAGCATACAAGTTAGTATGTAAAGAAATTCATAATCAGGAAGGGGTAGAAAAAGTGTTCTTAAAGGAAAAAATAGGGCAAAGTAAGAAGAATGGACATCACGACTATTACTGGATAACCCTTTGGTTGTGCAGGGCATTGAAAATAAGAGAATCTCAGCTGTAGAGTAGAAAGAGATATAGACTAGAAGAGGAAGCAACAAAGGAAGTTGCCTGACATGATCAGAATGACAAAAAGAGAACTTAACTTTATTGTTCTCAGCTGTGGAAAAGGTTGATATTTTGACATTATGTGGTAAGTTCTTTAAACACACACTCAGAACATGTAGGAAATGAGTGCAGACTTAAAAATTCTCAGGTGACTGATGAATAAAATGGCTCTACTGACCTAAGATGGTCAAGTCTCACAGTAACTTCATCTAAGTACGAATAATTTCTCCAATGTACATCACAACTGCTTTGCATTCTTATCAGTGATAGTACAATGAATGCCACTAACTATAATTTCTCCAGGCTAGCAGTGGCACTATAAATTCATGAGCAAAATTCAAAATGTTTTTTTCTTCAAAATTTCTAGTTAAACAAGACAGATAACTTGGCTGACAGTAAGTCTGACCACAAGTGCTTCCCACATTAACACACATTCACTCCAGCTTATGTTCTTTGAAACCAAGTGCAATAAATAACATTGTTGTTGGCTTCCATTTAAGAAAAATATGCTACTACAGAAACAAGGAAGAACAGAGATGTTCAAAATCATTTTGTTTGGAGACTCTTGTGCTTTGTACAAAAGTCGGGGTATTTGCTCTGTGGCCTCTAAGGACAGACAGGCGTTGTACTAAGCCTTTAGTTGTGGCTTTTTATAAGCAAAAGCCACTACAAAAATTATATTTATTTTTCATTTCAGTTTTCATGGTATCCATTCTAGTTATATTTTATTCAAGCAATAAAAGTTAAAAAAGTGACTTCATAGTACATTAATTTAATGTTAAGGGTCTAATGAGAACTGACAAAAGCAAGGAAATTCAAGCTTACACTGTCATTCCACTCATGGGAAGTGACAACCTACACTAGAAATGTCCTTGTTTTGTTTTTTAATTTGTATCTTTAATATTATTTTAACATTGGCTGCAACTGTGTTATTTCGGATCAATAAAATAAGTGACTTTAATGGACATTTAGATAATGAGATACATATCTAAAACGTCAAGCAGAAAATAAAAGCACCTCAGCCTTTATTTGTTTGATGGGCTTGATGAGCAGTATGCACAATACTTTCTAAAAGATGAGTGTATGTGTCTGTGAAAGTTCTAGTAATTTGCTATTAGCTTTGAGAACACTAATGGAAGTTTAGTCCCCATCAACTGACAAAAATCACACCACTAGCACTGGGAATTAAAAAGATGTGTTAACTTCAGAGTGATATTTCCCTTTGACAAGAAATGTATATGAATTACACTGCAATAACAGTGATTTTGAGTTGGATGAGACTGTCCCTTTACCAGTTATCAAAAAATTTAGATGTTGTGGATCAGGTCTTCTTTGATAATGAGCACTGTTTTGCTAGAAGTTGGGCAGTATGCTAAATGTTTGAAAAAAACAAACAAAAAATGATTGCTGCAAATAAGTACTAAGATTATAAGAATAAAAATAAAATGTTCTTGAACTTTGCCCAACGAGGATATCTGCCCTTAACACTTCTTTCCATCCAACTGGTGAGCAACATTGAGATAGAGAACAGCACTTGTAAAACCCTGACTCCAACACTCACTTGTTGGATGAGAGCTTCTAAAATGATAGCTTTCCTTTTAGACTTTGTAATAATAAAGCATATTTAGAATGTATGCATGGTGCGGTCCTTTAAATAATATGTGAATACTGTTTCTATTCAAATGCTGAAATGACAGCCCTGAAGACAGCAGTTCTCTATTCCTAGATCATACCTACAGAACTGGCCACAGCCTGGCAACTCAGCTCTACATTCACACATACAACGTAGTCAAAAAAGACAGCATTGATTATTTGAATTATTCAAACCCCTCTCTGTATTCTTGAGTTGAATTTGGACTACACCCATGAAATATTAGGACATTAGTTACTTACTTTTCTGAACAAAAAGCAAAACCAAAACATGAAACTGAAAACATCTCAAGAAAGCCCCTTTAATCAACCAGCTCCAGCTCAGCTGCAAGATTAAAAGGTTCTTGATTACTCAAAACACCACTAGGGCTTGGCTTTGTGTGGGTTAAAAAACTGGTTGGTTTTTTAAAGGCCTACTGACCACTGTTTTGCCCCTGGAATATCTTTGCTGCCAAGCGACACTAGCATTTAGAAGACTTCAAATAAACATAGCACTGAATTTTAGAGACAATTCTGAAATTTTCACAATCAGCTCTAAGTAAAGTCACAGCATACTTCAGTTGAAACTACCTTAGTATCTCTTCTGTCAGTCACTCCTCTTCCCTCCATAACCTGAATCCACTTTTCATGTTTTTGGGATTTTTCCAGGAAACTGAAGACCCTTGTCAGATCTCAGAAACACATCCATACATCCAATTAGTGCATGCAAATAATACAGACTAGGTAGGCAAGTCTTTAATTGTCTTGAGGGAAAGACAATTTCATTCACTCAGCAAGAAAAATTTACTACAGTATCTGAGACATGGCTTAAAAAGTGTTGTATTTAAATTCCAGTATTTTTTATTCTTCAAGTGGAAAATAATTCTACTAATATATCTAGAACATGTTTGTGTTAAATTCCACTAATCGCTGCAAATTAAATGTTGGGCCCAAACTGTGGTCAGATACATTGGTGATAGATGCATAGAAATGCACAGCTAAATAGTCTGCAGTTATATTTGTAGGGAAATTGTTACTTAAAATATACTCTGCACTCCCTCTGGTCCACTACTATTTTAAACACTAATAAAGAATTTTCTCAAGGGAGGAAAGGAATATTTATTTCTAAAACAAATTAGGTTCTCCTGTGGTAGAGCAATTAACATTTTTAATACTTGTTGTCTGCAGTTCATGCTTTGAATATAGTAAGTTAGATATTGCCTCATAGTGCTTTTACTATGTTCATTGTGCTTTTTTTTTTTTTCCCTCAGAAACCATGGAAAGTCTGTCTGCCTTTTACGTAGGTGCAGATTTATTTATTTATAATCTTATTGAATCTACTGTTTTTGTCATTGTTTTCCATGAAACAACAACATTTTGGCATTTACAGATAAAAAGGTAGGAAAAAAAAAAGAACAAAAAAAAAACCTCTATTATCCTTATTATTATTGCATCACTTATATTCCTGCCATCAATAACATTGTGCCCAACTACTGATGAAGCAGCAAACCAAAAGAAAAAGACAAAGTGTTTCCATTTTATTCAAGTGATGTCTAGACTTATTAACACCCCCCCCCCCACCCCCCCCCCCAAAGAACAGGAAGAAAATACAATGAAAAGGGGCTCAAGAATTGAGATAAGGACAGGGAAATTATTCACCAATAACCTTTTCAAGTCAAACAGGCTAAAAAAGGAGTGATTAACATAATTTGTTGCCTATTACTAGTAGGCTACAGCAGCGAGAAACCAAAAGCAAACTAAAAACACCTTCCTCCATCCACCCTCCTCTACCGTGTCCCCCCAGCAGCACAGGGGAACAGGGAATGGGGGCTGTGGTCAGTCCCTGACGCTTTGTCTCCCCCGCTCCTTCCCGGTCCCTCTCTGCCCCTGCTCCCCGTGGGGTCCCTCCCACGGGATGCCGTCCTTCTTCAGCTGAGCCTGCGGGGGCTGCCCACAGGCAGCAGCTCTTCAAGAACTGCTCCCACATGGCTCTGTACCACGGGGTCCATCCCCCAGGAGCAAACTGCTCCAGCACGGGTCCCCCACGGGCAGCAGCTCCCCCCAGACCCCTGTTCCTGCGTGGGCTCCTCTCCAAGGGCTGCATCCCGGGCCTGGGGCCTGCTCCTGCGGGGGCTCTCCATGGGCCGCAGCCTCCTCCAGGCCACATCCACCTGCTGCACCAGGGGCTCCTCCATGGGCTGCAGCGTGGAGATCTGCTCCATGGGGGACCCATGGGCTGCAGGGGGACAGCCTGCTCCACCAGGGGCCTCTCCACAGGCTGCAGGGGAACCGCTGCTGCGTGCCTGGAGCACCTCCTGCTGCACTGACTTTGGGGGCTTCAGGGCTGTTTCTCTCACATTTTCTCACTCCTCTCTCCTGCTACTGTGCGGCATTTTTTTTTTTCACCTTATTCAGTCCACTCTCACAGAAGCCCCATGGCTCTTGCCGTTGGTGGGTCCATTTTGGAGCAGTCTCTGATCTGATGTGGGGCAGCTGCTGGGCTCTGCTCACTGAGGCTACCTCTGCAGCAGCAACCACCCTGCTCTAAAACCTTGCCACATAAACCCAATACAATTCTTGAGCAGCTGAGTCCAGGACTTGTGTGTGGATGAAACAATAGACCTATGCACTGTTGGATCACATCATCTCTCTCTAGTAGGCAGCTTTCACTGAACCTTTGAAGTCAGTTATCTCTCAATTCAGCTTCTTGCCTCTCTGCTGTTTACTTATATCTCCTTCCTGCCTTGTGTTCTTCTAGGCCTATGTACTGTACACACCTGGTTATTTGTTTGAAAATAAATAATTAAATAGGAAACATTTTAAACTAGTTAGAAGATGGCTAATAATAAGCTCAAGGCTGCCCTGGAGAGATTTGCAGCTGGTTTGGCACAGCTTCATAGCTGATTCTCAGACTGTCTGTCTTCCATCACTCACAAGGTTTATATCTTGTTCTCTGCTGCCTTTCAAGTTTTCTCAAGGCCAAAGGACTCACAGCTGTATTCCAGTCTCTTCAGGCTCCTAGAAGGAAGCCTGCTGCTGACAGAGACTGATAAATCAGCCAGGGGACACAAAGCCCCAGAGAGCACTCATAGAATCACAAGGTTTCAGGAACCCACCAAGGCATCCTAGGTCCTTGCTTACCTGTAGTTAGGGGAATTAATTTTTCTCCTACTACCTCTTCAGATTCAGAGGTGTATTTCCCTCATTCTGTTTCTTTTCCCGTACTCCCGGTTTATAGAACTGCCTGTTAGCACATCAGTAAACTCTGGATATATATCACCTCAGAGCTGAGGTTAAAGAACAAGTTGTTTAGGCAGCTTTTTTATTTGCAGGGAACAGTTACAAGAGGCTCTCATTCAAGTTATAGTACTTACGGAGTTTGACAGGCTCTAATAGAAGTCTAGTAGCCCATATATAACTTATAGATCCCACATCCAACTTTTCATACCTAGGCTATTTAAACTGCCTGACATTTAAGCAAAAAAATTAAGCCCTTAAAGTAGGCCAGCTAGATTGTGCCCTGCAAGCACCTGTTTCGGCATCATTGCCTGCAAAGGGAGTAGCTAGCTCGGAGACATCTTCATTTAGTCAGATGTGGTGCACCCACCTTTTATTTCCATAGCCTTTTTGAGATGTCAGTAATTAAAAGCTGTTAATACCACATGCAGATCCTTTGAATTTGTGCCAGAGTTTGCTAAGTTTTACTAGGATGGAGGTAGTTTTCTTTTTGTGGATAAAACAGTATCAGGTGGAGAGTTTGACTGAGGTGGTATACTTGTGAAATCATTAATAGGTTGGGAGGAGACACATTGAAGGCAGCTGATCTATAATAGCTGATTAGAACTAGCTATTCCAATTCCTGTTTGCCATTTCCCAAGTGCTGGAAGAAGTTCTACCTCTGAATGTTGCAGCTTCTGTTGACTCCTGGTTTTTGTTTGCTTGTTTGTTTGTTTATGAATTTCAGCAGTATTGTTATTTCTTAGCTACATCTGCTATACCACTCTATTTTTAATGAAGATCTTCCATAGTAAAGAAGGGTTTTGGCTTACAGCTGTGGGCAAAAGAGCTCATATAAGGCAGGCAATTGAAAATGGTGTGAAAGCAATTCAATGAGCTTTGATTTTACAAATAAATAACTAGTAACAATTCTATTTCAAGTTATTTTCTAACCGTGCAATCCACACACACGTCAAAAAAAAAAAAAAAAAAAAAAAAAGTAATTTCCACAGAGCTCGGTTTAGATTTCAGTATTCCAAAACATGGAAAGTCAGTTCGGTTTAAATACTCAAAGTACCAAGGCTAGGTGTTATTTATGCACTACAAATTGCCATCATAACACCGAAGGATTCATAGGAAAGCCCCAAAATATAGGCATAGACTACCTAGAAGCATTTTTGGCTATATTTCTGCTCTGGGGTGCTATATAAAGAGAATTATATTTTTCTTGTATTTTGATGTGAAGCGGTGTTTCCTGAAAACAAAGCAAGATAAATATGTTGACTCCTGTTTGAGCTGTCTTTATAATATCTGACATTTAACCCATGTAACTGTGATTTAGGTGTTGAGATTTAAATCAAGGTCAGTGTTTTTCTAAGGACTATAGCACAGAGAGCAAAGTTCTATTGTGCTTATAATTTTTAAAGCACCCTGGTAGTTTCTTCATATAAATACATCTCATTACTTTGAACTTGATCTTTTATATTAGCTCTGGGAGCCATCTATCAAGGTGACCAAACCCCATCAGCACATAGAGACACCTTGATTAATTCAACATGAGAACAAACTGGGCAGCAGCATAATATTACGTAGTTTGTGATGTTTTGGACTCTGGTTACTGCTTCTTAGCAAGCAAATAGAGATGTTTATCTAACTAATGGAAACAAAGACATTTTCACATTACTAAGATCCAAATTAATGTACTGGTTTGCAGACAAAAGGTAGAAATCAAACAGGAAAGAAGACAGTCACTGTAACAGTTTAACCTACTCCCAGTAAACATTCAAAAGCATAACTGATGAAAAAAAATAATCAAATAAATGAGGTTGTAGTGCAATATTCAACAAATTGCACAAGTTCTAGAATACCCACAAAGTGGGCATTTGTTACATTTGTGTGTGTAATAGTTTACCTTGTTCCTACTGCAACTACACTAAGGTGTGAACAGGTCCCGTAGTTGCATATCATTTTCTCTTGTCATCCTTGAGTACAAATTCAAAAATCTCAGCTCATGCTGGAATACTACTTTATAATATAGAATCTTAACTACTTTCTCTTTAATTTCACCAGCTTATCTCTGAACTGTCAACTTCAACGAGATAATTCTGTCTATGTTTATTTCTCCAGTATACTACTTATGCTGGGACTAAAGCATGTGAGCTAGACCTGATAGGAATCCTGCAGTTACTTTTATCATTACATGTTTTCCAAAATCAATTAGAAATACATCATAAATGTAAATCATTAAACAGATTTTACTGTAGAGAAGGATATACTTCTATAAAATCTAGGGCTCACTTCCTTGAATTAAACTAAAAGCATAATAAAGTTAACTCACCAGTGAGCTAAGTTCTGAACTGTCTTCCTGTCATGACTAGTTCATTTCTTGCTATCTGTGCTAATGTGCCTTTGAAATTACTCATGTCAAGTAAGATTCAGCACTCCTC
The DNA here is from genome assembly GCA_011074415.1 of Stictonetta naevosa. Lineage (NCBI taxonomy): Eukaryota > Metazoa > Chordata > Aves > Anseriformes > Anatidae > Stictonetta > Stictonetta naevosa. Next base: position 29,303,151 of record CM021697.1, read on the forward strand.
ATATATTTAAGACAACCCAATTTCAGGCCTAGTCATTGCATCATGGCACATCTGTTATTTTTAAGTATATGTTTAAATTTTCCTGTAACGTAAGTCTTGATCAAAATGGGATATAATTCAATGATTAAGCTCAAATTTTACTTGAAATACCTGTCCGTTTATGATAATCATTTAATCCAATACCTGGAGAAAGAGTATATATTTTATATCACAACACTGCAGGGTTCTAGGAAGAAAGCCAGATTAATCTGCTGTAGCAAGGTTTCTGTGAAATCCGAATTTCTTCCCATAATAAGCAATCATATAGCACCTAGATGTAGGAGAATTTCTGCAGCAAAATTGAAACACCCTTAGTGTTTAACTGCCAGTGTCTGAGACAGAGAGAATATGAGTCACCCGGAAGTCTTCCTGGAATAAGGGAGAGTGGAACAAGTGCCATGTTCTGGATATCCTGCTATGTTAGCAAAGGGATTCATGAATACCACTGTTGATATTAATCTGACTGAAAATACGCGTCCATGGCTAAACTCTGAACAGGCTATTTAAATTCCTTTTAGGTGAATGTAGTGAAACTGCTAATTTAGGTTATAATTCATCCTAAAGATGCTTAATTTAGGATACACCCATGTCTGTGAATCCCATCCCATATCTCAGACTAACCTTGAAGACTCTACATAAAACATTAGCAGTTCTGGATCTTTAAGCAAAAAGGGTCTCAAGTCTCCATGCTTTGCAGTTTTGCGGGGTTTGTCTGTTAGTAAAGGTCAGCAATTCTTTCTTGTGTACTGCTATAGCACATTGAGATTAGCTTATTTTGTTTCTTTTTGTATATATTTGATATGTTACTTGAGGGAAAGATGTACCTCCAATACATTCTGGGAAAAATAAGAGCAAAATATAACTATCCTAATCAAGAATGTTGTCTATTTGTGTGTGTGTATGTATATATGCACTCTAAAAAGCCTCTTCATGTCCTCATCATTGTGTAGTCATTCAGTAAACTCTATCCTTAGCATTTCTGAAATAGTCTGTAGGCTTTAAAGTCCATTTATAGGATATATTCAGGAGAAACACACAGATTCCTAATCTTACCATTTGAATACACAACCCAGCATTAGTCTAGAGATCTGCTGGTGTCTTTTGAGGAGGGAAATATCTTGATGATTCCCTCAGATGTTTCTGAGATTTGATGGGATGTGTGCTTATCTGTGGTGCTTTTCACTTTAGAAGCATTTTTTCCACTTTTCACTGCAGAGCAAAAACTGCATGGGAGAGGAAACTTCCTCTCACTGTGACCGAAGAAAATCTGTCCTAAGAGCTTAATTTCTTTATGGCTAGAGGAGGTAAAGTAGCCCTTTTTAAAGATTCATCTCTCAGTCTGACAGTACATGCTGATCCTCCAGGCAGAGAAGTAAAAGCATTAAAGAAGGAACTTTATACACTCAGAACCCCATGTTTAAGTTAAAGCAAGACTATTTCACCAGACTGTTCACAGTCAGGGGAAAAGCACAGGTGTCTGATGAGCCTCACCTTTTGTTAAGACATATGGAAACCTGCACAAAACATTTGTTTTGTTTCATGTTTTCAACTACCGCCACCCCATCTTACATCCCTGTGGAGATAAAGGGGTTCTCAGGAGGACTCTTCTACCTCCATCACATCATTGGGAAGTCTTTCAAAAGGATTCTTTTTCTTCCCCTTTGCCATGTACAAATAAAGGCCAAAGAGAAAACAAAAGGGAAACCCAATGCTTTGTTTCAGTAACAAGTCTCTGGCTCATTTTGTTTTAACAACACAAGTGCAATGGCATCATCTGAGACCACATGTCCACCTCGACCAGTACCTTGTGTCTGACAGCAAAGAGTAACAAATGCCACAGAAACAATATTAAAAACAAGGCAAGTGTGATACAAGTGGTACTTCACTAAGCTGTTTTCTCAGACACCAGCAAATGGCACTCTGCACAGACTAGGCTAACCACATCAATGCAAGTACACTGGAACTGCAAACAGTGCCTCATCCCATAGAGGGATAAAAGCAGAGAAAAATCCTCCATCCTCTATAAAGAGGTTTACAGTAAGCCAGAAGTAATTGGTACCACAAAGAGGAAAATATCACATATCAACTACAAGATGAAATTATTTATAGGCTGAGGAATATGCAGTCATAAGGAGAATGAAAAGACTGAAGTTTAATCAGTATACCTCTCCCCTGCCCCACCCTGCTAAAAATAAAATTATGTATATATATATAAAGTAAAATAAATCCAGAAAAGGATGATTATTTGGAGGATAAATGCTTACCATACCAGCATAGGCAGATGGATGGTATCAAAGATAACAGAGATGATCGCCTCATCACTTTTTAAGGATTTGGTGAGAAATTTGTTAGTCTTTACCTCTTCTTCCTTCTGAGCAGCAAGAGAAGGGACTGAATGGTCTTGGAGAGGAAGCTCAGAAACAGGAGGAGTCAGATGATGCTTGTGACAAGTGCCCTAAGAAAAAGATAGGTGTATGGATAATTTCATGCAATAAATATAAACAAGAAAAGAGTAACGGAACTGAGCCATATCATGGGCTTCAATGAACAGTTAGTAAGTTTTGCCTACTCTTGATTTCAGGTTTTAGTTATAGTTTGATTCCTAACAGCCACATTAGAAAATATACAGTCAAGCATGTAAAATCTTCCAGCTACATCTTCACTTAAAACTACAAAACTAGTGAAATTGGCTGGGCAGAATTCCAAAAATACATGTAGAATTATAAGGTTCTTTAAAACACACTTCAACTATGAACACACATTGGAGTTTATGCAGAAGTAAGACATTATCCTACAAGAATAATTAAGATATCACTGAAGAAATACAGGAACTGTGGCTAATGAAAAAAATGCAAATGTGGCTCATTACATGTTAGCATTAAGTGTTACACTGAATAATGTTCTATAGATGTGTTCTGCAAATTTGGCAAGCTTTAAAATTTGCTTGTAACGGCAACAGAGAAAAATTCTTTCTTAATTGTAATACAACTGGCTAGGAGGGGAAAGCAACTATCAACCATCTTGTAAAGGTTTTACTGAAACATAAATAACCTCAATCTTATTATATTTGATTGTTCTAGCTCAGGAAAGTATAGATGTTTTTGTGTGTGTGTGAATAATCCATGTAATTTTTCCCGAATGAAACTTCTAAAGCAGTAATATTTAAATACAGGAGCAATGGATTTAAAGTGATTTTCTCACATGACCCACCAGTAAAAAGCATTCTATTTTGTCATTTCATTCTCCAAAAGAACCATTAATGCACTACTTTTGTTTGCCTTTATCATAATGGCCATAACTATAGTTCATTATCATGAGTGCTATTTCTATTATCTTTTAAATTTACTTTTAGTGTTCCTAGTATTTCATTGATTCTGTTGCCTGCACATATGCCAAAGAAAAGTGGGATGTAGAATGAATGTGGCTAGATGAAGATTGGAGATGGAAGAGACTGCAAATCCAGCAAGTCACATCTAAGGATCCCCTAATTTAAACACTTCACTTCCAGAAATGGTATACATGCCATGATGTCCAATGCCTATCAGGAGCCATCAATGAGCTGCATTCTTTACTCTCACTGCTATGCTGGTTACGGATTTGTTCCACTTAGGTGTCCCAGAACTACACGTATGAACTTATGCAAACTCAGGGTGGTGTTAGACTCCCTCAGTTACTGGCTGTCAAGAAAGAATGTATCTGTGTTGTACAAGTGTACTTTTGGAGAATCAAGTTGTTCTGTGAGCTTTTCTAGGTGCAGTAGGATGGAGCTGCACTGCAAAAGGTTCTCTGTGTGACCAGGATTATGAAGGTGACAGAAGCAGTCCACAAGAAAGGAGATCCTATTGATGCTCTGAGTAAAAGAGACGACACCATGGGGTGCCTAGGACTGAATTTACAGTCAGAAGAATTTACAGTCAGAAGAAATGCAAGTGAGAATTGAAAAGAAAGGTTTTTCCATCGAAATTCAGTTTCCTTTCATGAAAAGCAACATTTTGGGGACAGTCTTGTGATGAAAACTGCACCCCAGCTCTGAGAGGCGGGAACTCTCCAGAGAGCTGCAGACACTTTGAAGTCTAAGAGCAGAAAACTACACAAACATTATCTTGATGCTCAATTAGAGGTTTAGTACTATTATTTTCTTTCTCTGTACCTATTAAATTATTGATAGTAGTATCAGAAATGAAAGTTTTCTTTCATTGTAAAAGTTTTTCAGCATTAAGAGTTAATTAAAAAATTAAGAGTTAATTACAAATTAAAAATTAAGAGTTTCCAGCATTCCAGGTTGATAAATTTCCGGCATCCCAAATCCAGAGTGTTATAAATTTCCATTTAAAAAGTTACCTTTTTTTATCCCTTTCTACATTAGCAAAAATATGTGTAAGTTAACAAAAGGCTCTGAAAACACTTGCAAGCAATGTTCTGATTTTTTAGTGTCATTTAGTTCTCTCCTCTAGTTCTCTGTGTTGTAGTTTAACCTGGCAGGCAGCTAAGCAACAGACAGCCTTTTGCTCACTCCCTCACCAACCACACTCCACAGTGGGATGGGGGAGAGAATCAAAAAAGAAAGGGTAAAAAACTCATGAGTTGAGATAAAGACAGTTTAGTAAGACAGAAAACAAAGGGAAAATAATAATAATAATGATAAAATAATATACAAAGCAAGTGATGCACAATGCAATTGCTCATCACCTGCTGATCAATGTCCAGCCTAGCCCTGAGAAGAGCAACAACTAGAACATGAGATAGTCATCAGCATTACTCTCATTCTCAATCCACATCATCATGCCAGCTACTAGGAAGGCAATTAACTCCATCCCAGCTGAAACCAGGACAATGTGTAACTATCAGAATTAGTGAATTTAACATTCACATTCTAGTCTTTTTCAAATTATTTTATGACACACAAAACAACAACAACAACAAAACAAGAAAACTAACACCAATCTCAGTATTATCAAAGCCTGTAATTAAAGCATTAAATCAATTTAAAAAAAAAAAAAAGTAAATATAATTGAATTTCTAAGCTCTAAGCTCTCTGGTCAGCGTTATGGACAGATAGCAAGCTATAATGTTCATTGAAATAAATTTAATTTGAGAAAGGTTCTGAAAATCTTAGAAAGCCAATATATTAATGGAATTAAATCATTCTAATTCAAAGTGCACCTCAGAAGACCTTTTGATTCATTTAATATTTTTCCCGAGAAGAGAGAAACAAATTTAGATAAACTCAAATCCAGACAGAGTAATAGAAAACTCTCACCAAGTCTTGATCAAGTCATTAATCCTACACATTTAATTTAGAACCCAGTATGGTGCTGCTGCTCTCAGCCATCATAGAAATAGAAGTGTGAATTTCCAAGACATTCAGCTTACATGTATCACAATAAAAGACAGAGTTATTACATTTTTTGTTGTTTTTTTTGTTGTTGTTATTTTTTTCTTTTTTTTTTTTTCTGATATGCCGTCAGACTCAGCATTCAGTAGCCCTTAAATTTTTCATTTTGATTATGAAGTGTGGTGGTCTAATGTTTCATATTGGGAAGAAAATGAAAAACTCCTGGGAATGAAAAGGAAATGAAAGGGAATAGATGTTCCAAAGAGAAACGTCACACAACCTGATGTAAAAAACCTTTTTGGTTCACTTGAACCTAAATGTCAAATACACTATTTCTAATGCTTCTAGATCCTCCTGCTGCTTCTGATTCTAATATTCCTTAAAGCCCATGCTGAAAAAAAGTAAAATTTTGTTTAAATTTCAAAAACACTGAAAGCTCAAGCACATTCAAGTTAGTTTTAATATGGTCATTGCATATGTGTGCAGATATATCATTATAAAAAATATATTATTTCATTCAGTACAAGGACAACAAACCTGCAAGTTATTTGAAAATCAATCCTTGTTCCCCTAATGTGTTACCTAATTTTCCAAAATCACACACCACTGCTACCCATCTCCTAGCAACTGCTTGAAAGCCTAGCAACTGCGGGATTTTTTTATTTTATTTTATTTTATTTCAATCACCTTCATGTGGTAGATTCTTTTCTGTGAATGAATAAAGAAATGAGAAGTATTTAAAGCCTCTGGAAGTAGTGTTTATCATCTCCGTTGTATGGGACTGTGTTATGTTGGATAGACATATACATTGGCTCAGTGCAGTGCCGCTACAATATATGACTGTAACCCAATAGTACTTAGTCAGTGGAAGAGAGCACTCAGAATGGAATAAGGTTTGAAGTTCTACATTTGCAAATCCTTGCAAAGAGATTCCAGTCTCTCCCTGCTGACAAATAAATAAATAAATGATTATAATAATAATAAAATCTTCTCTTTAGTTTTAATCCTGAAAATACCAGAATTTTAGTACAGAAAATTTCACAGGCTCCCTGAAAACTGTAAATGGAGTGCAAAGACTCAGCTTTCCATTTGTTGTCATCATTACAATGAAGCTGATGGATAGATAAAAAGCAGAAAGTATTAAAAATGTATGCCTAAACTCTCCACACTGTACAGATTCAAGATCAGAATGTGACCTCCACATGGACCACAGAGCTTTCAGACATTTCCATATAAATTTGTCTAAATTATTTAATTTTTATATAAATTATGTGAACTCAGCTGATTAAACTGGTGGAATATAAAATGGAACCAAGTTGTCTATTGGTAAGGGGATCCACTGCCTGGATGTGTACTGCTTCAGAACAGTGATGAATTCTGAGAATATTTGAGGACTGAAATATAGACAGAAACAGAAAAACAGAGTTTCTGTTAATAAAATATGTAATTTCACACAAAATACATGTATCTTTTTTTTCTCTTAGTCTCTGCATGCACTGCAAAAACACCCCTTCTGGCTTTCCAACATCTGTCCTTTCTTGTCATTGTGAAGCATGGATTGTTAACAGATTTTCTCAACTTTTGCCATTTTATGTTATTCATACACAAATCTTCAAATTAGGAACCTGTAGTCAGTACTCAAACTGAGGAAGACTCTACAGGGATTTTCTGAGGAATTTATTCTGCTACCTAACTCTTCAACATTGAATAGAATGTCAATATAAAACCCCCTAAAAACATCTTTACATACTTGTTTTTTCCTGATTTTTTTCACTAGAGAGACATCTGCTTTATATTCATTCTTGTCTGGTTGAATGAGTCGTTTTGTATTATAGGATTAGTAGAAAAAAATAACTAAAGTGTCCCATGTATTCCTTCTATTTTTGAATATTGTGATTTAGACCTCTCAAATGATTTGTTGTTCAGGTTCAATCCTTGCTTTGAATATTTTTTTTTCCATATGCAGTATATAACTATACACAGTTAATTCTATCTGTGTAGCTATCTACAAAAAAATATAAACAAATAAATGCTGGAGCCAAAAGTTACCAAAAGGTGTACCAATAGGCAATCTTTTCCCACTTAGATAATGGCAGCATATTCACCTAGGTATAAGGGTCTGATACATTTCTATTGGAAAACCTTTTTTTTATTTTTATTTTTTTATTTTTATTAGGTAGAGATTATAAAGTAGTAAAAAATTACTGGGAGAAGAAAAACATTTGAAATATATTGAAATAAATGATAAATATTGGTCATTACAATTGCAACAAGGTTTTTGAAAAATCTATTCCTACCTACAGAAAATAAAAGAATAAAAGCCTACAGCCTAATAGCTTGGAAAAGGTGGGTCTTATAATTAGCATTACTGCAATACCTCTTGCCACATCAGAAAAGAAGGCTAAGAAACTAAAGTCTAGATTCACCACTGTGAATCACTGTCTATCACAAAGGATGGGTTGGTGAGTTTCATTCTGATTTTTTTTTTTTTTTTTTTTTTTCCAGTAAAAGACAGAATGGGAGAATGGGATCTGGATTCTTTATCTCATCTTCATTAATTCCCTGGAACAGAAGCACTGGCAGTCTTGAGAATATATCCTACAGTTCCTGAAGGGATCAGGATTAGAAGGGAGGCTTTTAATAGCCTTATAAGCAGATGGTATTTTGCTGTCTGTCTCTGATTCTCACGTGTCTATCTTTACCTGGAGTGTTTGACATTTGACATTTTAAGGGATTGTTGATTTGATCACATTTACACACTTTTTTTTTTTCTTTTTTTTTTTTTAGGCAGACATTCTGTTCATTCTGATATGAAACAAAAGTAGTCTTGTGCTGCCTTCTGCATCTGTACATTCAGGAGCTGGCAAGACTCCTGCACATTTTTTTTCCTCCAAATCCATGGAGTGCGCCTGCAAAAGTTATGCATCTAGGTTAACTTCTGATAACATGTCTTACAGTTGTTCAATTTGTTTTCTACCAGAAGCCTATAAATACAAAGCAGAGGTCAGGAAAAAAAAAAAAAAAAGGGTACACAACAGAGAGAACGCATAAGTGAAGGAAAAGCTGAACCATTGGCATCCCACAGAGCAGAAAAGGAAAAGATGCTCAATAAAGCTGTGTATCTAAGATTTTCATGAATAGGCCTTCCTCACAGTGTGGTGATTTGCCATCCTGCCATCATTTACTTTTATCTAGGCAAACAGCTACTTCTGGGAAAAGTAGTTGTAAATGCCTTCAGAAATTTAACAGGAGCTGCTTCTCTAAATAAGTGCCTGCAACCACCATGGACTAAGCAGTCTCCAGATGCAGCAGTCTTTATAATGGCAATATGCCACCAACATCACTGTTACACTGTCTCTCTGGTACACTGTAACTCTGAGTCACAGCTTCCTTTTTTTTTTTTTTTTTTTTTTTTTTCCTGAGATCAGCAAGATTGATCCTTGTGGGTCCCTTCTGACATATGATTCTGTGATTTTATGATCTGAGAAATCTTGAACCAACATCCGGAAGATTCCACAGTACCTCAGGCAATGTATCTTCATTAGTTTACCTTCATTAGAAAGATACTCTTGTAAGGCAATTTTAGCAATGTACAAATAATATCATCATAACTGGAAACATAGTGAGTGGTTACCAGAATTATCTATATGCACATGGGCCTTCTAACTTATCACTGTATTTGGAGTATGAAACATTAATAACCCTAAAACAAAGATGTGTAGTATGAAGAATGCATAGGATGATGTCTGCGGTAGAAAAAGAGGGTGACTGCTAGAAGAGCACCCAAAAGTACAGGTAAAAGAAGATGATAGTGTGTTTGAAACTGCAGACACAGAAAGATAACAGGGCTAGACGCAAAAAGCTGAAGTGGTCTGTTATTATTTATTAAAGGATCAGAACATAGCTGCTGGGTAAAATTGAGTTTAGAGGTGGGAGAGAACAAAGCTCCAGTATGCATCCTACGTAACAGACTTCATATACGATAAATTTAGCTGTAACATTAAGTTACAATGAGCAAAGAACAAGAAAATTGATTTTGTCAAGAACCTTTCATCCGCTCTAGTTAGAAGTTGATAACTTTTTTTTCATCACTGGTCTTCAGTGGCTTTGTTGCCACACAAGGGAATGTATTTTTGTCATACTGATTCTCACCCTTTCCTCATTATTACTAGCTAAAATTCCAAACTTTTTCTTGTCCCTTTGAATTCTGACTAATATTGGCTCTCTCTAGAATAGAATTTTGGTTGTTTGAACATTTTTGCTGACTGTTTTTTTGGTTAGCTGCAATTGGTCTTTCACTTGGATTTTTGGCCTTTGGAGAAAAGAAAGAGGTTGGTAGGGGGTGAGGAGATGGAGATAAATGAGACAAAATTTCCTGTCATACTGGGGAAGAGAAAGGGAAATATTTCCTTGGCAAGAAAGAACCTTGGGCATAAATATAGCTCGGGTCTCTGAAGAAATAGCTATGCTGTGAAAAAGAAATGTGAAAAAGTCTGTAATGTAGAGCTAGGTAATATAAGAAAAGATCAGACAGAGGCAAGACTGTTGAGAGGGAGCCACCAGGATTTGGGAAGAGAAGGTGCAGCATGGAAACATAAAAATATGGAAAGGAAAAAAGCAAGGCGTCAGAAGATGGCATATAAGTAATATCAAGACTCTATTCCAGGGAGCAGCAGAGGCAGACCTTTGTAGCCCTTCTCTGGACTCACTCTAACAGGTGCACATCTTTCTTGTGCTGGGGGACCCAGACCTGGACATAATATTTGAAGCTGGGTCTCACAAGGGCAGAGTAGAGAAGGACAATCACTTCCCTCAACTCCTCTTTTAATGAAGCCCAGGATGTAGTTGGCTTTCTGGGCTGTAAGCGTGCGCTGCTGGCTCATGTCAAATTTTTCATCCATCAGAACCCCCAAGTCCTTCTCTGCAGGGCTGCTCTCAACGAAGTCTCCACACAGCCTGTGCTCATGTCTGGGATTGCCCTGACCCAGGTGCAGCACCTTGCACTTCGACTTGTTGAACCTCATGAGGTTCACGTGGGCCCACTTCTCAAGCTTGTCCAGATCCCTCTGGATGGCATCCCTTCCTTCTGTTTTATCAACTTGGTGTCATCAGCAAACTTACTGAGGGTGCACTCAATCCCACTGTCTATGTCATTGATAAAGATATTAAACGATACCAGTCCCAGGACAGACTCCTGAGGGATACCACTCATCACCAGCCTCCACCTAGACGTAGAGCCATTGACCACCACTCTCTGGGTGTGGCCTTCAAGCCAATTCCACTGAAAGCCAAGAAGGGGACAAACAAATTATTATTATTAAGAACATTTTAAAACTATATGGAATAAAAATAAAACCTATCACCATTCTTATCTGAAAGAATAACATTAAAACTGTCTATCACTTTGACTTCTACAGTGTTATCACCATGCATCCCTGATAATAGAATACAAAATATTTATTGCTTTGAGGAAAAAGAAAACTATTACACTTCCAAATAAATTACGGCATAGTCTATTTAAATGTATCTCTGACTGAATCATGAATGGGCAAGAAAATTTTAAGATTAAAATGGAAAAATTATCATCCCTATTAGTGGACATTGTTAACGTGTCCATTTATTAGAGGAGACAAGTGGAATTAAATAAAAATGGGCTGCCCTTGGGTGAAAATTAAAGTGAGTGTTGAAAGGCATTAGAATAAGGAAGGGTGATTTTTTTTTTATCTCCCAAGATCGTTTGAATTTCGTTGCGGTTCCAAGGTTCTAGGCAGGTTATGCCATAAAGATCAACTATTGCTTCAGGGTGGAGAAAATTGATAGATTCATTAATTCACAAAGAAAACTTGAAATCCTCATAACTAGTCCAAGAGGGGGCTACAATCATCATCACTTCTAAGGCAATATAACTCAAATTTGAATACTTATTCACAACCACTTAAATGATATGCTATGTTTTAAAGCATAACTCATAAAACTCTCTAGTATGTCTTCAGAAGAGCAATTAAGTGATGCAAAATCTCTTCCATAGTTTAAAAGAAAAAAAAAAAAAAAGAAAACAAAAAGAAAACATATCAAAAATTAAGATATCAATATATATTCAATAAGTTCTTTTGATGGAGATAAATCTTCTGGGAAGTAATAAGATTTATTAATGCGCTAGACAGAACATGAGCTTCTAGGAAGTGATTACATGGTTAGAAATGGTAATACCTCACTCAGGAAGTCCTCACACTGATTCACTCTGGTGGATTTCCTGATAAGAAAGAAATTCCAGGAACATACCCCAGAGAGAGAGTTGTCTAAGTTTTCCAGAGTGAGTAGTCCATGTTTTTAAGGATAACACAAGCAGCAAGAAAACATCTACACCATCATTCTTGATGCTGATTTTCATAGCTACCGGCAAAGATCTACTTCACAGATTGTGAATCAGGAAGAAAGCTCTGGTTCTAGCACAATCCCTGTCCTACCACTGCACTTCCAGAAAGTGTGTAAAGGGCAGAAGTTCTGCAAATGGAATAGCTGCTCAAATATACCTCCTTATCATATAGGCGCATGGAATCTGATGTTGAGAAGAATAAATATGACAATTTCTAACATGATGATTTTGTGTCAGGTTGTGTTTTAATGGATATATATATTTCCTTGGTGTTTCCATTGCAAAGGAGGGCACTGAGACCTGTAAGTAGAGTGAAAGTCCATCAAGATGAGGCCTTTATGAGTTAGGCATCACAAGATGTAGCATTCATTGCACCCACTTTAAGAACATCCCTGACAAAGAGTTAATATTTTAATGGTTTATTAAAAGCATTATGTGCTTCCAAAGCTGGAATGTGGTCATTATTCATATATGACAAGTCCAGAGCTGCAACATCTCCACTTCCAAACAAACAGGAACTAAACAGAAAACATTTTGAGTTTCAGAACCCTTGTCTTTTATGCACACATTTAACTGATGGTATTTAATGGCATGGCAACACAGAAAAGTTTGCTAGTTGGGCATCTGTGGAATAATTGCTGGAGGGGACTTGTTGAGATTAAAAGTATGTCCACATTTTAGGAGAAGGTACAGCATTGAGGAAAATTCCAAGGTGAGATGCAGTGAGATGCAAGGACTGTTCCAGGATAGTCCCCTTGGCAACATAACCTGCAACCTTAGCTATTGGCAATACCAGGGGAGCTTAGTGTGCTGACTATAAGAGAAATAGCATGGAGGATGGTGCAGGGTGGAAACACCACAGCAAGGCTTCGTGATACCACCGCAGGGATGGGAACTTGATGGTACTATTTGATGGTACTATGAAACTGGTCAATTGCATGGCCGTTACCCTGAGCCAGCCTTGAGACAGTAGTTTTCCATTTTCTGCTGAAATCATGTCCTAGGATGAACTTTGCTTATTATAATCTCATTATAATACCAAAACAAACCTCGATCCCCAAAGCCACTTACCTCCAAGGTGCGACCCCCCCTCTCTGAGCATGCACTCTGAAGGCAAAGCAAGATTTTATACCAATCATAACAGGTATGTATGACTAGAGTCACTCAAATTTCAACTGAAAGTATGAAAATAGCATTAAAATGACTCAAGAGAGAAAGAATCTCAGGGAAGACACCATTGAAGACAAGTCAGGAAGACATTGCTGGCTTATGGGATCAGTCAACAGGCTGAACATCTCTTTCGCCCCCCCCCGCCCCCCATAGAGGCACCTATTGCGTGACATTTGATCTTAGTTATATCGAATGCTTCCCCAGGAAACCTAACATTCTCTGTAGAGTTTTTTTTCATAAGTTAACTCATTTGCAGTTGGCTGTATTAGTCATATTCTTGATATTTGCACCTGCTTTGAAGACACTGTATTTATCACCATCAGTCCGAAAGAATCTGTACTCCTGTTGCTTCCATAAGCTGCATCAGTCAATCTACTAGAGGTTGTACTGTTGTATTTGTGTAACTGTTATCATGGTAATTCAATATATTGAATGTAACTGGACTTATAGTGCCAAACTGGTCATCACTCAGAATGTAAGCCCAGCCACCCCAGCCCCTCTGATATCTGAGGACAAGCTGGAATGCAAGGGCGCTTAGTTCCTGCCAAACTTCTTTACCCTTTAACACAACAGCTTCAATTGCTCACGAATGCAAGGTAAGGCATATTGGAAGGGAATAAAATATGATGAATTCATACACACTATAGGGCTCTAAATTAACTGCAGTCATACAGAAAGAGAATTCTGTCATTACTATGAATAGCTCAGTAAAAACTTCAAGTCAATGCTCACCTTGGCTGAAGAAAGAAATATTAGATGACATACAGAGCAAGATAAGATATCCTCAAAATATTAGCATGTAGTTATACAAATGAATAGCAGCCTCTTAGCTGGAATACTGCATATAGTTCTGGTCATGTCTTCTGAATAAAAGCAGGAGAAAATATATATAGTAAGAGAATAAAATTAGGAGGAAAAGATGCCTAAATGTAGAAGCCTTGAGAAAAACTTTGAAATTTTAGACATCTAGTCTACAGGGCCTTCCTACACAAACATGTAATTTCCCTGTGTAGCTGAATGAGAGACGTGGACAAACTGGTAATCTCCAGATAATAAGTTAGTTAGAGTCTAGACATTTATTGTTGACTTGAATGTATTAGGGACTGGGAATATTCAGTTCATCTGCCCAAAAGCTGTTCTGACACCTCTTTCTTGAGCACAGCAGGTCGAAATGTCTGCCCTTCCCTAAATTTTGTATTATAGCCTAATCAAAACCTGTGTAAAAAAAAACATATCTGTGGCCTGAGAGGACTTGGACCTTCCTCACAGTGGGTGACCCACTCACTGAGACTGCCCTATGCAACCAAGAATGCAAGGGCAAAAGGAAGATACATCATTGGGCAAGAAAAGGATTATGTGGTGTCCCAGACTCTGCTCCATGGAATCTGAGGAGGTTACATTCGACCTTCACTGCAGTAACTGGATAAAACCATAGAAATATTTATAGGACCACAGATCAGAAGTTTGGGCCTCCCACACTCATGGGTGATTGTCTCAAATACTAAATATGAAGTTAAATTCTGTCTTGTTTGCTTTTCTTCTGTTCATGTAACTCCTTCATCCTTGATTGCAAGTGGCTCAATTTCAATAGGAAAGTGAAAGATGCCAGATTACTTTTAAAGCAAGAAGGTAGACCGTATGCTTAAAATAACAGGACACAAGGCTTGGCAGGAGGAGCAGGGACAGAGAGTGACCATGAAGGAACAGTGGAGATGAAGCGTTAGGGACTGAACCACAACCTCCATTCCCCATTCCCCTGAGCTGCTCGGCTGGGATGAGAGGAAGGGGTAGAAGGTAGATGGAAGGGAAGTTGGTTTTAGTTTGCTTTTAGTTTCTGACTGTTCTAGTCTGTTAGTGATAGGAAATAAGTTATATTAATCTTATTATTTTAAGTCTGTTTTGCCCATGATGGTAATTAGTGAGTGATCTCCCTGTCCTTAACTCAGTTCTTGAGCCCTTTCCATTGTATTTTCTCCCCCTTTCCCTTTGAGGAGGGGGAGTGAGGGAGCGATTGTGGTGGAACTGAGTTGTCCAGCTGGGCAAAACCACCACAATAATCAACAGGTGAAAGTCTTAAAGGGTGTCCAAGGATGTCAAGATTTTTAAAGTTTGCATACACACGCATGCATACATACGCACAATACTTTGAAAACATCCAAAATTATATCAGGAAAAATGTTAAATAATGTGCTTTGTACATAATCCAAACTTTTTGAGATCAAAAGATAGAGTAATCTGCAGAGTATTAAACTGCTATCTACTCCAAGACTGTGCATACCTCCTTTGCAACAAGTTGTCTTGCTCCCTGCAAGAGCCAGACTATTAGATTAGAGAAATCCGTGGTCTTCATCAAAATAGCAATTTCTGTAATTTTTCCTTGTGTCATAACTTCCATATGTTCTTGAAAATTATTGAGAAATAATACTCATTGAAATAAACATGCTGCATTCACATATGACTTACAATATTGTTGTTCCTAATGCAGAAATTAAGATTAATCACTACTTATCAGATCTGTATTTCTAATATAAAATAGAGTTATCTTCAAGTCTTCATACATCTGTCATGCCTCATTGATCTA
Organism: Stictonetta naevosa; assembly: GCA_011074415.1. Taxonomy (NCBI): domain Eukaryota; kingdom Metazoa; phylum Chordata; class Aves; order Anseriformes; family Anatidae; genus Stictonetta; species Stictonetta naevosa. The sequence continues at coordinate 29,318,652 of CM021697.1, forward strand.
AATAATAAACATAGAAGGCCTTCTTCATTTTTTCATAGAATGACATTGGCTTTTTTATCTTATCTCTGCAAAGCTGTTGCAGGTTGCATTTTTTTTCCTGTTGATGCAGAAACTCCTGCTGTTGATGCTGTGGTTCAAAATGAAATTTGGAATAATCAAAACAGGCATTATTTTAAATGTGTCATGTCTCTGAGAGGTCTTAGAGGATTGCCATTTTCTTCTTTGTAACACAAAATAAATAAAAAGGAAACAAGAATTACCATAACAAAACTTTTATTTCTTTGCTGTTACTTGAACATGAGCATCACCCCATAACACTCCAAACAAGGCAGCTTATGAGCTGTCCAGAAAAAGGAATATTACTTACTCTTTGTGCTAGAATCTCTCCTCCTGGCACAAAAAGGTGAAAACTGCATTGCTCTCTGCTAATAAGGCTTGTCACATGAGGAAAGAAATTATTTCTAGTTCTGTCAGGAAAGCAGCTTTAATTTCCACCCTGAACTCTCAATGGGAAAAGTGCCAAGGGGTGTCGACTCAGAGCAAAATTGTCTTTCCCAGCATTGCCATGCCACTGTTATTTTGAGGGACAAAACTCTTGCCCTCTTGTAGAGGCAGGACAGCAGCTCTTCTGCTTTGGAAATGTTGTTTATGATGAAGAATATAAGGATTTCATTGATGAAGCCAGTAGATGTGATCTTTTCAGAATTTAGCAAGAAAAGATACTATCTCTCATGGTATCCTTCTGGACAAAACATAGCTAGATAAATAATACAGTGGGTGAATGATTGGCTGACAGGTCAGGCTCGAAGGGTTACAGTAAATGGGGTTACAATCACACTGTGGGACAGTAACTAGTGGGGTACTCCAAGGCTCCATTTTTGTGCCAGTTCTCTTCAATGTTTTTATAAATTAACTGGACGCAGAACCTGAAGGCACACAAAGTAAGTTTGCAGATGATGCAATTGCTGGCTGGCTTGAGGCGCCTGTCTGAGTGTCTCTAATCAATTGTATGACAGATTGGGGCACATGGACAGCGCATGGAGCTACGGGGAAAGTGTATGTAGTAGTGGAAAAAGGCAAAAAACGTCTCCTGTTCAAGAGCCATCTGGAGTCCATGTCCTTCATCCTTTCAGCTGGGCACTGGAACTGGGCCTGCAGGGAAGTGGTCACAGCACCAAACCTGCTGGAGTTCAAGAATTGTTTTGACAATGATCTTAGACACACAGTTTATGTAGTTCTGTGTGGAGCCATGAGTTGGACTCAATGTGGGACCTTGTGGATCCTTTCCAACTCACAGGATATTCCGTGGTTCTAAATTCTATGATTCTAGGATAATATATCTTTTCTTTTCATCTTTATTGTCTGACAGCTTGATCTTTTAATCTTTGTCCGGACTTGGAGCTTCAACCTGTTCTGTGTACCATGGTTAGGAGACATGAGTTGAAAACCGGGAAAAGAGGAAAAGGTGAGCTGAAACAAGTTGGACAGGTGAAGTGTTCGTTTGTTTTCTTATTCTAATTATAGTTTTACACAATGCTCTTTTATATAATTATTTGCAACCTTTCTTTGCAACTTTGCAGTTATAATTCTTTGCAGCTAATGGTGCATGTTTTCCATCTTATCTGAAGACAAATTAATTCACAGCTGTGGTGGTTTTACTTAGGTGGACAGCAAAGCTCCACTACAGCCACTCTCTCACTCCGCCTCCTCAAAGGGGAAGGGGGAGAAAATACGATGCAAAGGGCTCAAGTGTTGAGATCTCACCATCATGTGAGTGAAAAAAAATCCTTCTAATCTCTAATCTAAATCTCCCCTCTTTTAGTTTAAAACTATTCACACTTGTCTTATCATAATCTACCAGAGTAAAGATTCCTTCTCCATCCTTTTTATAAGAGCCCTCTAAGTATTGAAAGGCTGTGATGAGATCACCCCAGAGCCTTCTCTTCTGTAGGCTGAACAGCCCCAGCTCTCTCAGCCTATCTTCATAGGAGAGCTGCTTCAATCTTCTGATCATCTTTGTGGCCCTCCTCTGGACCCACTCTAACAGCTCCACATCCTTCTTGTGCTGGTGGTTCCAGACCTGGAAGCAAATGCTTATATTGTATACAAGTAAGAGGGGAAAGAAAATACTGAATTGCAAAACTAAGCTTTGAAAGAGACCCTAAGTTGCTGCCTTTACCTTGATATGTAGCTGTAGGAGCATTACAGAAGGGGAGAATATTGTGCTTTGATGATATGTGGAAGTCTGGTGCCAGGAAGACGAAAAGCAGCCAAACAAAAGTCTCTTTTGTTTAATGTATGCCACCAAGGTTCTTTCCACTATGTCTTTCTCTGACATTGGAATTTTCTTTGGAAAACCATGTAAAGGGAGGCACAAGCAGAATGACTACATAATATTAAAAGTCACCTCTATAGGTGTGGTGGTTTTACCGTACTAGGCAGCTGAACACCAGCTGAACTGCTCTCTCACTCCCCCTCCTCAGATGAGAAGGGGAAGAAGTAAAGGAAAGAACAACTCACAGGTTGAGATAAGGATAATTTAATTAAAGAGAAAAAAATATAATAATGGAAATACTATTATTAATTAAACAATTCAACTGAAGGGAAAAAAGGGAAAGGGGAAGAGGGAGGGGGAAAGAGAATAACAAAACAAGTAAAGTCTATGTGGAAGTCCAGAGGAAAGAAATTACTCTCTACTTCCCACAAATGAGTGATGCTTGACCACATCCTTGGAGCAGGGCCTCAATGCACGTAGCCGGTGTTTGGGAGGAGGACAGACGTTTTTGCAGTGAGAGCTCACCCCTCCCCTCTTCTTCCTTTTTCCACCTTTTATTGCTGAGTGTGACATCATATGGTATGGAATATCCCTGTGGTTGGTTTAGGTCAGCTGCCCTGGTGATGTTTCTTTCTCACTTTTTTGCCCACCCTCTAGGAGGGTTAGAGAGAGTCCTGATGCTGTGCCAGCACTGCTCAGCAGCAGACACAACACCAGTGTGATACCACTGCTGTTCTAGCTACAAGTGCAGAGCGCAGTACTGTATGGGCTGCTGCAGGGAAAGTTAACATCCCAACCAGACCCAGTACAATAGGATGGGAAATATCCATGCCCCAGTGTACATATTATTAAAAATAAAACATCTCCAGTACTGCTTTGAAGTGATTGGGACTGAGGAATCTGTTTCTCTGGTTACATCACCAGCATAAACAACAGAGTACTTGGTACACACATTTCTTCTTGAAGGTTTTATTGAACCTTTTCAAGTCAGTGAGGACTCTTATGACTTCATTTAATTTGACATCACCTACATTTAGGGCTGACAGAATACATATAGCAAAGCATGCTGTGATTTTTTTTTTATTTAAAATTTTTTTTGATACTCACTCCTGTCCCTTATTCTTTAAAATTTTACAATTTAGGGCTGAAGCTTCCAGCTCCTTTGGAGCTGTGATCTGAATTATCACTTAGAGGGAAAAAAAAAAAAAAAACACTTGTGACCTTCATCCCCTCAATTTCAGTGAACAAATTAAAAATATATATCACTTCTATTTGTTCCTATTACTTCATAATTCTCACAATTTTCAAGGTAGAATTTTTCTGTTCTATATTTTACTTTTCTGGATGTGTACTGCAATTATGGACTAATTGGATATTAAAACCAATTATTAGAAGTAGTTTTGATATAAAATAATGTAAATGTTGTAAGTAGGACACTGGTAATTGCCAGGCAAAGGTAAACCATTTAATTACAATTGCTAAACTGAATATATCTGATGTACAAGCAAAGTTCTTCAGTGATTAAATGGGTCAAATGTCTTTTTGCAGGTAAATCATTTGACAATCCACCTCTAGGCCAATGAATATGACCATGTTATATTAATGATTCATTCAGTAGCTCAATATTCATTCTATACAACCTGCATTCTTTAAATCTTTCTCAGAAATAAAAAATGATTACATGGTCTAATAATTTCACCAACTATACATGCCAAACATAGACATACTTTCATTTTCTACGGTAAAAATGTAATCCATCAGACTCAGAGAATCCATTGTGAAGTTGCTATATTCAACCTTTTGGACATGGGGCAATAGCTTGCTTATTACTTTCAAACACTGAACCATATTTTATTTCAAGATCTGTAAACTAAAGACAGTTTTTTAATCCAGATATTTTTGATTGTATAGTCCTAAAATCATGGCTTACTATAGATACTTGATTCATATTGCTTGCCGCTGTAATCATCTTATATCATGTAACTAAAACACAACATCCATTTATCAGAGATAAGCCAAGGAGTGGGTACAGTCGGGGCACATCAATTCCAAAGGGTTTTGGGTCAAAACTTCCCATGGCTGTTCCAGAAAGAGACCAGAGTCAGACTCTCTCTAGCAAAAGAGTCAATCATTACTCAGGGCTTTCCTGTTTCATATTTTAGTGATATACACAGTCTCATGCTTATTTTTACTCTGACTTGCTGTCTTCAAGATTTTTCCTTCCCATTTAAAGTTCACAGAGCATTCTCCCTAATCTCTGTTCATCTATACATGTGTTTTCCTACTGCAACAGTAAAAAAAAAAATATTTGTGAAGAAGTACAAGAGAAGGTGGGAGAAGTATCAAATCAATACACCAACATTTACATTTACACCAACTCTGAGAGTGGATTTTCTTGTGGAAAGTTTATTTCATTAGCAGATGTTCCAGATTAACTGTTTGGATTCACTGTGAATTTGGTCAATGAAAAGGAAGAATCTTAGAGTTTCTAAGCAAAGTCAAAATTTATGTTCTCTTCTCCCCATTGCATTCCTGAGAAAAATGTAAATTGAGGGTAAATTTAGATTAGATATAAGGAAGAAATTTTTCACTCAGAGGGTGGTGAGGCACTGGAACAAGTTGCCCAGAGAAGCTATGGATGCCCCATCCCTGGAGGTGTTCAAGGCCAGGTTGGATGGCACTTTGAGCAACGTGGTCTAGTGGAAGGTGTCCCTGCCCAAGTAAGGAGGATTGGAATTAGATGATCTTTATAGCCCCTTCCAGCCTAAACAATTCATCATTCTATGATTCTATGAGGTCCTTGGTTTTCCAGGTTCAACATTCAAATGTGAGTTCCAGATTCGATTTACAGCTCTAGAGACTTACGGGATGCTCTTTCTTCAGCCTCAAGAGATTTATGAAGGGATGTGACAGAATCTCCATTCCTCTGTTTTCACCTTCCTCCTGAATGTTCTGGGGAGAGCGGGGTGTGAAAGAATATATGTGTAGATATAGCTATATGGGAATTCATGGAATTTAGGAGACCCCCTTTATGGAATTTAAGGAATTAAGGGAATTTAGAGAATTAGAGATCAAGAATTAGAGTGAAATTTGGGGAACTGGAGATTGCTGTGTTGATACTTTCTAGAAGAATGATGTTAGGACAGTTTTAAACTTTAATACAAAACTTAATTATACTGACATTTGTTAACAACACGTCATGTTAAATTGTTTCTTATCCTTCATCAAACATTATCACTACATATTCAAAGTTGTCAATCCTTGTCATACCCTAAATTGCCTGTAATCATACAGTATCAGAGAGCTAATGTGGTGTAGTTATGTGTAGTCTTGGTCACCAAAATTGAGATGGCCAGGCTTGAGATCTCATCAAAGCAGGAACCAAATGTCTTCCAGCTTCCCAATTTTCCTCACTCAACACTATGTTTATGAATTTCCCCACTCTCTCAGGTGTTCTTGGCTTTGGTTGTTCTAGTTATCTTTCTTGCAAATGTTTGCTGTCTGTTGTGCTTATTCTATTTCACAAATTCTGTCAGCTGGCTTTCTGATTACATGTTTTCCTATGACTCCCATGTGCAACTACACAAGCCATCATGTGCCCCTTTGCTTGTTTCATTTTTACCTTTTCTAAAATCTTTATATGTTGTATCTGGCTATGTGATAGCAATGTTACAAAATATCATAGAATTATAGAATCACAGAATGTTTTGGGTTGGAAGGGACGTTAAAGATGAAACAATTCCATCCCCTCACCCTCTCACCTGTTGTTATTCCAACAATACATAGCAGTATTACGGTTCGCACTATTTCATACGCTTATACTTGGGTTAAAAGCAAGCTAATATTAATTCCTTTACTAATTAGTGCATTTGTAACTTATAGGTGCCATAGGCCTCTGTTTTGCTTACAAATGATTCCAGATGACCTGTATATATATGAATGTAATTGAACATTCTCACACTTAGAAGGGATGGCTTCTCATACCTAATACTGTAGTTTAAACAGACACACACACACACAAACAGAAGCATACACAAAAAAAAAAATATCAAAAAAGTATAAAGAAAAACAACAATAAAAGAGCTCCCAACAAGTAAATAAAAGAAACACACCAGCACAACCCCACAACCCTCTCTTCCTTCCCAGCCCCACACCAAAACAAAACAAAATGACAACAACAACAACAAAAAACTTTGACTTCTAGTTCTTGCATCACATCATGTCTATTCCGTATACCTCTGGTTACGATGACCTGCTCAGAAAGCAGAAGTCCATTCACAACACATCTTTGTATAGCAGCTTTTTGAAAGAAACTATCACTAGTCATGAATTCTGGAACTGTTCTCCTTTCTATTCAAGATACCTAAGACTCAAAATGATCAAAATATCAGAGAACCACATGTTGTTCCTATTTTACAATGTCATTGCTCTAGTGAAGAATTAGTCTACTTGTATTTAATTACTAATATGGTAGAATGGAAATTAATGTAAATAAAATGTCTTTGCAATATTCATATAACTAAGCACAACAAAAGAAGGCTAAGCTAGAAATATTCTAGGTGTGAGAAGGAAAATAAAGTTTTATCAGTGGGTAACAGTAAATTCAGGTGAAGAGGTAATTTTTATGCAATATTTTTAAAGAAAGCTACAAGTCTCTCTGGTAAAGTCTACTAGCCAATTACCCCTGGTAATGTTTTTCTGGATCAATAAGCTTTCACAAGAACCATTTCCTCACCCTTATTACCCACAGTTTCTGCTATTTAAATTATACATATTAAAATCAATTTATATATCTGTTATCAACAATGATCTTTAAAGACAGAAAAAATACCTTTGTTTTTATTTTTTGTTTAATACTGATTTAAATTTTCTACAACTGAGGCAGCAAAGAGCAAAAAAAAATCAATTTTTGTTTAATTTTATTTAAAGTAATTGCCTTTTAAAGCCATATTCTTGTTGTTGCATCATGAGAATCTTTGTCTGCTAACAGGATATTTCAAGTCCTTTTAATTATGATTTTTTTTCCTGCAACTGATAGATTTAATTAAAAATTCCTTTTTGCTAAATTTAAATCTAGCGCCAAATTTGAACTGACAATACATCTTAAATTCCTGGTCTCAAATGAGGGACATTTCATTTGCTGTGAAGTCAAAATTAGAAATGAACTACAGCTTAAATAATGGAAACTAAAATGAATGGAAAAAAATTACCTAGGTAACATTTCATTTATACCCACATTACCTTGCTTTTCTACATTCTGTTACATCTAACCTGCATAATAATAATAATAATAATAATAATAATAATAATTTAACGCAGGTGGATAAAAGAAAGGTCACAAGCAATGATTTGTTATTCTTCCAATTTCAAATATTAACTCACTGCCACAAGAGGAAAGGTCTATTTGTGTTTAAAGTTAAAATTTACTTCAATTCATCAGTTTTTGTAAAACTGTGTCTGTATTCTTGAACAAAACAACTACATGAGTACACTTTTTCTTTACAAGAGAAGTAGCTCAGTCCTAGTGTATCCTGAACAAATGTAAGGAAAATTGAGAGACCAAACCATTATCTGAGTGAATGCCAGAATTATAAGCTAAGATCCTTACAGCAGATCTATCTCTCTCTCTATTTCTTTTTCTGTCTTTTATTCATGTGGCCTTTATGTCTTCACTAGAAACTGTTATTCACCATTGTCAGGACAGAGATAGAAAGCAAACTTTTTCACTAATTCCATTAAAAACATACCCTTTTGTCTTTATTGCTTTCTAGGAATAAAAAGCATCTAGAAGGAGTCAAACACCCATTTGCCAGGAAAGGGTAAGCTGTAATTTCACTCTGCATCAAACAAAGCCAACTGGGTTCTCAGAAGACTGCCTGAAGTTAGGTCTCATCTACATTATAAATACCAAAACATCAACAGAGAAAACAAAAACTACAATGACCTTTCTAACATGAAAAGATATGAGTGAAAGATTATCTAAAATCTCTATATATGGAGTTTAGGACAGCATGATTTCCTGTAAAGGACAGAACTCCATGAATATCCAAATGCTGTTTGGATGTTGACTGACCACCTGGCCATATGATTGACCGCATCCTTTTGCAGAAGCTCAGAAGTTTTCAAATCTTACTGAATTGGATCAGAGGTAAAGCTGGTATCAAAAATACAGACTTCAAAGCAGAAGGGGAAAGAATCAGGAAAGTACAATACACAGGGTTTATTCTTTCCTCCACATATCATATTCTGTCCCATTAAAAATACAGTGACAGTAAAAATCTCAAAAATCAACGCATTCTTAAAAATATCACGCTATTATGTCCCCTTAAAAATTTCTCTGTTAGACTAGAGGGATCTAGCTTAAATCCTCTTTTATTCCCCACATTCAGTATTTGAAACAAATGCCAATTAGATGTACTAAAAACCTCTATATACACTGCCTATTTTCTGTTATAATTTGAAAATTGTGGAATCTTTGGTTTTCTACCAATTCTATTTATTTATTTTATCACTGTCTTAGCTCTTGAATTCACCTCAGTCAACATAAATTTTGCAAATACAAATACTACAGTATACTAAGTACTACATTATAAAAAGCCTTCAGGTTTCTCTGCCTAATTTTGATTAAGCTGAAGTATTTCACAGCTGTTCTTTCATTTAGATTGAATAATGCTTTTTGGCATAAATTTTGTTTCAGTAAAATCTGTATATTTCTCTTAAGACACTTTGGAAATTTGTGAGGTTGTCTCATTCAAGCAAAACTGTATAATAGACATTATTATTATTATTATTATTATTTGCATAAAACATGAACAAGGAGGTAAGTGAAGGATATGGGCAAAGCAGGCTGGTTATGTGGGCAGGGTATTCTCTCCTGCGAATATCATTTATTATTTATTTGGTATAAGATATTTCTTCACAGACAATATCAGAAATATTTCCGTTAGCACATTTTCTCCTGCCTATTTTTGCTGTCATTCTTCTAAGCTTAAGACTACTACGCTGAAAACGAGCAAGTCTGTGATGTGATTACAAGGTTAGAGAAATATTTGGAAGAGCCACCATGTAACACCTCTCAATCCTGAAGCCAGCTATCTATGCCTAGCAAATCATGAGTTTCCTGGAGACAGTAAATTTCTTTTACTTGATTAATGGTGTTCGATGTTGACCCAGACATAATCAGAACTTGCCAACATCATAAGCTAAATTAGTTGTCCTCTGATTATAACTGTTTCAAGAATTCTTGAACACTGTTGAGTTTAAAGTGGCATAAGAAAATCTTAAAGAGAAATTTAAGCCCTGTTTAACATTTAATATGGTCTAAAAAGATGTTCTGAAGTATTCAGAACCACACACTTGCAGATTTAAGTTAGTTTGAGGGGTACCGCAGTCCTTAATTTGCACGACACAAAGCAAGAACATAGCACTATACTGATGAGCTTGACAAAAAACAGCACAATTTGGGCATTTCACTTTTTCAGATTCTCTGAGAATTAGGAAAAGGCACATGCCCTAAAGATAAGTTATATACACCCCACATACAGGTATATGATTTTTGAAATTTGCTGTATTTTAGAAACAAATAGGACATTGAATAACCTAAATGGGTTTTCGGTTTTGTTTTGTTTTGTTTTTTCTCCCTACAGGATGCCTAAGAGAAGAACTTGTGATAATGTGGAAAGGAACTTGTGTCCTCACCACAGGAACATTTGTTTAATGACGTTCATTTACATAGAAATATGCACATATGTAGTAACAATTCAGAAATTCAGCAAACAGCTTGTGATTGCAAGAAACTGTTGACAGTGCTAACAATTTGCAGTGGTAAAATGCCTTCTGAGTAGTTTACATTACTATTTGTTTGCATAATTGTCATACTGAATCATTCCTTACCCACTGTTCTCCTATTTCCTACAGTGGTCATTTCCTCACTTTTATTCAGTCACAGGCAACCTTTTACTTTATAAGTCAGAAATAAGTGTTTTTAAAAGGTTATTATTAGATGCTATAAGAATTTAGAACAAATAATGTTAAACTTGCAAGTTTAAGCAGAATGTATTTGTGCCTGGGTGGGAAAATCTTGGCACTTATGCTCAGTCCTTCTTCCCCCAGAGACACATTAGTGCTGTGATGGCTGACACTGCAGTGCACAAAGGGACTCAGCTCCAGAAGTACTGGTGCAGTGCTATGGTGATAAAGCCAACATCTATTACTCTCACATGGGAAACAGGCATTTACAAAGGGCTTCACAGTCAGCTGTACCTAAAGCAGCCAACAGAAAATATCAAAACTATCCAACAGAAGCATTGTCTTGCTCTTGGACCTGGTCACCTTTACAGAAGCTAGCATGAAGCACTTCCTTGAAAGCTGCATTCAGTATAAGAAACGAATTTCCATACTTACGAAAAAAAGTACTTTCTATACTTAGCTGCTTAAATGGATTTTTGGTAATGACAATTGCACACTTTCTCTTCTTATGCCAGATTATTGTGTTGATGATTTCATCACAATGATGATAAAATCTACATGCCTCCTAGGAGGTAAGATAGCTGGGGTTCACTTGCTTCTCCAGTGTGAGAGGATTCAAAAGCACTCTTCCCATTTCTTAAAGCATGTAATTCCCAATTATTAAACTTTGTATCCATGTTGGAATCCATAGCCTGGTATGCCTTTCTGACAGTGTGAACCTACATTTTGTTCTGTCTTTTCTATATCTCCTTTGCAGCTGGAGGAGAAAGGAGGAGGAAATGGTTGCTCACCTTTTACAGTTCTTCAAGATACTAGAAAATCAGTGAGCACAAAGGCCAATATGAGTTTGTAGGGAAGGGGAACTCACCACATCCTGCTCCTGGATGCATATATATATATATATATATTATGTTAGAAATAAACCCAGGAGAAAAGGTTACATCCCGGCTAAAATGTTAAAACTTTAAAAGTAAACTAGTATATTGTAAAATATCAGCTAGCTACACTACAAAGAAAGGATGGGTTTTATTTTGTATGATAGTAATGAACTATGATTATTATTACCTATAATATAGTTACAGCAGGCAGTAATAATGAAAAAAAAAAAAAAAAAAAAAAAAAAGGTTGTTTGACCTTCTTTAAGATGGGAACTGCTGGTCAAAATGAAGTGGCAAGGACATATTGAGCAGACTAACAAGACAGTTTGCAATAGAAACAAAAATGTAATTTTCCTTATAATTGCCATGTTGTCTAGACACAGTACACCCATAACCATGACTTTGGTACATTTGTTTCTACAAAATGGAACATATCTTCAGCTGTTCAAATGAACTTTATGATGTGTTATTGATCAAAATGCCGACAACAATATTAGTGAGGGATAATTGCAATTTCTTGAATTCTCTGTCTGTTTCAAGGCTTTATAATATACATTATGACATCATTATGCCTTGGCATTCTATACTAGACCTGTGTTAATGATATTGCTTACTACAGTTTTTATGGTAATAATCATACAGCTTGATTTTTGAGGGTTTTGAGCCCAGGACACTGTGTGTTAGTGGGATGGAGCCAGGGATTTCTCAATTCTAAAAGAAGTTGTGTCAGTGCTTTCCTATATGACCTCGCAGGATCCGCTTCTTCCCTAGTTAAGTCTTCCCTTCTGTAAAATGAAGTTAATAATCTTTCCCTACCTCACTGAGGTGTCATGAAGCCCCGTTAACATTTGCACAGTGGTTGTAAAACGTAAAGCACAATGAGCTACATCGTGACTTGGCCTATATTGCAAAGCTGGGAAATCTCAGATCGTTACGTGTGCTACACCAAAAACATGGGCTGGGACAGACACTGGGATTGGCATGGATGCTTCCTGCCAAATTCTGGCTCAAATCATGTTAAAATTTACTGCTTATATTGTTGGAGAGACTATTTTCAGCTGGGAGAGAAAATCTTGAGAGTAAATATGTCATATAAGTTGATCTGTCTCTGTAATATACATTTCAGACAGATGTGGTAAAAGCAGAAGCAGGACTAAAAAAATATAGTCTTTCTGAGATTCATCTGAACACTGCAAAATAATGTGAATTCAATCCCTCTATGAATTTCTCTAGTGATGCACAATATGCACATCAAAACCTTTATTTTATTTGTGCTTGTTAAGAAAAACATATATGGCCATATGCCCAGATGGTTTTATTTGTGTGTTATTATGTTAACATGGATAAACATTTGAACTACAACAGATAAAAAAGAAAAAAAATAAAATAGCTTTATTCAAAATTGTGGAAGATTCATCCTAATGATGCACAAAAGATGATTTTGTGACATTTTCTCTCATCTGTTTTATCTGATTCTCTCTGCTGGTCTGATCTTTTAAACATATTGAATAGCTTTAAATAGATCCTTCTGAAATGTGTATGCAAAACTCTTACAGGAAATGCTTTGTGATACTTCGTATCTTACTGCAGGGAGGAAAAGAGAAAACAAACATAAAAAAAAAAAAAAACTTTTTAACCTCTAGCATGTAGAATGCAGGGAAGGGGAGAAAACTGCTGTCTCTTCTACAATTTTCAAACTCAAACGTAACGTTTTTAGATTAAAATATCATTGAAAGTTTGTTTTGTTTGATGTTTGTTTGTTTGTTTTTAATTCAAAGATATACAGAAGGTGAGATCCAAAAAAATTGTACCACATGGAAGTAAATCAAGGGCCTGTAAAACTGAGCAGTGCTTCACTCTACTTACAATGCCATTCACTAAACAATAACCATCATACAACAGTCATGCATACCTAACAATACATATAAACGTATAGCAGTGCTCATCAGCCTCGAGTACAAAGATGGTCTCCTTCCTCATAGTGTTTTGTGAATGCTGTATGAATACTGAAGAAGTCAGAGACTAATGTTCTGATAAATTCTAAGATGGTCTTGTTTCTTCTCATGTGCCATACCTTTCTATATCATCTGTACAATAACACAAAGTTAGTTTTTCTGTTTTCTACAGCACCATTGACATGTGGCCTACAATGTGAAGAAACGGAAGACTTGAATGGAACATTTTATGCACAAAATACTCTCCCTGCACAAATCACTGAGTGTTGCTGAAATAAAAGTTGATTGTAATACACCCTAAATATAATATATTGATTATAATGAACATGTAACAGCCTCAGAATTTCTACAAAGTATATTTGATAAGATTTAATGAATTCTTGATGACACTGTTATTTCATGGTATTTAAATAAGAACACTCTTACCTAATCAGTGGCAACAAATCTCCAGAAAATAAAAACTAAAATAATAATAATAAAAACAAAAACAAAAACAACAAAACCACACTATACGAGGGAAGCAGAAATGTATAGTTGAAACTAAAGCACTATTTTATGTGTTCTCTGGCTAAATGAGAATGGAATGACCCCATGACCACTATTTAGCTCATAGCTAAGCTCATCCTAACACTCTTTATGCACATGTGCATGCATATTTATAGAACTTCCATTGACAATTCAAATTATCTGGGGGAATAAAATAAGGACAAGTATGTGCATTTGCAGGCTCAGTGAATAAACTGACTTTTTTTGTCATGACCTGAAGGGTTATCTGGCCTGAGGGTGCATCTCCTGAGAACCCTGCTTAAGCAGACAACAATCAGTGGTGGTCATGATGGATGCCATCTGGTTGTGATGTCTGTGTCTGGCTCACAGTGGATTTAGGAGAGACAGACAACAATACAATAGCCAAGGGGCTAGCTGAGTAATTCACTCACCTGACCACAGCACTGGTCAATGTCTGACTCAAGCCAAATCTGGAAGAAACTCACATCTGCAGTTGGTATTTAAATCTGACTATTAGTCAGTCTTCTTGCCCCATAAATAGCGGGCAGCCCAGAAGCCCTTTGAACTCTCCTGCACAGAAGTGGGTTGCATACCAAAATCTCCCCATGAGTAGGGATGCCTCTCAAGTCTACTTGGTAGGCTGAAAGACTCCTTACAGTTGAGAAATTCCTTATCCGCAGCAAATACTCAGTAATAATAGCTTGCTAACCTCTGTAAGCTTCGCTAAGATTATAGCTTAGATTGATTGTGTACATACAAATCCTTTATCCATAAACTGTTGACCAAGTCTGGGACTAAGTTTGGCTCCAGTTGCACTTAGGCTTCACTCTGAGAAGGAGTTTAGAATGCAAGGGGCTCCACTCTGAGTCCCACGACTCAATAGGAGGGTCTCCTGACTGTTTGTCTGACACTGTCCTCTCTGCAGTAAATATCCAAGTGTACCTCACCATCTCAATTCTTGTTAAGTCACTGTCTCATTTATGAGAAAAAGTGTCTTTATAATTAACTGGGCCTTGGAATCAATTTGACAAATAACAAACACTGAAGCTACTCACTGTATATTGTACTCACTCTGCTTTCTTCTATTTTAGGACCATGAGACCTGTTGTTCTATATGAATATCATACATCGGATGAGTGGACTTAAGGAAATGTTTTGCTGTTTTAGAATCATTGTTTTACATCAGAGGAAAAGGTTTATTTCCAACTTACTGAATATCTATCTCATCAGCTTTGACAAACCAGCCACTTGAAAAAGCCATGTATCTTGATTGTTATTGCTTAAAAGGGCTCACAGGCATTAGTATTATGCATTTTTCAAACTTCTTATTTGCAAATGTTTTAACTGGACACTATTTGTTACAAGCCTTTAAACACGGTAGTTATTAGCTTGTCAGGCATGCATTATTAGCAAGAAAATGCATATAAAATACTCTAATTAAGAATAAAAAAGGGCTTTCCTTTTTCCATTTTTAGGCATTTTGCAATCGCTCTCTGTTGAGAAGAGTATTTTTTGCGGTTCCCTTGATTGTTGTACGGTGTTTGAGAACAAAGCCTTAATTTCCCGTGCACCCGGAGCTCCCTCTAGTGACTCTATAAGCAGAGTGAAACTTCATCATGACACCGGTAACCAAACCCTAATGGACAGGTGCAGTCCTAAGCAGTCTACCTTTTCAGAAATTGAAATAATTTTAAATGTGAGATCCAAATGACTATCATGGAATATTAGTTGATTTCAAATGAGTATAGTTTAATAGGGAAAATGTAATCAATCTTAATAGAAGTAAAATGTAAGGGAACAGCCTACAGATATAAAAATTAATTTAAGATCAAGAAGTCATTAAATTCATGACGGTTAAGAGAGTTGCCTAATATATTTAATAGCTTTTATTATGTATTGTTGTGGTTTTTGGTTTTGATTTTTATTTATTTATTTTTAATTCAGAGGAGGTACTACAATCATCAGCTGAATAAAGGTTAAATTTTTACAGGTTAGAAGTAACCGGCTATGTTCCCAAATGTTTTCAGTAACAGGGAATAACTTTCTGATTTACTATACCCATCCTCCCATTTCTTTTCCTCTTAAATCTGTTGGTTTCTTATACAATCAACATCAGTGCTGCTGCATAACTAGAAAAGCTGGAAATAGCTCCCAGGAGATCCATTGCACTAGATTTGAAACTCTTGCACAGCCTGCCAGTTCTAATTCACAGACTGGAATTCATGATCAGTCCTCAACCAACTTCAAAGTACATTGGCTTTGTTTATTTATTTCTAATTTTTGTAATTTTGAAAATTGCAACATGGTTTTAAAAGCAATGAATTATTCACATTTCAGAATTAGGACCTGACATAGAAAACTTTCATTCCATTGATTAATCCTTAATCATGTCAGGAGTTCCATTAGAGCGGTAAAAGGAACAAGCTCACAACTGACAGTTGTGAGGCTTTCAGTTCCATCTGGAGTTGTGGTCCTCCAGGAAGAACTGATTCTTGCAGCTGAATCCATGCTGACATAGTCAGGGGGCTTCCTGATGAAGGTAGAAATCTGACTGCATCTACCAACAGGGTCTTATAATAAAAGGTTTCTAGGGAAGAATTGCACAGTCACCTCCATACGAGTCAAGATCACCATACCTTCAAGATCACCAAGTCCAACCTCTGACCTAACACCAACAAGTCCTTCACTAAACTATATCACTAAGCTCCACATCTAAACATCTTTTAAAGACCTCCAGGGATGGTGACTCAACCACTTCCCTTGGCAGCCCATTCCAATTCCTAACAACCTTTCGGTAAATAAGTTCTTCCTAACATCCAACCTAAACCTCCCCTGGTGCAACTTTAGCCTATTCCCCCTTGTTCTATCACTGGGCATGTGGGAGAATAGACCAATACCCACCTCACTGTAGCCTCTTTTGAGGTACTTAGAGAGAGTGATAAGGTCACCCCTGAGCCTCTTCTTCTCCAGGCTGAACAGTCCCAGCTCCCTCAGCCACTCCTCGTAAGACTTGTTCTCCAGACCCCACACCTGTTTCATTGCTCTTCTCTGGCCACCTGAGCACACTGCTGGCTCATATCCAGCTGACTATCAACCAATATATAAAACAGTTCTTCAACACAGCTTACTCAAATAAAGTATTTTGCTAACGGCTTCCAAGTAATAGGCAACTTAACATTAACTTAACTCTAATTTTGTACTTTACATTTGGAAATAAATGACATCCACTGCTGTTCCTGTTCAATCTCATAACAATTCAGTTTAGCCATCTAATGGAGGTCATTGGTTAACAATGTATAAATAACGTCCTCAAGGATATATAACATGCTTTAAACTACACTAGAGGGTAATGTCAGGGGAATACCAGTGGTTATTAAACATAGTATACTGCCTAGCTGATTGATCAACAGCTTTTCTTATGCATCTCATCTGCTTAATCATTATTTTTCAGCACAGCAGTGGATGAATTATCAAAAATCCTAAATAATCCATGAATATTTCAGAAAGAAAAAACTATTTAAAATCAATCATTTGTAAATCAAAATAGCTCTCCAATGTATCTTTCTATGCAATAGACATCCCAGAAAACCACAGAAAACTGATCCAGGTATATATACAAAGGGTCTCAGGCAGATTTGCCCTTTGATAGCTTAGATGATGGTTCATAACTTTTAAGTGGTCATTACTAAAAAAACAGGAAGCAAACTGGACTGTGACAAATACTAGACCTAAGCCTCATTAACTACAACACACCATAGATTGCATAAAATATACATAGTATAAAATACATGGACATACTGAAGAAGGAGAGCTGTTTCAAACTAGCAGAATACTTATAGATCCAAAGTAACCTCATAGTCTTGGCTGCTTTCATAGGGAATAGCGGTTGTTGTTAACAATTTATCCTGAATTACTTTAATAACATCATTATGTGTACCATGTAATCACAGTCTGTGGAAATGGAGGGCCACCACACAGGCTGCTCCAGAAGCATTGCAGCAGATATGAATAGTCAGCAGTTTCTTTTGTTTTAAAATGGTATCTTCTCTCTAAGAATGATCATTAGACTGCATGCTGTAGAGACATTTCTCAGTGCTCCTGGCCTTTGAGTCTTTCTCAGGAAAGTCAGGGTGAGATGGTTCATGCCACATATAGAGAGTGGCAGAAACACTCAAACATGACCTGTTTTAATAAGTGTTGGTGGCAAAGCTCTCTTGGACTTTGCCCTCAGTGAATCTGAAAGAGCCCCGTGCTGGCTGATCTGAAGGGCAGAATAACACTCATGTTATATTCTCTCATTTCTTGAGGAGGTTATGAGCCAAAAGAGAATTGTGTGGTAACTTGTTTTTACAGCAATGGAGAACTGATTGCCCATGGTTTAGAGCAGATTTCAGGTTTTGTATTTGTATTGTTTTATTTCTCTTTCTTTTGCATTATTTGTAAAATCTTCCATGAAGATTCAGACTTTTTTTTTTAAGTAACCAAAACAAATGTTTTCATATAGCCCACAACAGATATTGCTTCATAATTGCATTGTGCTATAAAATACAGCATATATGAAAGCTAAAGGACATAATAAAATCTTTGCTGACAAACTTAGTGAATGACAAAATTTGGTGGAACAATAAATAATGAGGAAGCCAATGTACTGCTGCAGAATAATGTATTCTCTAGTTAAATGCTTATAAGCCACTGAACATTTTAATACAATCAGCATCAGGTCTGGAAGTATCTAGCTGAGAAACTGCTACTGTTTTAGAAAGCTATGACCAAAAACCTATAGTCATCACACCACAGCCTCAATGTGCAGTCTGAATGTAACGAGATCAAAAAGCAATAGGGAGACCTTGCAGGATAAAAATTGGAACATATCCAGCATGGTGCTGGGGGTGGTTTGGTCCAGCTCACCAAATTGGGTATTGAAAACACAGACCTATATTTGTTGTGTAGGTCCAGCAAAGCAGTCCCAGGGTTCTGGATTTTCAGGATGCTCACCTCCCACCACCATCCTGGTAGCCATAGACATCACTGCCTGTCACCATCACTTCCTTTCTCTCATTACAGGTGACTGAGCTGTATCTTCCTGTTCAACGTGGCAGAAAAGGTTTCTCTGCCATACCCAAATTTCCTTCACAAGGAAAGCAATGTCACTTGCTCAGAGTCCTGTCTGGAAAGTCACACTTTTATATATATGAGATAGAGGGGAGAAAAAATACTTGCCTCCTCAGCATCCTGCCTGGGCCTTGTCTTGAATAAGATGATCCTGGAACACCAGCACACTCCTGAGAAGTACTGCAGGAAACCAAAAAGTTAGCTGGTCCTATACAAAGCCTAGGCAGCTGCACTATCACAATTCTGGTCTTCACATTGAATGGATAAGGAAATAGAAATACAAACAAAAGCTCAGAAGAAAGACACAGAAATGGCCTGAACAGAAAACCAGGCTTTTGAATGTGAGGACTGAAGATTTCAGCCAGCTTAACAAAAGGCTGTGCAGGCACAGCTAGGTGACTGCCCTTACATACAGAAAGACTTTCAAGGATGGCATCCTTTCCCACCTTGCTGAGAAAGTTGTGTGCAGACCAGCAGAATAGTTGAAAGTCAGACAATTTCAGTTTTGCTGAGAAAAAAAAAAAAAAAAAAAAAAAAGAGAGAGATGTGAGGCAATTTAACATTGTAACAGCTTTACCAAGAGAGCTAGTAGGCTCAGTGTGCTTGTACCCTTTAATATTTTTTCATTCTCTGTGTCTGGAATTCATTTGGATCGTCACAGTGGTCCCCATAGGTGTACGTGTACTTAAGATGTTTCTGTTTCTTTCCTGGCCTGTGAGAAGAGCCAGACTCCCTGCAACACCTCAAAAAGCTGATAATACTGGCAGCTGTGCTTTAAGAAAGTGTTTGAACCAACTCCAAGGTCTCCTGGCTCATGACCTGAAATGGTCAAAAAGAACTTTTCTACCAATGTTGTTCCCAGACATATTCTCAGTGTAATTTTTACCTTCATCTGAAATGCCAGCCTGGCCACTTTTCTCAGACATGGTCCATTTTTTCCACCTCCTCAGAAACAAAACAATCTATTTGCCTGGGCTGAGGATTACCCCTTGCTGACCCCCACCAACTTTTTTTCCCATGTGCTTTGGTACCAAGACCCAGACCTGAATGTATTGGACAATAGGAGAAAACAGTATGGTCACACTGCTGACACCTTTTCTATGCAATCTGTTTGGGGCCAGAATGATGCTTGTGAGTATTACTGATACCCCTATCTAAGTGGATTGGTGCCACGCTCAGCATCCCAGCTACTACTTTCTTTCAGTGTATGGTATAAGCTATTCATAACTCTATAATCTCCAGAATCCCATGGAAATTCAAGAGTACTCTTGGGAATCTTGTAAAAAAGTGTCTTATGCTCAGAAATCACAGGACCACGGAATGGCTGAGGGTGGCCCTCTGGAGTCCATCTGGTCCAATCCCTACTCAAGCAGGGACACCCAGAGCAGGTTGCCCAGGACCACGTCCAGGCAGCTTTTGAGGATCTCCAAGGAGGGAGTCTCTCTGGGCAGCCTGTGACAGTGCTCAGGGACCATACAATAAGGAAGTGTAATGAACTCAATAACCACATTCTGTGGACCTTCACCAGTTACTGGGGATGCTCAGTTGGATCAGCTTAAGCATTAGAAAGGTCTTTGTAGTGTTCTTATAGTATTATTATAGTTTATTATGTGCCAGAAGACATATGGGATTCATTTTATGGCCCTTTGGAATAACACAGTGTTCCTTCTTCAGCAAAACAGTCATCAAGAAAAATGACTATTCCTGCTTCCTGTCCGTCATCTCCTCTAGGATGTTCCCAGAGCCTTTCCGCAGGGGGGCCATGATCAAGACATGTGGCCCTCAGCTTCTCTGAGCCCCAGGACTTCTCAGCTCATAGCACAGCAGATCAGACACCACCACGAAGAAGTCACCTGGCTGCATTCCCTAATGCCAGTCCTCTCAGCATGGGTTTCTGCTCATCCAATACCTCTGGATTTCCCTGAAACAGACACACACCTCCAGCCAATGGCCCCCAAGGCACTTTGGGGACTGGGGTTGTGAATTCCTTTCTAGGAAACTGAGTCCACCTAATGTTAACAGAGCTCGGTTTCCCAGTGAAAATTCTACCCTTATAGGAAGATACCACGTGTAACTACAAGTTGCAGGCTCCTCCTAGGCTCTTCCTGCCACAGTGAACACAGAATCCAAGACATTCATAAAAACTGAGCAGACTTTAAAATGGAGCAGGGTAAGTGTTTTTGTTTGTTTGTTTATTTTTCAAATTTGACATCATTCCTTATTCCTCAGTGCCTGTTCTATTTCTCTGAAGGATGTATGAATTCTGCCTAGATTTCTACCCTAGCACAGCAAGATATTTTCTGTGAAAATACACTAGAACAAATTCTAAAAAAATAAAATAAAATATATATTTCTCTGAATCCAGGTTTCAAATACACCTGCTAGTTAAGAAAAGTAAAACCCGGTTCCATGCTTCCCATCTTATAAAAATAATTTGTAAGTGATCAAGGAGACCTCAGCAAGCTAGCATGTTAACTTCAGCTTAAGTTTATGTGTATCCTGAAGAGCTTTTCTAAAAGGAGACAAATGCAAATATGTACTTACTAACATCGATGAAGTGTTATGAAAAGTGTGATCTAGCTCACTGCAAGCTACCACTGATCATGTATGTTTTGCCTCTTATACACGACGATTTTAATTTTAGTTTTTATAATTTGTATCCTCTTTGTGACTGGAATGCTCAACAGGGGTCCTCTTTTTAAAAAACAGGATCTGCCAGCTGTTCCAATGAAGTTAATTGTATCAGAGGCACTGCAGTTATTTTTTATAATAAGTGTGCAGCAAAAACACATTATCAAAACACTTGCTATTGGACACAGTTCTGAGGACAGCTGGAGCTTCCTCCCAGTTTTAATAACAAAAAAAATGAACATACTTCAGAAATCGTAAAACCATCTTAAATAGAAGGGAATTAGTTCTCATTATTCAACTCCCAACACTACGCTCTAGCTGAAACCGTGCCTGCAGTTTCTGAATATAAAAGTACTCACAGTTCTTTACTTTTATTCCAGATTTTAGCAAATAATTACATCAAAACAAAAACTTAATAATCTTCAGATAAGGATCCACACGTGACCAAGCTTATCTGAATGGCATGCCTGAAGCTTCTGAGGTTCACCTGAAACAAATCATGTATTATTTTGTTGCTGTTGTTGCACAGCAAAGGTATCAACAAATTGCTCCCTCACTTAATGCAGATTATCAAGAGTCATAGTCATTGACATTTGATACATCATGCTTTGCTGAAGTATAGCTCATAGGTTCAAATGCAACCACCTGCATAACAGGGATCCAGCATAAATTCTATTGGTTATTAATACTATTTGTTGGGTTTGAGGGGGTTTGCTCTTTTTTTTTTTTTTTCCTGTTGTTGTTGTTTCAAAAACTCAGATAAAGCATATGCAGCGAGTTTTATTTGGGATAGACCATACAGAATTTTACTCTGTATAGGCACAGAATCAAAAGGGGGGGGGGGGGGGCAGGGTGCTGTTTGGGGGCTGGAGGTTATATATTTTTTAAAAAATCTGTTAGACACTGATGAATAACATAAAACACATGCTCTGCCTCAGTAACAGTGGTTTTGTACTGTGCTTTACGAATGGTAACAGTTTTATAAATTACAAAACAGGCCATGGTAAAGAGTAGCAGTAAAGTTACCCACAAATGTGCAGTATCTAAACATACTGTGGTGACAGAAGTCACTTTTGATTAAGAATGATGATAACGGGAGAACATGGAGATTCATCAGGGAAAAAGAAGTGGAAGAATTCCTACATTTACCAGTGTCAATAGACCTCAGATGAAAGTGTAGAAAGAATTAAACACAATTCAAAAATAAAAATAAAATAAAATAATAAAATGCAGAATAATGTTGGAATAAATTTTGAATATATGAACTCTATGGAAAGAAAATTATACAATAATAAGGCTACTGAAATTTCAGAAACAACCTTCTTTCTATGGGAAACTATCCCGAAAACCTGGCTTTCATGACAGCAAAAGCAATTGTGCTTCTAACTTTAGCAAAAAGAGCATTTCACTGTGAGTGTGGATGATCCAAGCTCTGAGGTCAGGTCTGACCACTCTGAAAGCCAAAGTAGCAAATTAGAAGCAGCCAAATAGCCAATATCTGACAGAATTTTCTTGTTTTCCAATGTTGTTGAATGCCTGCACTTTTGTAGATTATGAAAGCCAGTGGAACTTATGTTTAAATTATTTTCTGGTGCACAGGCACCTGATCTAATTCATGCAAAGATTATGGGTAGATCATATTTACAAGCTTTTGGGCCAAGATGTTGGTTATAATTTAGGTAAAAGCAAGAAAACTCCATCAGCAGTAAAATGCCAACTTGTTTCCAATAAAAATAATTACATACAAGCAACATCAAGGGTAAGTAAGCTACTTATCAAATTTAACTTACCCAAGTGTATCTCCAACTTGTAGCAGGTACCATTAAAGTACAGTATAGAAAATCATTCATCATCAATGTGACCTCTAAGCGTTAGAGGAATAGTCATATTCAGATAGCTTTTAATGAAGTGTCAAGGTTTCTTTTAGTTCTGGATCATGGATTTAAATTATAGGGAAAATTATATTTATTATATTCCTTAGGAAAACAAAAACTTTCTTTAAAATGTTTTTTGCTCTGTTTCCCTTTACAGCTTCCCCATCAGCAAATATTATGCAGGAAGAGAAAGATTTTGGTATTCTTATGAAAGCCCCCAATATGATCTGACTGTACTACTGTGTGTAATCATGTCCTTTCTAGCTCATTAGTACACTTAAAAGTGACCCTTTAAAAAATACAATAATGATATCAATGAGCTCCCATTTTCACAAGTCTTTTCTACTTTCAAAAATGACTTTTATAAACCTTAAAAACTGTTCAAATGACTGTGCACACTCTTAAACTACATTTCAATTCAAGCTGGTAGAGACTATAAATTATCTTTGCAAAAAAGCTGAAGTGGTTTAGCTAGAGTGATCTGCAAACTGCTTGAATTAATTCAGTTGGGCCAAAGGGACACGAGTATTTAAGGCAAAGACTTTTCAGGTCAAGGCAAATCCAGATGACTTGCCTAAAACTGCTGTTGAAGATGAAGCCAACCTTATTTAGTCCTGTTGCATGAACTGGGGCCTGCTAGACAGGGATATGAAAAAATCACTCCACCCACTGCTCTCCAGAGTAAATCCTGCAATGAATTGGCAGTTAATGGTTTAGGGAATTCTTGAGCTGGGGGCCACTGGATCCATGCTACCTAATAAGCCTGGGCAAGTCTGTTCTGTTGAATTTGCCTAATATTTTTCTATATGTTTATACTTTGGACACCACACTATCTTGTGGAAATGAGAACCACAATTTAATCTTTCACTAATTATACTCAATTTGTTTTAAACATGCTGTTCAATAATTTCAGTCAGTGCTCTCCTTTTATTTAACTGTGGCAATTATTGAATAAATTCTCTCTCCATCTTTATATAAATTTCTGTTTTATTGATATTTGGATGTTTTTCCCCAGTCTTAACAGTCTGAGTCTACTCAGATTCTGTATAGTTTTTCTGTGCTGCTGGGGACATTTGTTGCCTACCTTGGCACTTTTGGTACTTTTTGAATTTCTCCTATATCACTTTGAGATATGATGGTAAGAAGTACAAATAGTGCTTCAGAGCAGTATTGCTTATATACTATATACTGGATTTATACAGAGATATAATGATGCTTTTTGATTTTTCCAAAAAATAACTAACATTCTTTTCAATATTTTAACTACTTATTTTTGTCCTAGATACCTCTGAAAGTAGAATAATGAGGTAAAGGGGAAGATGGTATGGACAAAACACTCCTCAAGCCTGTCAGTAAGTACTAATGAGTTGTGATGAGGAGTCCCTGACAAAATCTAAGGCTACAATGCAGACAATTAATTTAATAGAACATATGTATAGCTAATATGTGTTATGATATGTAATTTGTAGAAGATTGAAAAAGGCTTCAGACTGTAATAACCCAGCAAGTTCCTTAAATAGCAAAGTTAATGTTTGCCTTTCCTGCAAGATAAGCTATCAATGCACTATTTAAATTCAGAATCACTGTACTCAGGTGTTAGAATAAAGAGAAGAGAGAGAAAGGTAGGAGGATTTATCCCGAACCTAGAAAGTGTAAAAAAAAAAAAAAAATAAGGGGATGCCCACGAAGGATTTGCCTATGGGAAGCATACATTTCCACCTATCTGAGTAAAGGACTGGGGTCTGATGGGGATAGCTGCTGGTAGGAAAGAGGGAAGATGATTATTCTTTGAAATCTGAGGGAGGCCCCAGAATTTAAAAATAAAATAAAATAAAATAAAATAAAAAATAATAAATAAATAAGAAAGTTTTGTTTTATGCAACCTTTTCCCATCCCTGTAGTAAGTTATCTGACTTGAAGTTTGGCTTAATAACTGCTGTCATTTTTGTCATTCAGCCTGCTCAGTGTTATTGCAGTAAACGGAGTGGAATGAAGATGTCAGGATGTGGGTGAACTGTCTCTTCAGTAGCAGGGATTTCAGAGAGAGCAGTGTGGATTTGTATCCTGGGTGGATTTGGAAAATGTAGGGGCTTATGCACGAGTCATGTCACACTGTAAACACCTGTGTGATGACAGCCATCAGGGTACTGAGTTTTAGGAAAAACCTTCCTCTTATGTTTGCAGACCAGTAATCTTTCTGCACACCCCCATAACATTGCATTTTTCCTCTGCATTGAAAGCACTTCAAAGTCTGTCACTTCGTAGACAGAGTTCCTTTCACAAGACATTTGCAATATCTGTTGTTGGTAAATCTCCAAGCAAACACTATTTTCCACCACTTCTTACATGTTGCATCTGCTCCAGGAAGAGCAGTCTTTAAATATTCACCAGTCTTGACTCTTATAAAGATCACTTCTGCTATAGTACCCGAGGGGTATCCTATGTTGGGGTATTGTGACTATTTTCTAACTTGGATTTATAGTTTTATTTATTTTAGCACCACCTCATCTACCTGTCTTTATTCATCCAAAGGTATAATTCAACTGGCCAGATAAAGACTATTGTAATGTCTATGTGCATATATTAACAAGTCACCCTAGTTCCATCTACTCAGTGGAGATAATCAGCTACTTTAAAAATAATCCCACCTGAATACATAAGTTTAAAATATGGCAAAATTAAACACGCTCTCAAAATGTCTGCTTATTTCCAGTAACTGTACTGGGATCCCTGAGCTGAGGCTTTCACAAGTCTGGTTAAAAGAATCCTACCCCTCCATCTCTTTTGTCATGGGTGAGCATCTGAAAACAGGAACTATTCTTTTTTTTTTTTTTTTTTTTTTCTGTGCTTGTATGTACATAAACACTCACTGACAGCACAGCAGTCTCATATATAATAATAACAGAATGTTATCCTGGTTTTAGATTATTTTTTCTCTTTCAGTTTTAATAGCTTCTACTCTTATCAATTTCTGCAACGTCTAGTTTAAGCCAATAGGTCCAATTCCATTCTAGTTGCTCTCATAACCAAACTACAACATACTTAACTAACAGAAATGCATTTCTTGTAAGCTGTTATATGCTGTGGTTGAAAGCCACTCATACCCCTTGTCACAGCTGCAATCATTGTAATTATGTTGTTAGTGCATTAGCTGGCTTCAATCTGAAGCACAGTGTTTGTTCTCAATAGATGTCGTATGGTTGAAAGGCACCATTTAACTATGAGTCACCCTTTATTGATGTAATCATTCTTACTTTATGAACACAGATAATTAATATAAAGCTTGTCTGTATGCAGCATTGGCAATCTCTCTTTGGCAGAATATTTTTCTTGAGCAGAAACATCTTTCCGAAACAGTCATTTCATGCTTTTTTCTAACACTTGTCTGTTTACCATTCTGTTTAACTCTAACAGCTGAGGCAGGAAAACATAATAAGCTCTTACTTGCTTTTATCTGTTCTTGTAGAAGAGCTTGTAGTCTTTATACTGACGAGGACTATCTTCTTCTTTAACTCCTAAAAGCATAAGGAAATCTTTATCTTTAAACCTGTGATTAATTAATTAATTATCTTAAAATATTTTAGACCTTAACAAACCCTGTAATCTGCCAACCTAAGAGACTACCACTTCCTTGTGCTGGAAGACCAAAACTGCCTTCCTAATAAAAGTCTGTTAGCATGGGGTTACCTGCAGTGAGCTCCATTACAAAAAGGAAGGTTAAATGCCAAGCTGGTTAAGGAGAGTGACTAGTTTATGTCAAGTGATAAATAATTGCATGTTAGCTGAGATGTATGTTTTTCTCCCAATTTATAATGCAATAGAACTGGTTAGAAAAGTGTTCAAACGTTAGTTTTAAACCCTGTTAACCAAGCTAACACTTATTTAATATCAGCATATATATTTAAATGTTAAAGCCAAGGAGAGAAAGAAAATAAAACACTCAGTTTATACCTGCATGATTCTGTGAACTCTTCTTACTCTTGTGAATTTAGCCAGCCAACCCCAGAGGTGAAATGCAACTAAGCAACCCAACTTCTCTGTGTGTGAGCTCTTCTTCTTCCTCACACCCTTTTCCTTGTTTCTTTCACTTGTGGCTTCACATCTGAAACTGTGTCACAGTTTCTCAGGGAAGAAACCTTGTGCTTTTTATCTGCTTCATAAAGCATTTACAGAATTGGGGGGACTCCATAAATAGTAATAAAAACATGAGTAATAATAAAATGTAATGGGTAGATAAATTTAGGTTATGCAAAGATGCAGAATGTACCCGCACTGTTGTCTGGGCAGCTTGCCTGTTGTCAGGTACTTTGCTGTGAGCTTAGGTTTTGATTTTGATGTTAGAGGTCAACTCTGCTATCATCATTGTGATAAAATAAAAAAAGCAGGAGACTAACTCTGCAAAAATCTCTGGTTCTTCCTATTTGGCAAATAGTCCATTAACATTGCTACATTGCTACTACAAAAGAAGAAAAATGGAAAAAGAGCAGAGAAACGTTCTACAACAGTCATAATTCACATACAAAAATGAGAAAAGAAAGCACCAAAAACAAACAAACAAACAAACATATTTACATTGTTTTCTTTTGTTCAGTTCTCCAAACACAACAGTAGTAAATTCATTAATTTCATATCCATAAATGTTCATAGTTAATTTTATAACTTGTCTTGTTTGTCCATTTGGGATTAATGTTAGCATATTATCATCTTTAAATTAATAAGGTAATAGTCATCCCTGGTGACTCATCCTTAAATCCAGTGGAGTGACAACAGGTGAAGTCATCACAGTAAATGAGATATCATATTTCCTCCCACAGCTTCTGTCTTCCATAGGCTTAATTTAATTTGCAGTGTCCCCTGATTTCACTTGGTCTCATTTTTGTCCTGCTTTCCTAGCCTGCAAGCAGCCATTAAATCACTTTTCTTTCTTTATATCCTTGCTAAAATGCATGCTTTCTTTCCTAGACTTCCAGATGGATCTAAATTATCTTGTCTTCACTCCAGACTCTCTCATTACTGTGTCTAAGCCATTGCTTCACCATTCAGTGCATCATCCCCTTTCGCCCATCAGTTCATTTTGAATTTCCAGTCTATTGATCTCTCTCTTTGTGTATCTCCAAATTTTTCTTCTATCTCTCAGCCTTCATTCCTTTCTAGTACTGTTAAGAACTGACTCCTTTCTTTTGCACCAAGTAGTTTTGCCTCCTCTTGGTCTTTTTCCTGTCTCTCTTCAATCACGAACATCCAAAGAAAGAAAGAAAGATTAAATGAGTAAATACATTGAATGAAATTCAGAGAGGCAAAGTGCCAATATGCTAAGATTTGAACAATCTTCACTGAGGAAGAACCAAGGTATGAGACAAAATCACTGATGGGAATGCCTGTTAAACGTTTGTCTCCAGTTACATTTTGTTATTATACTCTTTGATAAACTAGTTTCTTTTCCATGTAATTATTCCTGGATTGTTTGTTTTTTGCAGGTTTTGATGTTGTTGTTATTTCTTTCTTAAATCAGGTTTTTATATTCTATATTTTCTATACTGTAATTCAAAGAAAGATAAGGCCAAATTGTATACCCAGTCATGCCCATGAAATACAACTGAAATAACAGTAGATTAGAAATTGCCCCATTTCATGTAATTCTATTTGGAATCTTCAAGATATGTTGAAGATAATGTATTCATCCTTCAGAGTGCTGATGTTTCCCTATACATTTGTAACATCTGTACTGCCATCTGTGATTGCAAAGTTGTTCAGCCTCCATGTCTCTTTTGCATATACAGATTGATTTCTGGAGTTACATTCTGATGAGTCAAATACAATGAAATAATTTCAAGGAATTATTTTTTGAAGTGTTGCCAGCCTATGTGCAATAAAATTCCTGAAATAAGTCTTAATTAATTAATTTGAACGCACACAAAAATGAGTTGTTGAGTTCATATATTCTTCCTGATTGAATTGTTGCACAAATAAAAACCCATTAATAATGGCAATGAAACAACAGTTTTAAATTTCCTTCAGTGTTCCTAAGATATTTCTACCTTAGGAAATATAAATTCATGGTTAAAACTAGTCGTTTGAGGAAATAAGATGAAGACTCAAAGGATGGTTAATGTTAAATGGAAGAAATGTTTGCCAAAAAAAAAAAAAAAAAAAAAAAGGAGAAGAAGAAGAAGAAAAAAAAGATTGCCCAAAGGAAAATCTTGACACAATTTAAGACCAAAGTAAAGTTCAGAATGTTCAAGTTGGAACATATCATTTTGCTATGGGAAATTGATGACAGGTTAAAATGAAAGCATTTAAAAATGTGTAATTAATAACAATCATGAACTTCCATTAATAATACAGCACTTTGTTCTGAGAATAAAGTAGGTTCATTTAATGAAAACTATAAATTATACTTAATCACACATTTTTGGTCTGTATGCATTTATAACATTTTAATACTTTGTCCTAGTTTGACAACGGAGCCTGCTTTTAATAGCAGTATCAGCCATTTCTTGCCCAAAACTAAAAAGCAGGAAAAAGAATTCTACGGGATATAAACCCACTTTGAAAAGTGATTTCCACAAATGCATGCTGAAAGTACTCTCCCAGGGATTTTAGAGCCATTTGTTGTGATCTCTGATTGCAAGATTAACCCAGGTTTCAGAATGGAACTCTTTTAACTTCTACTTTTCTAAGAAGAAAGAGGAAAAAGTGATCTACTGTACTGTAAGTGGGTGTAACTCCATTGATTTACACTATCTTTAAATTTGATGAACTTAAGCTTTTGTCTACTCTGTTGCTTCCCTGTAGCAGTCAAGGATTTATACACATGCAACACAGAATGTTCAATTTAGTAAAATTGCCTTTTCAAAACTCTATAGTCAAATGTTTAACTGAAAGTGTTTGGGGAACAGATGGACTATTTAATTGTTGATTTTTTTAAAAGTCCTTAAAACAAATAAACAGCCTATTTGAATGCAGTTTTGCTTGAAATAGTCTCAAGGGTATAACTGTTGAAGTATGAATAAATGTGTCTACAACTACATTTTTACTGCTTAGGCAAACTTAGAAGCAATTGAATGAAAGTGTAAATATCACTGCATATAACATGGCTTCTCCACACTACAAGTAGTGAAAATAATTTAAAATTTAATTGTATTTGTAACTAGTATATGTGTTCCTTGCATGAAAAACCGGACTCAAGGGAATTGCAGTCTCCTGTGTTCCCTACTGTACTAAGAAAATATAATAGAAGAGCACAGAAACATAGAGGAAAACATCCCTACAGCAATGCAAAGTTTGTTTTTCTCAAAGGTACCAAAGGCTACTGTCATGTAGTTCTGAACTTCAACTCTAAGACTGAAATAGAGAACTGCCTCTAACTCTACCCAAGGTTGATGTCATTTGTGAGGTGTTTTCATCTGTGTCATGGGTATAAATTAGGCTAGAAGTATACGTGGAGTAATGATGGGCAGTACTAGATCTCTGTATATTGTTCATAAGGCACCTTCAACAGAGATTGCAAAAAACTTGCAGACAATCATTGAAAGTGCTTTTCAGCCCCCACAGTGAGTTCAAGTGAAGTAGAACAATGATGTTTACACTGAATGGTGAAGAAGACTGCATAAAATTACTACATTCCCCAACAAAAGAGACCATCTTTGTATAAATAACTTTTAAAAAGTACAATTCACAAGGACAGTTAATGTTTTGACATGACTTAGAGCAGTAGCTGCTCTGGTTTGTGCAGCCCAGCAGCCACTGATATTTATAGCATGAGGCAGGGTAGGATGTGGCATTTAGTTGTAGTGAGTTACCTTACTTGTCCTATTCCCACTTCAATTCTCTGTCTTATAGGCAGTGGCCCGTCTCATTTCCTAGCTCAGTAAAGGAACATTACTAAGCCTCTGGGCTTCTGGAACCAATTGGATTACATACTTTGAATATAACATTTCCAAAGGTGTATTTTTGAAACATTTTTTTTTTTTTAAATAGCTTTATCCAGGAAATATGCTCATTCTGCCAGATATGATATTCTCAGAGATGTAAACATGCTCAACTAAAACAGATTTTATAACGTGTTTCATTCTATGCTCATTCGTGAAGTTTCTTCAGCATCTCAGAGCTAATTTTTAGAAGAATGCAATTAAGACAAAGACAAGTTTAATTTCCTGCTAAAGAGAAAGCACAAACTATTCTAAATGCACTGGTATATAGTTCACGCAACCATTGAAATAGAGAAGGATGTTTAAAAATAATACAAGCATTCTTTGAAGCAAATCAACCTAAACTCCACTGACTAAAAAAAAAAAAAAAAAAAAAAGAGGCAAATTTAATATATTTACAGAACAGCCCTATACTTATTTTGTTCTCTCTATTATCTTCAGTATTTCTGAGTTGGGAAAAAATTACCACATCTTTATCTCACACTTTTTCATCTCTCATCACAACAGCCTCAGCCTTTCATCAGATTTGTCTCTTGTATGGACACCCTGAATCACACATGCCCAAAACTAAGTGTCCTATTAATATCAGCTTCTCGCACAACAAAATGTATGTGCTGCACAAGCAGACCTCTTTCATCTCCTGGGAAACCAGACAAGAGTGTAGCCAGGAGCAAAGACCTTTCAAGACACTAAGTGAGGGTGAGATGTAAAGGAGTCAGTGAGCTGAGCATTTCCTTGGCTTCTACTCTACCCTTGGCACGACTCTGTGCTTTCCTGGCTGGTAGACTCTGAACTTCTTCATGAAAATCATAGCAGACAAGGTCAGCTGTGTCCTTTGCCTTCTCTCTTCCCACTTGTCCATGGGGTGGACGTTCCAGAGGAATGACACCTATCCTCTCTGATTGGAACAATGTTCATCACAAGTTACACTCAGCAATGAGTACAGAGTGCACCGTCATAGTACATGGTGCCTGCCAAACAACATAATCCTACAATATGCAATTTCACCCTGCTCAAGATGACCTCTCTTGCTGTCTGTGATCTGGTCAACTCTGATTCCTCCAATTAAGTGATCAGGACTGGCTATTTAGGGCCATCTTTGTCTATCTGTAGTTTCCTATTTGTCTCCCATGGCAGAAATTACCATGCACTTAATGTCTGCTAACGTTGAAAATAAAGTTTAAAAATCATTCTCTACACTTAAATCATTCCCGTTCCCAAAGTGTCTTGCTGTTTTCTATCTGGACACTCTGCCTTAACAAGATTCTTAGTCCGGGACCCAGGCCAAACCAGGTGAGATACTCCAAAAGCTTACCCACATTTATTTTCCTTGGAGATGATGGAGGTGATATTATTTTCATCTAATTTAATATATCTACTGTGTAAACAGTTACCTTTCACTTAGGCTCCCTCTTTAATTAACACAATGAAACAACCCTATCTACAGCACAACCCATATAAACTATTTTACTCATCAATCTTAAGAGATTAAATATGTCTTAAAGTGCCTATTCTTCTCCATTGAGAGTGTAAAGTCTGCACAACTGATGTGGTCTACCAATGCCAACGGCTGAGGCTTACTTCCTTCTTATTTCCCTCATTCTAGGCAGCCTGAGATGCTTTTAATTATTTGTGGACAGCCAAAGACACCTAGTATTAAAAGTATGTAGGCACCCATTCAGGCCATACCAAAGAGATGCTCCAGTGACTCCACACGGGCAGCAGTTACTACCCAGTTAGACTGCATATATGTGCCAGAGTTCACATAAAAACAAGTAGCGATCATCAGGTAACCGTGGCTCCATCTATTTTTTTTTTCCTAATTGTCTAGCTATCCCTGTTTCTTTAGCATTATCAGTGCCAGTACCTAACTGCTTTTTAATGGAACCACTTCCAATCAGTACCTCTGTTACTACTCAACCTATTAAAAAGCAAGTATGCTTTTTATTTGCCTTTTTATTTTTATTTTTTTATTTTTAGTACTATTAGTATATGTGCCTGTTAGTGGACAGATAGTTGTTTTTCTGCTTTCTTTTGATTCCTGTAGTTATGTTTGGCAGATGTTTCTCATCTTTAAACAAAGCTATAGAGAATCATTATTTTCTTTAATTAAAATTGTTGAGAGCTGAGTAAGAACAAGCTCAGTAGGGAAAGTGTAGATGAGTGTATAACAAAGACCAATCTTCTCCAAATAGAATAGAACTTGCTCTGATGAGGGAAAAAAAAAAAAAGAAAAAAAAAAAAAAAAGAGAGAGAGAGAGAAATCGATATGAGAACCAGTGGTAAACCATTTCCCTAACAGCCTCCACAGAAGCTCAGGTTAACAGTAGGACAGCCTTGCTCAACAGCATCCAACACCAGCTCTCAGAGGTGACTCAAAGACAGCATCAACAGCTCTGACGCTAGCTGCAGTTACGGACAAGTAGATCCATTGGAAGATACCTGCCCATTTCCCTTTCCCTGGACCACATGAGGCTCCAGCCACTTCTCCTGCTTCCACTACTTCCGCAAGTTCTTTACAGACTGTATTGTGTCCTACAGAGCAATCATTGTCTCCGCTTTGCACACTGCTGGAGGCAGGACACAGGACTGGGGCAGGCTGTGACTGAGTGAGCCTGCAGAGAAGAAAAGGTCATGTTGTTTCTCTTACATCGGGAACCATAAAGGATAAGGCAGTCTTTGCTAGACGCAGACTATGAAAGCATCCTCCCTCCAAGGCCATGCTTTCCTACTTTTTAACAGAGTTCATGGGAAAGGAGTCCTGGATGGGCTAAATCTCAAAGTCTCAAAGTTTGGGAACCCAAAGAGGTGGCATGGCCCTGTTGCCAGACCTGGAGACCTCATTAGGTATAAAACTGGGAGCTAAAATGGATTCAGAAGGAGGGCTAGTAAGTGAAAGAAAGAGAGGGAGGGAGAGGCATTCCTGGTCTGTATCTGTGACTGCATGCTTAAATCTAAGGTAACACAACCTTTTGTGCACTGCCCTGGAGTGAAATCTGGTATCCAGCCAGATGCAGCCTGCTTTACCTCAACACCCCGTTAGCAATATGAAAACACCGTAACACTATATTTTCCAAGTGCACACCTTTTCTCAGAGTATGAACTAGGCTTTGCACTATCTGAATATTCAGAATTTCTGATACAAAAGGAAGAAATTGCTGTAATTTATGTAACAAGTCAAATGCTATTTAAGAGTGTAGTAACAGTTCAGTCAAGGAAACAAAAATAATTACCAATTAAACAATGCAGCCTCAGCATATCAGAGAAGGTTAGTGATGACTTCGTAAGAAAGAGAAGGCAATTCAGCAGCTCAGGTATAGCTTCCTACCATCTAAAAAAGAATGTGCATAAACAATACTAGATACCATTAAAGAACCCTTCTGTATCAAAAAAAAAAAAAAAAAAAAAAGATATAAATTAAAGAGTTAAAACACATAAAGTGGGAGCCTTGAATTTTAATTCTCTCCCACACCCCAGAGCAATACAACAGCTCTGAGTAGCACAGAGATTTTGAGAGCATCTCAGTCTCTGCAAGCTCCATCTCAGCCATGCTGCCTTTTGTAAAGACAGCAGTAGGGCAGTAATGATGAATCATGCAATCTGCATTGATGCACAGAAGACTGTGATACCCATGTCCCCAACACCAAATCACTGGGGTGAGCTACGGACATGAATAAATTTTGAATTTTTCAATATATTAGAAAGAAAATATCTCTATAATGATAAATCTTGAAGTCTGATGGAGTGGTGTGGCAAAGGACAAGTATGCTTCTATGGGGTGGTATAAACAGGGTTATATGTAAGCTTGCAGATGTAGGTGAAGATCTTTCTCTCTTTCTCTTTCCAGTACCCCTTTCCACCCCTACTAAATCTGATATTTCAGGAGGGAAGCACTAAGGACTCTGAAAGCGCCGTAACAATTTTGCATAGATTTTGCTGAGAACACAAGCTTTAAGATTCTTGCCCATGGCAAAATTAAATAGGCATGGTGACAAAAAGAATACTCTGTTAAAGAAATGTTAAATTAAATGGGTACCTTAATTTAGTTGATTGGACTGGCAGAAAATGTTTTCCGTTAGAAATCACTGATTCCCATTTCTGAAAATGAGCAACATTAAATTATTACCTAGGAAGCTGGGGTGAAACATTCAGGCACAAAACAGCAGCTGCCCTCCACAACTTTAAGAGCTTGTGTAATAGCCCAGAACACAAGTGTGATACCCCCATTGTACACAACAGAGGAAAGGCTGAATTGCTGCTAGAAATGGCTGTCAATTCCCAAACGGCTTCTGAGTAAGAAAAGAGCTTTTAAGAAGTGAACAAGAAGAGGTCTCTCATGCTGTATTATTTCTTAGCATCCTGAACAACAACAATGAAACATCACATCCAGGGGGATGTTCAGATGTACTAAAACTGATTCCAGCTATCATAGTCCAAAAATGTGACTGTCAGTTCATGGTAAGTCTCTACTGTAATGCCTCTTGTGTGGGAAGCCTCTTCCTTCCTACCTTCCATTTCCTTTTCCTATCCTTTATTTGCTGTGCTTGTGATTCTATCACCTCCACTCAATTTTCTGTTACTTTGCTTGCAGGGGCAAATTGGCTTTTTGTCCATCTGTTCTCTATCTTGTCAGCGTGTTTCCCCTGGGCTGCTGCATTTGCTTCTTTATTTTTTTAGTGATATTAGCTTCAGTTGTTGCTTTGCTCCTTTTATTGCATAATGCAGTTTCTGACCCAGCAACATCTACCCTTTGTTGAAAGGAGTTTCTGTTTCACCTATTCTCTAAATAAATATCTCTGACTACCTTCAATTCCTAGTAGATATTCTTTCAATCACTTAAGATGCTGTTTATCAAGACATATTTTCTCAAGCAATAGTAACCCAATCTGGTTCTCCTTGTCTCTCTGTTCTCTAGCTTCTGCTTTATCTAAGAAAGTATCAGATGTCCTGTAAATATAAATAAATTTTACTTCTTCTTTGTTGAGGTTGAAACACTTAATTTTTTAGGTTAATACAATTTATTCAACTATTTATTAGTTGAATAAAATAGTCTGTATAAATGGCTAAAAGTATTCTTAAATTTTTATTTTCCAGTGATTTCAGTAAGTTCTACTTAGAATGTCTGAAAACCAGCTTACATCACAACATACTCTCTGATAAATCTTAGCAAAATTCTCCCTAAACTAGTGAGGACTAGGAGGGAGAAAAGGTGGAAACAAGCTGACCCCACTGCCCTTTTGAAGAGTCTGTCAAATTTCACTGCTCTAATGATAACAAACCTTTGCATTTTCAGATTGAATTACACCTGAGTAAACAGTAGCATTCCTTGCCAGGGAAAAAATCCTACTGATTTATTGACTGCTTCTTACAATGGGTATGTGTGGATTTTTTTTTTTTTACAGATCACAATTTCTGTCAAATTTTCATAAATAAAATAACCTGATACTATTGCAAATATTAATCCCATACTATCTTCTATATTTACTTCTGTGAGAACCAGTGGAGTAAAACATTTAAAATACTCAGGTGCACAAATGGTTGAGCTTTATAATGAGATCTCTGAAAGAATGGAATAAGATATCAAAGAAGGAGGCCAAGGAATTAAAATGACTCAAGGCTGAGATGCATTATAATATCCAGAGTCTGATTATACAGATTACAATAGATAACACTGAAAAAATAAACAAACAAACAAACAAACAAATAAATAAATAAATAAAAAGATGGAAAGAGATTTCATCTTTCAGTGCAAGCATTAGATGGGTTAGGAAAAAGAAACTCCTCCTGATGGAGGTGAGCCTGTATTTGTCCTTAGGGATTTTTTCCTCCTCCCTTGGATATATAGGTTATTGACCTCCAAAGCCAAAAGCTGAGAGATCTATGGAACTTACCCTCTGTCGTTCAATGAACATAGTTCAAGCATTAAACTGAAAGATTTGCAGGAAGAATGTCTTGGCACCTCCAAGGAAACAATGACTTTACAGACCACATGGCAAACCAAAAGTATTGAGTCCATCACAGTGCTGAGAGGATAGAAACGTGTAGTGTGAAGGAAAGATAAGCAAAGTGGCAGAAAGGAGCACACATTTGATCTCAAAATGGATGGAAAACTCTAACATTCAAGCAGACTGCTATGCTGACAGTTTTGTAAAAGACTTTGATGAGGTGACATTTTGCCTGACTGAAATGCTAAAGCTAAGCAATGTAAGCATTTTCTTCTACTATGCAACTACACTATTTGTGCCCATTTGTTAGACTTTGCCATGTGGACTAGAGGTTGCCACAGGGCTGGGGGGAGAGTGGGAAGGAGGAGAAAGATGTGATATGATTCCAACTTTACCAAGAGTTAATTACCCTAAATCTAAGTAGTTTTGTATTCTTTGTTGAATTTTCTTCATATTCAGGAATGATATAAAAGTCTCTGCCCTGCCTGTGAATGTACATGTTTCTGTAAAATTTTGATAACACATTATATTTAAAGCCTACTGCTCTCCATGCCAACAGGTAGCAATTAAAAGTGGCTGCTCTGCCTGGACAAGTCAGAGCACCTTCAATTCAAAAGAGCCTACAGAGCAAACCAATAGAACCTTATTCTCTTAGATTAAGACACCATTATTTATACTGAAAAACACACTGAGTAGTCAGCTAGTCAGCTTCTGAATTAGATTATAACATACAATGAGTATCTGCACAGTAAGCTGTAAAATAAAATAAAATAATTTAAATAAAATAAAATAAAATATGAAAAAAGATTAATACTGTCACTGCAATTAAATGGTCTTCTCCCGGAGGAGGGAAACTGGTCATTTTGCTATAGCAGCCAAGATATTTCAAACACTTTTCATTGCCTGCAGATGCTGATTTAAGGCTCTTCAGAAAGTACTGTGCTTTTAAGAGAAACCAAAAGCAATGCATATAATGGGCCTGTGACAAAGAAAGACATTGATTTTAATTGCATTTCAAAGTGTTACATTATTCCAGATGAATGCTTGTCACAAGTACAGAGATCCAAAGTTCAAAATAGCATTGTTTTAAAAATCAATTTATGTACAAAACTTTTAATTGCTTACAGGTTAACTTCAGTGGGGTTTAGTCTTCATTTTTGTTTTGTCTTTTTAATTGTTCTTCTTTTACCAGATATTACACACTGGTTCACTCTGAAACTGGGAACTTACATTCTTGATTCACAGAGTAGTTCCACCTTTTGTAAAGTGTGTTTTTTTTTGAGCATGTTCCAATTTTTTACAATTTTATATTTTCTTACAATGCAAGTTATAACTTTCCTTTACACAATGAGCAATTACTTATGCCCTTCACTATTATAATGAGATTTCAAGGCACCAGAGATGGGATTTTCAAAAGTGTTCAAAGATGGATTAGCTCTACCCCCAAGGCAATAGGAGCTTTACAACTGATTTTCATGGGAGCAAAATTAGACTGACACCCCAGGCTTAGGAATATCCTACCAGTCTGATGGTTTTGCTTGTTTTTATCTACACTGCTCTCACAAACACATTTTGTTTCATACATATAGCTCTTACCAAAATAAGGCAAGATGACTAGAAATTCACAGCTGGGACAGATGCTAAAGTACAGATGCAATGACAGCCAGTCTTATGTTGTAACCTTGTGACATCCTTTAGTCAAAGCAAACCAGAGGTTAAAAACAATGTTTACACATGGTAACAGTTGTATTCAGTTATGAAAAGTAGCTTTATGGAAAAAAAGAAGAAAAAAAAAAAAAAAAAAAAAAAAGGGGGGGCACATCAGTGGCTAAAAAAAAAAAAAAAAAAAAAAAAAAAAAAACAAAAGGGGGGGCACATCAGTAGCTAAAAAAAAAAAAAAAAAAAATCAGGGAAAAATTCCTCTTTTTAATACATCTCCCATTGCTCTGATCCACAAAAAATGATTCCAAACTTCAACTAATTGGTATATTCTCAGTGTCCGTAACTGGGCTTGCCCTGTGTGCCCAACATAGAAAAATAAAAATATTAATAGATGGTTAACACCTTAGCCTGTTTGGTTGTTTTTGTACTGTTGGACATTATTAAAAACACTGTGCAGAAAGGAGCACAAAATAAGACAACTTTTTCAAGCTTTGTCCCTTGTTTAAACTTCCTTGTCACAAGATGTTCTCTGCTGTTCATTAAAAGCAGCTCCTTCTGTATCTCCCTTGATAAATCTGCCATTTCATCTCCTCTACTTCCTCAAAACCAAACAATTACTTCAAGAGGTTGAGCTGTTTTAAAGCTGGTGTTTTAAAGAGCAAAGCTGGAGAATCTTCTTCAGTTATTGATATTGATATATGGTCTCTGTATGTGACTCAGTGGTATAAGGAACTGTGACAGGGTCCATAAACATTTACTTCATTCCTACTACGAGAAGGTTTAACAAAGATTTAGAAAGAAGGTTGTATAAAAAGATATGAAGATACCAAGAAAAAGAGAATCAAGGCTACATTAATTTCCATGCTGTGAATGTGTCAGCCCTTTTGTCTAGACTGTTTGCCTTCATTGGTATTGATAAAGATTCTCCCCTTCTTAATAGAGTCCACAGCAACAATATCACTCAGACATCCCATGAGCTTACATAAACCTTAAAAAGATGTCATTAACTGTGTGATATTTGGGCCAGTTAACAAGACAGCACTCTGAATTTCATCCTTCTTTAATTGAATGCTCCTGCTCTGTCTCAAGGGTTGTAAAGCCTGTGGGATTGCAAATACAATAATTATTAGCATTCAGTTTTGATTTATTGAACTCAAAGTATGGAATTTAGGATTGACCGAGGTTTAAACAAATGCTGAAAAAGTCAGTTCATTCTATGTCACCACTGTCATCTTCAGAGGACACTGGGGAGTAATCTGTCTATGTATAAACACTCAGGACTGTCGGGAGGAATATCATGCACATCTGAAGATCCTTGTAGCGTAACAGATTTTGACAGGATGACATGATAAAGCCTGGAGCATTGTTTTTCCTTGTTTAGAAATTCTTCCCTTTCCTCTGCCAGCAATTATCTGCATTCCTCCGCAAGGGTCTTCTGTCTTGAAAGATAAACAAATAACTTCACAACTATTGCTTTAACAAATAACAAATGCTGTAATTGAGAATGAGAATTGAGTTCTACACAGGAAGTTAATATATACATGTAGGCTCAGTTTCACAAAGAGGTTCATGTTCAGCT
The DNA here is from genome assembly GCA_011074415.1 of Stictonetta naevosa. NCBI lineage: Eukaryota > Metazoa > Chordata > Aves > Anseriformes > Anatidae > Stictonetta > Stictonetta naevosa. The sequence continues at coordinate 29,358,969 of CM021697.1, forward strand.
GTGATCTCAGAATAAAAGGTGATTTATTTATTTTTCTACTTCAGTAAACTAGGTCAGCTGTTCTGGCAGTACACCTTTTGGTATTGGGAAGGAGGATTATTTTGTGACAGTCTAATTCAAATGGCTGATCTTAAGACTTCATAGGGAATTTCTTTTATTACACTCAGTGAAAATGATAAACCACCCAAGCCAGGACATAAATCAGTCCAAATTGTCTGTACTTCAGATATACAAATATGTAACAGTCAGGTACAATGAATAGCAGGACATCTTCCATTTCTCCAGAGGCTCTTTCTGATGATGTTTTGTGATACAGGTTTGGAGTTGTAAAAATCCAGTTCACTTGTCTATGAGCAGTCCTCACTTGTCTTTCAGTCCATTGCACTGGAAGGTGGAGGGAGAAACAAAAGTGATCATAAGAGACCATAAAATGCCTCTGTAGGAGGAGAAATTCCTATGAAACAGCTTCTGTACAAAATCACATTCCATGCCTGTGGAAGAATGTAAGAGCAGATCTAATATCTGGGGGTATTAGAGGAGAGTTAAATAAATTGAAGCAATATATATATATATAATATATACTACCTCTATTTCTCCTTATGAATTTGCTGTGTTTTAAAAGGAAAAATATATATATAAATGTCATTTTTTGCTTTGAGGGTAATAGGAATAAGACCTTACAATGAAAAGTGAAATTATTGTAGACACCAGCAATATCTGATGTTTAATTTTAAACAATGACAATACTTCAATTAAGTACTGACAAGTATGGAATATTATATTGTATATCAATAATCTAAATACAAATTAGGACCACTAGAACAACTGGTTTTCATTTTTCTGCCTCTGAGTTTAAAGTTTTTGAAGGAGAAAAAAGAGGAAAGACAAGGAAAGGCAGGAGAAGGGAAGGGAAGGGAAGGAAAATTGAACAATTGGTACTTTCCTTTTTAACTGTAATCTAAAGAATTTGAAGTAATAAAGATTGTAGTACAAAATGAAATGATTAAATGAGTAGGAAATGATGAATTGATAGTCACTAACAGGAAAGATAATGTGGATAACTGTAAAAAACAATAAAAATGAAGTGACAAAGGGAAAGCACAAAATCAGTTTTTAAAAATGAACTGATTGATTTAGCACTAAGGCATTTTAGCTACTTCAGTTTTCCCAAGAGTGAGACAAAAATCCCATTCATCTAGATAGTCTTCAGAAAAAATAAATAAATAATAATAAAAAAAATCCTACCATAGTTTTAGCTGATCTATTTCTATATATACCTGATCTGTCTGTTTACCAAGTATCTTGTTTCATGTTTGGTTGAATAAAGACTGAGGGCATTTTGAAAACTTAATTTGATATGCCATATGGCTATATACACTTAAACTAAAAAGAGATTCTTTAACAGCTTTGTCACATCAGAAAAAATAAAAAATAAAATAAAATAAAAAAATGCACCTCCCTCTGAGCTGCAGGGTGTACCAGATACATAATGACAGCCATTTGATTTAAGTATTTAGACAAAATGTCAAAAGGATGCCATACTGAAGTCACAAGTAGAGAAAAACAGAAGTTCACTGCTTCGTTAGATGGCTCCTTGTATTTATGGGAGATGTGAGACAAGATTACTGTTCCCTCCTTTGAAGAATACCTGAATTTTACATAGCAGATCAAGTCACTGTCCTATATTGCTTATTATCTTTTTTGGGGCAGTAGTCAGTATTTAATGTTTACAATAATAGAGGTGAAAAATCTTCCTGCTCTGCACAAGCGATTTACTAATAAGCTATAAAGTTTAGTTACATTGTACTATGTTCTTTGATTGTACAGTTTGATTACAATGATTTTCTTCTTCCTCTGTTTAAATAATTACAACTACTAAAATATATGAATCAGAAACTTCCAATAACACACTTCATAACTTTTTTAAAAAGATGAGTCATGCAAAACCATCTGAGATCACAAGTATAATAGCCTCACTGGTGAACAATTGAATATCACAAGCACATAAGCAGAAATGTATGTCAAATACTTTGAATGGCATCCAGACTTAGCTATCTGTGTCATCTATATACTCTCTTAATTTCTGGGGCTGGCACATTCTCCAGGCAGCTAAGTTATTTAGATGACTTTTTATTTAGTCCAAAACCTGGCTAGGCATTGTTTAACTTTATTTGTGCAACCAGGTACATAAATACATAAATACAGGTACATAAATACCTACTCTGGTAGGTATAAATAAGGCATAAAGTTCAAATATGATCCAAGCTTAGGTGGGACCACTGAATTGCCTGGCAAATTTTATAAAGAAGTGTAGTCGGATCAGTGACCAACACCTCTGGTGCGGCAGATGATAGAGATATGAATTCTGGGCTTTTGACTGATTGGCCTGAATAAGTATCTTCTTTACTCATTTTGATAAAAAACAAATTTTCAAAAGGAAAGAAGAAGAAAAAGGAATGGAGGGTATAATAAGACCAATTTTAGAAACCATGTTCCTCACCAAGATCCCTGGAGTGACTATGCATTTTATGCATAAACCAGCTTTGGATTGAAAGCAATTTAAAATCATTGCTGGGGTAGCAATCAGAACCTTGGTTTTCTACATACTGTCCTTCAGCACTACCCTTGTTGAATTTAGTCAATAAAAATTTCAGCCCATAATTCCATTTCTTTCACTCTGACCCTATCACACATAGAATCATTGAATCACAGAATCATAGAAGGGTTCAGGTTGGGAGGGACTTAAATGATAATCTAGTTCCAACCCCCCTAGATCAGGTTTGCCAGGGCCCCATCCAACCTGGTCTTGAACACCCCCAGGGGAGGGGCATTCAAAACCTCTCTGGGCAACCTGTTCCAGTACCTTACCACCCTCTGAGTGAAGAATTTCCTCCTAACATCTAATCTAAATAGAAATCTCCCCTTTTAGTTTTAAACCATTCCCCCTTGTTCTGTCATTGTCTGCTTGAGCAAAAAGTCCATCTACATGTTTTTTTTTTTTTTTTTTTTTTTTTTTTTTTTTTTTTTATAAGCCCCATTTAAGTATTGAAAAGCTGCACTTCTCTAGCCTGTCCAGGTCCTTTTGGATGGTATCCCTTTCTTCTGTTGTATCAGCTGCACCACTCAGCTTGGTGTCATCTGAAAACTTGCTGAGGGTGCACTCAATCCCACTATGTCATTGATAGATATATTAAATAGTACCAGTCCCAGGACAGACCCCTGAGGGACACCACTTGTCACTGGCCTCCACCTAGACTAGAAGCCATTGAACACCACTCTCTAGGTGCAGCCTTCAAGCCAATTCCTTATCCACTGAATGGTCCACCCATCAAATCCATCTCTCCAAACAGGAGACCAGGATGTCATGTGGGACTGCCAAAGGCCTTACAGGTAGATGACATAGGTTGGTCTTCCCTGGTCAACATTTAGCTCGGAGCTCTCCTATTCACCATCAAGAGTTGCTTACTTATCTTCCCCAAGCACCAAGTTCTTCTGTTTATGATTTCAATTTTCTTAGTGCATTATAAGCCCCAGCCTTAATGCCTCAGCACACTATGTTTCCTGATCTCATGTCTTCCAACATCATTGATTTCTCATCTTTTGCTTTCCTCTCCTCCACTGATACAGTTGTTGATTGCTTTTATGTTTGTGTTGCCCCCTTGATTCTTTTTCTTGTCTCTCCAATTATAATTCTTCTTTTGGTAGTTTTAGATGTGGCTCATCTTTGACATTAGTAGCTCCATTACTGATCCTATATTGGGAAATATCTCTGGCAGAAATTCTGAGATGAGTTCATTTTCTCCTCCTTCAGTTTTGCTATCTTCATTTTTCAGATTTGTTACACACAGCTGTCCTTTTGCCTGTCATTCAGGTCTATAGGCTTTGACTCAGCCTTCACTGACAGTTCTAGCTTTTAAGCCTTACACATTCTTTCATCTCTAAGATCAGCCTTTTCTAGTAGCCACCCACCTTGTCACACAGCCCATATTCTCTTAGCAATGTGTGGAGTATTGCTGCTCTAAAGATCATTAACAAAGTCATCTCTCCCTTTGAGTCTGCTGTTAGCTGCCCTTCTTCCTGTCATATACAAGCTGATAGTCTTCACTGTCAAAACCCTTTTTGCTGTATGCTCACCATATTCGTTCTTGTTTGATAAGACAGCATTGTCTGCCCCATCTGACAGTTTTATTACATTTTGGAAGAGATACTTCTGGGATTTTACATGTTTCTGTTCATATGTAGAAGGAGCTAGCCACAAAGATCTTTCATTGTTTTTCACAAATTCTCCTTAAAATTTCTCTCACCGTACTATGCAGAAATAAAAATGGACAACAGCTTATCTGGGATCAGCTCTTCATTTCATCCCACATCTCTCTGTATGCATCAGATGAATTTTGTGATGCATTTAAATTGCAAGCTAGTTGAAAAAATGTCTGTTCTAACAACCTTATATCCTTTGCTTACATAAGATCCTGTATGAGCTGTGGGGCACAGTGATAATGTAAATAATTTTAATTTGTGTAAATAATTAAAAGAAACAAATGCTCAGAAAGTTTTTACTCAAAAGAAGGCAGGCAGATAGGCATGTAGGAAGAGGAAGGAAGGAAGGAAGGAAGGAAGAAGGAAGGAAGGAAGGAAGGAAGGAAGGAAGGAAGGAAGGAAGGAAGGAA
>CM021697.1:29363648-29390835 GCA_011074415.1 Stictonetta naevosa
GAAGGAAGGAAGGAAGGAAGGAAGGAAGGAAGGAAGGAAGGAAGGAAAACACAATTAAAGAGTAAAGGATTATATGGGAGTTTTGAAGTAACTTTCAGAATAGGAAATATGATACAACCATGCTATTCCACCAGGAGCATCTGGGGCAGAGCACTAAAGACACCACACCTATAAAATAAAAAGGGGGATTGGGACTACTGCTTTAGCTTTGAGAATACAGTGCATGTTTCCACCTCCTTTGCTCAATATGAAAAGGAACAAGACATTTCCCATCTTTTGGTGTCAGAGCAATGACACTCATCACAGCAATCCATGTAGCTGGGGCAAAGCATGACATAGTTATGACTGTTCCTGACTCTTGCAGGCATAGCATGCTTCCTTGAGCTCTCCCATCTGTATGTATATCTCTGCTCTGCTGGGTGCAAGTTAGTCCAAAGCTATTAGTAATTCAGTGTAATGAGCAGAACATACACAGGGTGCTTTCCTTATTGATTATACAGAATTAGAATATTAATTAGACTTTGGATGTATACACACAACTAAATCATAAAATTATCTCTGGAGAAATGCAATTCCCTGGCTGTCTCAATCCATCTAATATCCCAAAAAGCAATTACTCCCTACAGCTTCCCCAAAGCACTTTATCTTTCTTTGAAGATGGCATCAGAAAAGATCCAGCAGCTTTAATGGTCTATCAGTGAGCTTCTGGCACCTCTGAGTCAAAAGCTCTGTACGACACAATACACAGGCATTCACAATGTGACTTGAATGTGTGGTCAAGTGATTGCACATTGAAGTGTCTTTGTACAACTGTGTGGTCACTAAAATATAAATCAGAACTGAGATTGCCTATTTTTATTACTGTGTATCAGGGTGACTATAGGAAGTAAGCTTATAGTCCGCTACCTTTTTGAAAGTGCTGGTAACCTTTCCCACTCTGTTGCAATTCAGCAGTGCTTACTGAGCTGTACCACAATCAAAGTGATGTTTTATGTGCTGAGTATGCTAAGAGTTAATTCAGCTATATGACTTTCCTTTGAGAAGAGTGCACTCAAATATAACTGTGCAATGAAGATTTTTATATTATGCAATGCCACAGAGCTATCTGGCTTATAACAATGAGCTATCAAAAATAAATCTCTCATCTCTGTTATTTAATTCAAGCTGAGAGGGACAATGAAGACAAGATAGGGAAGAACAGCAGCTGGAGAAATGAAATTGGTTCGATACTGTTGAAAGATCATTAAAAGGAGCAATATGCAATAAATTAATTGTGGTATAGCTGGTCTCCTGGCAGGTTTTGGAACTTGGAGCCTGCAGAGACCACTCCAGACTACAGGAGCAGTATATTATATCCAAGGCCTTTGTACTTCATTTTACTGTCAGTCTAAGGAGCCAAGAGCAGGAATACATGTTTCAGGAAATTAAATATGAAATATTTTAGTGTCAAAGCCTGTTGTTCCAACTTAAACTGTTCAGAGTGCTCCGAAAGGAATGTTTACAATTCTTTATTGCAAAAGTACTTTTTTGTTTGTTTGTTTTTCCAGTGTGAAAGTATGGTTTCATTCTCAGTTACATAACAACTTACTTAGCTGCTAGCTTGTGGTACTGAAAACATCCAAAACACATATCAATTCCAGGTATGAGTTAGAACTGATATTAGGTTTACTTATCAGTTTTGCTCTCAGCCAGAGACAGAACCACAAAGAAATGTGGGCACTGAGTAATAGCCAGTGCTTTCTTTTCCAAATATCTGAAACTTACCATTTGGAATTTGTTGATTTTTATTCATTTGCAGATACAGGAGATTGTTCCTTTTTCTGTATGCCTGTGAATCAGGTGTGAACACGGAAAAAGACTTTAAATGAATCACTGACAATAAGCAATTCAATAATGTCTACAGACATGATAGGGTCCTACAATAATTTCCTGTGTATGCAAAATATTTCTTTACATCCTTAACTTTAAGCACACAGAAACCCCATTAGAAGCTGGTGCATAATGAAAAGAATATTACATCATCATAAAACGTGGGGGAAAAAACATATGCAAATAAAAAATAGGAAGCAATTTCAAATTCCTTTGAATTCTAATCCCTTTCTTTCTGCTGAGTGTCATTAGACTCTTTGAAAATGGAAACGAGAAAGAAAATGAAAAGAATCATAGAAATGACCTTTTGCATATTCTTTATTAACAGTAGAGTGGTAGATTGGAATGGGATTGGGTTGTTGTCTGAGATACTTAAAGGAATACAAAAAGCTATCAGAATCTCTACCGTGCAATAGATTTGAAAGAAAAAGCTATTTTTATTAGCAATAAGTAAAAATAAACAATCTCACTCATTTCCGTAGGGTCCCCAGCATTGTCTAACATCTCAGTCCAGCTACTGTGAAGGAAATCTGCAAGGATCAAAGTTTAGTCTTAACAGCTTTATTGTTGGTATAATACTTCTTTCTTAGCAGAACACAAACAAATATACTTACAGGCATGCACCATTTTTCCTCAGATCTGTGTGGCTTGTTTACCTCCCCAAAACAACAGTTCCATAACTGGATTTTCTTTTGGTTCTTATGACAGAATTGAGTATCTGTGTGTACAGGCCAAATCCTTCCCTCCAACATTTGAGTCTTCTACTATAAGTTTTGCTAGATTTCTACATCTACATGGGAAAAGAAATTTCACCAGCTTCCAGCCAAAACCTAAGCTTGGAAACGTCCCATTTCCTTTGTCAGCCCTTAGGATCAAGCAACGAGCCAGAGACATCAAAGCATTTGGAAATACACTTAAATCTGTCTATAACTGCATGCTTAAATGTTCTGCCATGTAGGTTTCAACTGTTCCAATGATCTATGCAGGGGAGTTTTTCGTGAATTCTGCAATGCAAAGCAGAGCACTGCTCTTTGGAAAGCTTTCTTTGGAAGCTTCTGGGAATTTTAACAAGAGATGAGCTGAAGGAAGTGTCACTTACTGTGAAGCAACACAGAGAATTGGCAATGGTGCACTGAGTGCTCTAACTGCCAAAATCCAGTCAGACTGCCATCAAATGAATTCCTGCCTTCAGAGACGTATTCTAATCCACCTTCAGCACTGAGCACACGCTTGTTACAAGAAACTATTAAGAGTGAAAAAAGATAACTGCTCTATTTTACGTAGTTTAAAACATATCCTCTAGCTATTGGCTCCATCATCTAGTTCCTGTGAAGAGAAACCCTGTAATTCTGGGAAAGACTATATCTAGTTTATTGTAATCTAGAGGAGAAGGAGAAGGGGCACGTACCCGTATGACCTCTCAGTGCTTTTGATTACCAGTGTTATCCATTCCTCTGTGAAGGGTCAACTCTTCTTCCTGCCTACCTCCTGCTCTCTACTCCCCTTGCAGGCTGGTACCACCCCAGGGCTCTGATGAACCAGCCACAGCAGCAGTGAAGGAGATGGGGACATGCAGGGGCAGCAGGGAGGTCTGGCTTCACTGCTGGTAGTCTGTCACTGCCGGAGCCTGACAGCAGGAGATGCCTTTCAGCAGAAGCTCATCACTCCAAATTGCTGTGCAAAGAGTGGCTACTTGTTAGGTCATTAGAGCAACACAAACATACAGGTCCCACTGAAAATTCAGCAAGCAGACAGATTCTTTGCTGTGTAAGTCAACCTAAATTTAATTAATTTTAAGGGATACTATGTACATTTCACAACGTCTGAAAGGCAGGCTGTTAGAAGGTACAGCTGCCTTACCCAAGCAGAGGTTGTTTGCAGGACAACACACTATGGGTGACAGAAACCAGCTGTCCACCCTGGTTCTCCCTGCAGCCATCTCAAACCAATCGGTAGCGATGAGGTTTCTTCCTGCATTGAAAGGAAGGTTATAAACAAGTGAGGAGAAAGGATGGAGTCTGACATAGTGGAAATGGTTTCAGCCTCCTCTCCTCCCTGTGCATGAAGGGAGAAATCCAGCAGGAAAAGAACCAAAAAGCTTCTGGTGAGGGGCAAGTGGGAAGATACAGAGAGGGTTTTCAATGGGCTAAGAACGTCTTCTAAGATGTTTTCTGAGATACCAAAACCTCCCAAGTGCCTAAACTCAGTGCCACCTGAAAAGTAAAGATTTACATTTCAATTTTAAAATAAAAAGAAAATAGCAATCTTCCCTTCATTAAATTAGATTGGAGAGGAAAGCACACAAATTGCTATCTGAGTCTGAAGCACTTGATCAAAAGCAGGAGCAACAAAAGTCTTAAGCATCAAGTCATGTTTATCAAGTGTATATAAGCACTCTGCAGACTCTTGAACTAGCTATTCATGTGGATTATGTGCTAATCAGTAAAATATATGTAACATTGCTTTGTCTTTTTCTGTCAAAATCCACGACATTAACAGATCTTTTGAAGAGTACATATTCCCTTAATTATCCCATCTGATCCTACTGCAATGCTGTGAACATGCTGTGAATATCTTTTTCAAATAGAGAGTCACTGCAGGATATTTTCCTGGAAAGAAAAATACTGTACAAACATTTGAAAAAAATATATATCAGCTTAATTAAAAGTTTAGCAGAGTAACACGGACTTCTTAAACCCATCAGGAAATTTAAAGAAAATACAGCAATGATTTTCAGATCTTGCCTTTTTCTGTAGTTTCCAGATGAGAAAGAGACCCTAGCTACTGAAACATTATTCAGTGAATATCAGGAGACCCCGGGGACCTAATTAGCTCAATAACCACCACCAGGTCTTCTGTTCCCTATAAATGCAAGGATGTTATACAGTCCATGAGTGCACAGAGCAGGCTGCTTGCTTACACTCCTTAAAGTTGCTAATACTTTTAGGGAAGCCTGGACTTACTGGAAAGAGATAATTGATTGTGGGAATACTATTTTTGAAGGGATACTGTTTAATAAGTAATGTTATAAAAGTCAAAATAAATATGAAAAGTATTTGCCAGAAGGAGGCAGAGGAAGAATTATATTCAGTCCTTGGATAGCTTTATTAGCATCAGGGCTCTACTTCTATTGTGGTCTTTAGTTAAATTCACCACAGAAAGCAAACAATGTTGCACTGTGTCTCAGTAGTTTCTCTCCTTGGTAAGTAATTGTGGTTTGGCTTTCCAGCCAGCGTCTAGGGATATTGTGCTGCTACAACACATTCAGGGAGTGGGAATTGGCAGTCTCTTTACTGGCATCACAGAATCTAACAGATCATAGATTTTATCCCCTTTCATCCAAAACCAGTTATAAATTGTAAACATATCTTAATAATTGTGATGAAAAAAATCTATATTTAGAACACAGGTTGCTCTGCATTGCCATTTTATTCTCCCTCTTCTCCTAGATCCCAGGATGAATTAAAAGAAATATTGTGCTGTAAATTTACTATTTATCTCCAAACCACTATTAGTCAAAAGATACAATGTAAAACAATCCCACACAACCACTGAAATGGTCAATACATATGTTTTATTTGCCCAGAAAGGACTGATGAAAATACTCATATATTTTATTGAACCAATATTTATGCTTATTGAGAAAATTATAGAATAGCTTTGTTCTGAGCTGAAGCCTGTGTCTGTAGGCTGGATTCAAAGTAAGGAGCTGCAAGGCAGAATTATCAATGTTATCCAAATATTGACCTTAGTTCAACAAGTTGTCTTTTCAGAGACAAGAAATGATCCATTTTTTTTCCTTGTGTACATGTCCAATAGTTCCTGGGGTAGAAGTTTTTTGAAAAAAAAAAAAAAAATAGTTATTTGGTCCTTCTGGTCTGTAGATTGTTTTTTTCCTTACCAATTGTATACATTTGTGTTTTTTTTTTTCAAAAAAAAAAAGCTGAAAATATTTAATTCTTCCCATTCCGTTCTTCACTTTTGACTGGTTTATGTAGGTGCACATTTTTCCTTTAAGCTTTGTTCAGGAAACAACAAATAATCAAAAAATAGAGCAAGTCTGCAATTTAATAAAATTCTTAAGTCCATTTCTATTCACATTTCTATATCACAGAATCACACAGAACAGCTGAGGTTAGAAGGGACCTCTGAAGATCACCTAGTCCAACCCCCCTGCCAAGCAGGATCACCTGGAGCACATTGCACAGGATGACATCCAGGTGGATTTTGAGTATCTCCAGAGAATGAGACTCCACAAGCTCTCTGGGCAACTTGTTCCAGGGCTCCATCAGCCTCACAGTAAAGAAGTGCCCTCTCATATTCAGCTGGAACTTCTTGTGCTTCAGTTTGTGCTCGTTGCCTCTCGTCCTGTTGCTGGGCACAACTGAAAAGAGACCAGCACCATCCTCTCGACACCCTCCCTTCAGATGTTTATATTCACTGATGAGGTCTCCCCTCAGTCCTCTCTTTTCCAGGCTACACAGGCCCAGATGTCTCAGCCTGTCCTCATACAACAGGTGCTCCAGTCCTCTAATCATCTTTGTAGCCTTCCTCTGAAATCACAATGTCCCTCTTGTACTGGGGAGTCTAGAACTGGACACAATACTCCAGGTGAGGCCTTACCAGGGGTGAGTAGAGGGGGACAGCTTTCTCACAACACGGCCCAGAAACAGATAGTACTAGTCATGATGCCAGCAATTCTGAGGCAGCTAAATTCACCAAATTCTCACTTTCCCATCCTGAGAAGACCTCAGGAAGAGTCAGGAGTGTTCACACTGAGCATCCCTTGGAAAAGAAGATAATTTTAGACAGCTGTTGCAGAATATAACAAATGCCTTTTTGCACAGTTCTGATTCCTGTACCATGGTGGAGCACACATTTTTCCTTTGTATACCAAGACAACTGACAGTACTTTCAGCTTCATATTGAGAACCTCAGGCCAGATTTCAGGGATTCATGAGAGTGTGGCTATTAGATGTGGAAAACATGCTGCTGCTATATAGCTCTTTCATTAAAATTATGTGCTCAAATATCTTTTGAACCTGTTTCAAGAAAGAAGTTGTGTCATTCTCTAATGGTGTGTTTACAATTAACAAATCTGTTGTAAGATCATAGTCTTTACAGTGTAAGCTGAAATCATTGTGTGTCTGTGCTACAGTCAGTGACAGGGTCAGGTCTCTTACCAGCATCATTTTTTCTTCATTAGTTTCCCCTTCCCTTATCTGCTATAGAACCTGACTGAAGCTGGCTTGCCTGGAGGATGTCTCTTCAGATCACAGAATCACAAAATGGTTGACATTGGAAGGGATCTCTGCAGGTCATCTGGTCCAATCCCTTGCTCAACCAGGGACACCCAGAGCAGGTTACCAAAGACCATGTCCACGTGGCTTTTGAAGACTTTCAGGGAAGAAGACTCTACAGCCTCTCTGGACAAACTATACCAGTGCACCTGCACAGTAATGGAAGTGTTTCTTGATGTTTAGATGGAACCTTTTGTGTTCCAGTTGGCGCCTGTTGCCTCTCCTCCTGGCAAAACTAGTCAGAGCATGCTAGGAACTGTTCAGGAAAGGAACATCTGCCAGACCTGCAATCTTAGTGTTTCTACAGAAAATGAAAAGCAAGATAAACAGCTGCTCTAAAAACTGTCATTCCCTAAATAGAAATGTTCAGTCACCTCCAAGAGATGTAATGAGTGTCTCACCACTGTATTTGGCTTATGTGGCAAGGTTTTGGTAGCAGGGGGCTGCATGGGTGGCCTCAGTGCAAAGAGCCCAACAGCTGCCACATGTCACATCACAACCAGCTCCAGATGGCTCTGAAAGGGACCCACTGCTGGCCAGAGCTGAGGCAGTGACGCTGGTTGGACCACTGGGAGAGCAGAATGAAGAAATGGGAAAAAAAAGTGCTGCACAGTAGCAGCTGGGAGAGAGGAATGAGAAAATGTGAGAGAAGCAGCCCTGCATCCCCCCAGGTCAGTGCAGCAGGAGGGCAGGAGGTGCTCCAGGCACACAGCAGCAGTTCCCCTGCAGCCTGTGGAGAGTCCCCTGGTGGAGCAGGCTGTCCCCCTGCAGCCCATGGGTCCCACATGGAGCAGATCTCCACGCTGCAGCCCATGGAGGAGCCCCCGGTGGAGCAGGTGGATGTGGCCTGGAGGAGGCTGCGGCCCATGGAGAGCCCCCGCAGGAGCAGGCCCCAGGGCCGGAGCTGCAGCCCTTGGAGAGGAGCCCACGCAGGAGCAGGGGGCCCAGGGGGAGCTGCTGCCTGTGGGGGACCTGTGGGGGACTGCTGGAGCAGTTTGCTCCTGAAGTAAGGTGCAGACATACAGGAGCAGTTCTTGAAGAGCTGCTGCCGGTGGGAAGCCCTTGTAGGATCAGTTTGGGAGCATTCCATGGGAGGGCAGAGAGTGACCACAAAGGAGTAGCAGATGACAAAGCGTTATATACTGAGCACAAACCCTGTTTCCCTGTGCCACTCAGGGGGAGGAGGTAGAGGAAAGTGGATGGGGGGAAGGTGTTTTTAGTTTGGTTTAGTTTCTCACTGCTCTAGGCTGTTAGTGGTTGGCAATAAATTACATTAATCTCACTATGCTAAGTCTGTTTTGTCTGTGATGATAATTGGTGAATGATCTCCCTGTCCTTATCTCAAACCTTGAGCCCTTTTTCATTATATTTTCTTCCCTTGTTCCTTTGAGAAGGGGGAGTGGTGTGGCGACACTTAACTAGCCTGCAGTGTGAAATTACCACAACTTTCTAGAGGAACTAATCTATCACATAATGGCCATTGCTGAGAGCTTCAGGATTTAGGGAAAAAAAATAAAAAAGAATAAAAAAAAATAAAAAATTAAAAAAATAAAAAAAACCGCAAGAGAATTGGCATCACTGGAGAGGGCTGTGATTCTGTGAATGTAAACATTCTCTCCAGCCCATTCCATAACATGTAAGGCAGCCATGTGTCAGTGAATCAGCAAATCTGGAAGATTTAATAAAGTGACTGAAAAAACGGAGCTAAGTTCCAATTTCTCCTGCTGTCATGCAGATTAAGAGAAAACTAAGGAAAGATGATAGCCTCTCTAGCTTTCAAATTCCTACCCAATGTTATAAGGATGTAAAAAAGCAAACAGCAAATGCATAGCCGTAAGGTTATTTTTTAAAAATAGTGTGTTCGTATACTATCTCGCATTTTGAGTCACTGGCAATTGGATAGGTTTTAGCACAGACCCATTTCTTCTGGGTCTAAAGGGAAAACTTATTCCTTTTAAAAATAAACTTCTGATTATTCAGCAAGGTTTCTTCTTCAAGGCTTTGTGTACCTTGGAAGCTGGCAAATATTGCCAGTGAGATTTTGGTTTGAAAGCAGCTGCAATGAAATGTATCCTCCTGAAAAAGTATGTGTTTATGCATCTCATGTCATATAAGTATCTTCAACCCACTGCCTGCCTCAGAGCTTGTAAGGGTTTGCCAGGGTTTTCCATTCTCTGGACTGAGAAAGTTGGAGCTAGATTCTCCTGCTTTTGAAGTTATTTGCCTCTCCAGACATTTTTAAAATTTCTCTGTGTATTAAATCATTGATCTGAAGGTACACAGTAAGAGATGTCTAGGAGAGCCCAAAATTTGCCATTAAGGAAGTCCAGCAACATCAGACAAAGAACTGTCAGAATATTTCTGTTGAATCGGAACTATAACATTGGAATATATTACTTGCAAAATATTAGTACAATATCTTCTTATATCATGATTTAGGAAATTTTCAGTAGCCCAATGAAAATCTTATTAGTGTAATCAAAATACTACAAACAATTATTAGTCCAATAACAACAGTAATTACATTCATGGTTCAAATAATCTAATAACAGAAGAGGGTCATTGGTAATACAACTTAAAATGCTATACTTAGGCTTCCTGTTAATTTCTGTAGTGTTAAGCTCACCCTCCCGGTATCCCTCTCCATCCTAAGGCTCACACCTTCAGTCTTTCTTGAAAACTTTTATTGCAGGAGTAAAGGGTTAGTATTAAAAGTCATCAGCATGTTTAGTGTCTCATCAATAAGTCCATGATGCTAATTAGCTTGAAAAGTTATTTTTAATTACAGCACTCAAAACTTTAGGTGGACTTGAGGATACTCAAAAAGGTTTTGTAACACGATCATCTTATTCTTTATTCACAGCTTCCCGGCTAAAATTGCAATATTGTTGCAATATTTTATTGAAGTTATACAACAGTGTTCCCCAGCTCTAAAGGTCTAATATTTGTTTCTCTGTGACTCTATAGGCTTTTTTTTATAGACCTTTACCATACACAGATAACTAAAACAAAATAGAGTAGTCAATAGTCACCTCACCTCTAAACAATTTTTATCACAGATAAAACAACATAAAATCAGTTCCAGATAAGACAAGTCCACACCAGGCCTACAACAGTGACTTAATACAAAGGCTGTGATCTTTTAATAATACTGAAAAAAATATTATTTACTGGGCCACAGTAGCTATGCCTCACAAAATATAAATACAGAAAAATTCCTATACTAATGAAAATAACGTATAAGTAAAGAAGTATTTAATCTTCATCTGGATATTAGTCTGTTACTGCAAATTGTCTGGGTTCATCTGATTTGATTTTGTTACAGACTGTTCTTTAAGAAACAAATACAGTCTTGTCCCCTGACTGTTAAGGTGAGTTAATTCAAAAAAAACAGATATGGGCTTCTTGGAAACTTTCAATTCCAGAGAATGTGGAGAATAGTTGAGAACCATATTTGGTCTGTGAAAACCTACAGAGCAACCTTAAAATCAGATAATCATCAGTGAAAATGTAAATAATGGCTTTTATTTCATTTCACTGGGTTTTATATAATTTTGGCTGCTGTTTGCATACTGCTGTGCTTCCACAGGCAAGCAGCTATATTTTTCTCATTTCAGTGACAATTTAATATGAATTCATGGTTCTTCTGCTGGACATCCTGCAAAGAAATGTTCTTCATGATGAATTCCAGTCATTTTTGACCCTCAGCTTTCCTCAGAGAGCCATATCAACAATATTGATAAGACTTCATATTACCATCTCAGGAGTAAAACAAGGTTAAGACAATTGCTGTGTCAGCAAGATGCTGAGCTTTTGATTCATGCCTTTATAACAACAAGGTTGGATTATTGCAATTTATTGTTGGCAGCTCTCCCAGACTGTTCGCTGTGTAGGCTGCACTTCACACAAAACTCAGTAACCTAAATGTTCAAAAGCTAATACAAGAATAACCAAACATGACTAGTAGTAACATCACCACCAGACACATTATGGTGAAACGCTGATTTGGTATCAAAAAACTGAGAAACAACTACTTCCTGAGAAACTTGTGAATAACCAGGAACTATTTTGTCTGCATTACCTACTTGTCATTTTAGAAAGCAACATACTATTGCAATTGCTATGTCTCTGGCAATACATTGTCTCTTTCTTTCATCCATTTTCTGTAGAATGTCTTATGCTGAGCTCAAAGTTTCTCTTTTATTTCATTTTAGATTTGAATATAATAGCTTGGGTGGATTGGTCATTAGAATAGCATAAAGATTATTATGCTTTGTAATTTTAGATAATATTTTAAAAAGAACAGTAATCAAAGGATGTGTAAGTTGCAAACTGGTTTTTAAGTAGATAACCTTGCACTTGGACAACATTAGATTTACAAATATTAACTCAATGATATCTGAAATAGTTTAAGTATATGTAAAACTTTTCATCTGAAGCTTTGAAAACATTTTAAATATTGGTATATATGTACCTATACATACTGTATATTTTTGCAAAACAGAGCCTTTCATAATTCTCTTATTGAATTATTATTTTAAATAGCAGAAAAATTATTAAAATCATGGAGTTCCAAGACATAAGAGCTGCAAGGTTAATAGGAAAGCAGTATTTTTCTTTGAGCAGCTTATATAATTGGAAATGAACAAAATATTTCAGAAATACTGTCTTTTCATGACATTTGGTATAGTAGCAAACTGAAAGCTCAGTTAAAAGATGAGCTCTCTGGTTTTGGTTTAACCATATAACTAACATTACTAGACAATTTGGGACAGAGATAATAGCCAAGATATTTGACACAGAGAAAGATGTTTTCTGGGTAAAGGTGTCAGGTTCCTAATCCCTGAAGATAAGGAAGCCTGGCAGCTAGCTGTTATGCAGAGTAGGAAGTTGAGCAGCACTTGGAGTTCTCACAGTCTGTGGCCTCTTATATTAACGGATCAGCACCATCAGATATAGAGACAAAGCTGGTTCTACACAGATGTATAATAGCAATGGTATTAGCTGGAGTAGCAGAGTGTGAAACAGAATATATATATATATGTTTAAAGCCTACCTGCTCTATTTTAACTATACTAGAGTAGACAAAATGATGTAACAGAATATATATATATATGTTTAAAGCCTACCTGCTCTATTTTAACTATACTAGAGTAGACAAAATGATGTAAGATGGTTGCTACTGCTGTTATGAAGGGACACCTTAGTGCTTCCCTTTCCTGTGTAGGAACACTATTCTGAGTTCCTAGGAATCATAGAAACATGGAATAATTTAATTCAAAAAGGACCACTGGAGGTCATCTAGTCTGGTCTCTTGCATAGGGCTAGTCTAGGTGAGGTTTCTCGGAGCCTTGCCCAGTCTCTGGCTTTGAATATCTGTTGAGGATGGAGGTCCACAACCACTGGGCACCCTCTTCCAGTGTCTGGCCACTCTCATGGTGAAAATGTTCTCACTTATTCATAAGTCATAAATTCCCATACTCTAAATTGTGTCCACCTTTTCACTTCGAGAAGAGTCCAATTAGGTAGCTGAAGACAACACCAAGATTTCTTCTCAGCCTTCATTGCTTCCAGCTGGACAAACTCAGCTCTCACAGATTTTTCTTGCATGTCTTCTGTGCTCCATCCCCTTTCCTTGATGGACCTCCACAAGACTCACTGCAGTGTCTATTTCTTTGTTGCACTGTCGAGTCCAAAAACAGACACAGTACTTCAGATGCAGTCTTACAAGTGCCAGACAGAGGTTCTCTTGACCTTGTGGCTACACTTGCTAACACATCCTAGGATATATTTGATTTTCTTCACACATGCTTTTTAGATCGTGTATTAAATCTGTGTCCTGGGATTGCCACTTCCCACAGCCAGAGCAGAACTTGACTCCTCCTGTTTGGATGACATCTTTAAATTTTGTCTGTAGTCACGAGAAGCCTCAAACTGACTCTGAGTTGGGAGAAAAAGAGTATACCCTAAACTGTTCCATACATTTTAATACTTTTTATAGTTATGACTTCTAGTTCCCAAGTTCTCCTTGCAAAGGTATTTTGTAGACTCCATAAGGATCAGGACTGGCAGTTCAGTGGTTATTTTTTAAAAGTATTCTGCCAGCAGGCCTCCTTTATTGACTGTCTGTGTTAGATCCATTCAGGTGCTTAGAGGCTGTATGATCTCAACTACATACTTTCCATGAGGGCATTTAGTAGAGTGGATGGAGTAGCTGATACCTAGATATAAACCTATGTAAGACATGGATGTTAATGGTCTTGTTCTAAAAGAGCACTGATGGTGATGACTTCAATCCCACTGACCTCTCTGCCACAGATGCTAACGACCAATTTTCTCTCTGCCGTACATCTCTAACAACCTGTTCCCTGCTGGTACCTGCTCTGCTCCATTGGTGCTGATCACTCTTTTTCTCTCAAGTTGTTACATCAAGGGAAAAAAAAAAAAAAAAAAAAAAAGAAAAAAAAAAAAAAAGGGGAAAGGGGGGGGGGGGGGGAAGAAACCAGGAGCATCCAACTGTAAGATGACATATATGTCCATAAAATGTGTGTTCTTGACTTTCAATAAAACACCGACTTTCTCCTATATCATAACCTTAAAATTTAATCCTACAAATTCAGCTTGGTTGAAAGGTCAGAATATATGGCATTCTTTCATCCACTAATGCAGTCTTTCTTCAGTGAGGCAATGCTTAAACAGTTTCTGACATGGAAAATAGTTCCCTTTTAGGGAGCACAAGACATTTGTAAAGGTTCAGGCTTGAATATTTATTTACAGAACTCTGTCTGCTCCTCATGCTCAAAGTGGTAATGATACAAAAATAAACCTCCGTGGCTGGAACTACTAGTATTTCCAGGGGTTCCTATACCAGCCCAAATGCAGAAATACAAGCTCTATACCTAAATATTCAACACCATAACTCTCTTCATCCTAAGTATACAGCGACAGCAATTTCACGTTTGAGTTATTTTAGTTAAATTCACATGAATTATCACAACACTAGAGAATAAGTACTTTTAAACCCACTTTACAATATGATGGTTTAATATTGAAGTTGTACAATGGCACCCATAGTCATTTACATGGTAGCAGCAAAATTATTGGGTAATCCTTTTATCAAAGAGATATTTATGGCGTCATTAAAAATTATGGCCTAATTTTTAAAGATAGCATTATTATACCACTAGTGAAAGAATTTATATGATGAATTTCTGATGGGTAATTTATATTTTACAGAAGAAAATATGCTTGAAAACATTGGATAAATCAGAAATAAAGTAACAAAACTTTAAATACATCCACATATTTCTATATATTACTGAAATAAATTTCCTTCTTAATGACATTTATGACAACTTTTGACTTTGTAAACAAAAAGATTACAGTTTTCCTGTTCCTCTATCTTTTGTTGACTTGTGTAGATATGATAACCAAAATTTAAAATGTTGGTATTTGCATTGTGCACTGTGAGTTATCAAGTATCAAATAAAGATTTGACTCCAACTGAAGATTTTACTATCATCACTCTGACTTTCACTGTTGTAGGGAATTGCTGTTTTCCTGTGTCTAGCTAGTTTTCATTCAAAATATAGAAGATAAGGTGATTTCTTCATTTGTCTGATATGCACAAGAGCTACTCTAGATGCTATTAAACTGCAATGTCTTTCCTTTGCATACAAGATGCAGGGAATTCATGGTATTTTGTCTTTACCTACTTGAGGAGACAGCAATGGTATTAGGATGGGTACTGGCCAAAAACTTAGATGCTACAAATAGGAAACCATGTTACTGAAGGTAAATGTTTTTCTTTTCTTAAATAACAAGGAGAGCTCCTGATACTGAATCTTGCAGCTGTTTTCCATCTTATGATAAATCCAGAGTATATTGTAAATAAAAAGAAGCTCTCTTCACCATTTTATAACAGTGAGATTTTCTGAGAATTATAAGGTGTTAGAACAAATATGTCCAGATTTCACCCCCAATCCTTCTCTGACTCAGAAGTATTTAGAAGGTCTCTTGATGTCTTTTAGAGTCACCTCCTGTCATTCATACATCAGCTTTCTGCTTCACAAGAAACTAGAAATGCCTGCTGGATGCAAGGCAAAAGTTAAGACAATTAGAATAAACTCTTTGACCATTTCTGACTCTTTTGTTAGACAAATTGCCCAGACAGTGAAATTTCAGTGTATCTTCCAATTGCCTTCTGGACAAGTTCAGAAATTTTATGTCAGTAAATCTTACTGTGCCTCACCAAGCTCCAAGCAGGTTGTTGGACTTAGAAGAGATCATGTCACTTTCCAAATAAATTAGAAGTACTCACATCACAGGGGCATGTCTGATGATGATATAAATTTAACAGCAGTATGTGCTTTTCTGATCATTGTCAGTAAATATGAACTGTTAAAATATTAATCCCCTTCAGATGACCAATATAAAAATAAAATAAATAAAATGTGACATCAGATTACATGAAATTAAATGAAGTTAATCCATAAAATAAAATAAAATAAAATTTAAAAAACAGACCCTTACTAGTTCCTCTGCAGAAGATGCACTTCAGGTTCTTTCTTCAGAGCTGGAATTTCTGGAACTCTTGATTCATACAAAATGCCTAAGATAATCTGCATTCTGAAGCATGTTGTGACCTTTTAACTGAGACCATGTTTGATGATTTTATTTTAATCTTCAAGACAATTTAGTTCTATAACAGTGGCCATACAGTTAGACGAGTCAGCTGGTCTCTGAATTTATTCAATATGATCTTTTTTAACCATCTGGACAAGTTCAGTTTTTATTTCATTTCTCAGTGCTAATGGGACTTTCTTTAGTGCATGCAGTTTTGGCAGGGTACCAGTGACTATATTCAAGTAGCACATTCTGTCCAGGATGCTTGGTAGCCTGTTAATCATCTCACATAATTGTTAAAGTCTATCCTATGAATCCTGAGAAATGATGTATGCACTCATTTGCTTATCTTCATTTGCACATTGCCCTTAACTCAAGCTCAGGGTATGTGAATGTTGGGTATCCAGAAAAAAATTAATTTAATACATGAAGTTCAAGACTAGCTTTATATAACAATGGTGTCTGACAGTCTTATATATCAGGAGAGGGAAAAGATCTAAAATCTAAAGTCATACAAAATAAACAATACAAACACAAATCTAAATAGTGTATTTGTACTGGTTAAGTATAAAATGTCAAGTGCATAACTTGAAAATATTTATTGTAGTTTTTAACTAATGTGTTTTAATTGCACTAATTACTTTCATCTCTTATTGGGTCTTAACACTGTGTTGCAGCTGGCATGATCTAATGGCACAACTAACAATTTATTATGTATCATAGCCCAGCTTGGATTTAAAATACTATTAACAGGGTTATAAAACTGTGGGGGGTTGGTTTTTTTTTTTTTTTTTTTTTTTTTTTTTTTTTCTGTATCATAAATCTGCATTTTATGTATAAGAGGTGTATCTATTCCCTTTATGGTGTACTAAAATATTTAGAGTAGAACTCATGAATATGTTTATGACATTCAAAAATTTACTAGCCAACATTTATTCCTTATGTGAAATTTGTATATGATAATGGAAATATAAGAAGCATCACAGGCATTAGATGATTTACACAATGAAATTGCTAGGGCAGATTTCATGTGCATCTCCATGACATTTAAGAGACAATAAAAAATTGCAGGTTTTTGTCATAAATTATTCAATTTAATCTTCTGAAGTGATTTTTATTGGCAATATTTGGAAACTGACCTTTACCTGCATGACACTTTCAACAAGAAATGTCATGAAAGTTTACAAATTATTTTTACAGCAAATAGTTTATAAAATTTATTTTGGATCATTTAAGGAAACCATCATACTACGTAAACACCTGACTATAAAGGAACAGGTTGACCCTCTGGAGCACTACTCAACAGGAATTTGATTTCTTTTAGGACATAAAGAGATATGAGTAGTAAGGACCAAACTATGCCACGTTACTTATTTTAAACTGAACTTAATTTCATGAATGCACAGACAATATAATGATACAGTTGAGTGGTAAAATGCTGTGCGGCATGAGGCATCAGGTTGTGCCTCTAGGTATTTTGTCCTCACAAGCTGAGCGCTAACTACATCAAACGTTGATAACTTGGCTCAGGAAGATACTTCTGTGCACTGAGAAAAAAAGTCAGGTTAAATGGATACAAAGCAAGGCAGCTGAGAAGGCTCTAACTCCATGTTTCTTCTTTCAAAGTCTGACAGGTCTTCTAGAGAAGATTTGCCAGAAATTGAAGCACTGGATCTAATTTGGGGCCAGAAAGATGAATTGTATGGGATTCATCTGATCTAGCTGTGGATACTTTAGACCTCTTCAGCTGAGTGATTCATCCTTTCCTTCATTCACAGTTGGCAGAAAAAAAAAAAAAATGGACACTTTTAGAGCACAATTCATCTTGTTTTGAAAGAGTAAGATAAAATAACTCAAATCACATTCTGAAAACATCTTTTTTCAGTCTGCTGAATATAAAAGGGACCAAAGCTGACAAGATCAGATGTAGACATTTATATCTAGGTGAGTGGAAACTCACTCCTCATGCTTACTTAATGGGAGAAGTGCTAATGAAGGCTTAGAACAAGACCTACTGGGTCATACATTTTCTTTGGCAAAATTGTCTTGTGTAAGAGATCTCTCAAGGCTCTCCTTTACATCTTTTTTAGGTGTCCTCTTCAGTTCACTTTGAAAGAAGTTCAATTGGTGTATTGATTTAGCTATTAAGTCAATGTGATTAGATAGCATATATTTGTAGGAAATATCATGTCTCCTTCATGCTTTCCCTCATTTACTTCAGCACACAAGTCCTGTTTTACTGCATTTAAATAGCTCTTTATACATCTATGTTATTTCCTCTCAAGTATTGATATGACTAATAATCAGCATGTAATATTATTCTGAAAGAGAATATGGCACTTATTTGGCTTAGCACAGCAATTATTAAGTTCAAGTGTAGTAATCCCATTATTTTTTAGTATTTATAAATGGTAGAATTATCTATTTTTTAAATTCTAATTGATTATCTGAAAAAAAAAAATACTGGTTGTGATATTCCAAATGAAGAATTATTTATAAAAATGCTTTAAACCTAACTTCAGTGCTCATACACCAGTCTCTCTTTGGTTTTAAAACCAAAGGCTTAGTATAAAAAGTATTTCCTTAAAATTTAATGTTACAAAGCAAATAATAGAGAACCTGCTCAAAGCAAATTCAGGGTGAATATAGAGCATTATAGCAGAAGCAAAATGCTGTAAAACTCAAATGAAAATAAGTGTGCAAAGCCTATCACCTTTGCTTGTAGAAATACATAATTAATTTTAAAATGCAGCTATTCCACATTGTTAACATAGAATCATAATAATAATAATAATAAAATAAAAAGCATAATAATAATAAAAGAGAGAGATTGTTATGGTGGATTTTATGGTAAAGTGAGTTTCTGCAGGGTTTGATGTTGATGTGTATGACATTTCATTTTTGGAATACTATATATAGAGGCTAAAGGTTACTCAAAACAGCTTTCAGTGTTCTCTGCTCTTAAAAATTCACTCCAGGATTATAATCAAGCATTTAGTTATAAGCCACTAAGGTTACAGTAGGATGATTTGGCATTTATAAGCAAGTCTCTTGTTTGCTCAATTTTATGTGTATATCTGAACACCCACAGAGTTTACACACGGGATATAATTTCCAGAGGTGATTTTTAGGCTGTGTAAAAAGGGAATTAATTTTGTATGGTAACTGCCTTTTCCCAGCGGCTAGCATTTCCACAGCTGGTTGCTGTTTTACTCACCCATAGTTTCTCATCACATACATTCTTTCAGCAGCCATTTTTAACAACCCAAGAGAAAGAAAATATTTAGACACAACAAATCAAAGACAGTAAAAAATTGCACTTGAAAGCATGCTCTTGAGATTTGAGATTTTTTTTTTTTTTTTTTTCTCTTTGGACTTCACTGACCCAAAGTTCTGGTTTTAAGACTTTCAGGAAAAAAATCTCAAATTCTCTTTATCTTAACAAATAATATCATCATTAAATACTTTATTACAGTAAATAACAGAGTGGTTTTATTAATACAGTTTTAAAAGCGTTGGTTTAGATAATGTATCATTATGCTTTTACTTTTTTTGTTTATCAGAATTTTTTAGGTATATCTGTAACTGAAGCAGCAGAGAACTGCCACTGCAGGAGAAAGATGACATTATTTCAGCAGAGAAAATGAGATTAGAAGAAGCCTGAGAAAGTATTTTTGAGATAAAGCTCGAATATCAACACACAAAAGGGACTCTCTACCGCCTGTTGTTGACCCCTACAGAAAATATACTTTTAATAGATTTTTATAAATGTTTTGAAAGACTGAAATGATTGACAGTTGTATTAATGTTTGAAGAAGTCTTGAATGATGAATCAGAGTAAAGAGTTTGAAGCTTTTCTTCATTCTAATTAACTGATGGTAATGATAGATGTAATCTCAGGGCAATGACATTGCCCTTCAGGCAAGGACAAAAGTTGTCTTGTTTGTTCCAGTATAGGTAAAGATTTGATTTGCATGTTTACCACAGTAGAATTGACACAAACTTTAATCATTCAGCTGATGAATGAAGAGATGTAAAGCTATAAGAGATGCATCATTTGTTTTACAAATTAATAAATGCCATAAGCATTGAAAATCACCCTGTATTAAACAGCCCATACTGCTTTCCAAACCATTTTGATTACCAAAAAAATGAAGATAACAATGATTATTCTAAGTTTTTATACAGGGGCACAGACTGAAAAGCACTCCTGAGACCTGTAGTGTCAGTCCAAGGAGTCTCTAGCTCCTTCGGTCAGAAATGACTCCACCTGCAACAAAGTCAGCTGGAAGGATTTTGTGCTTGTGGTTCAGTGTGTCTGTACAGCATCCTGTGGCTTAGCATAAGTGGCATGCAGAGAGAGGTTTAAGATAGATGACAGTCTCTGTCTGCACATTATGGTGAAGGCAAGCACAGACATTTTTTCTCTCTCAGGGAGCAATAAGAGCCAGCAGGAGAAAGGAACAAGCAGTCAAGAGTAGGTATCTCAGGGAGGCAGGTTAGATCTCCCCTAGGAATCCCTTATCTTCATGCATGTGGCATGTAATACTACTTATGTTGGCAAGACATATCTTCCAAGGAAGGAAGGATGAAAGAGACAAAATGAAATTTGAGAATGATGTTAAAAACACTTGAAGGGCTGTGTTTATAGCTCTTTTAGTTTCCAATTCTCCTTAGAGTTGCAATTTAGCATTATTTCAAGAACATCCTTTCTATGCTAATGGCTGTCATCAGTAATAACTTTCATTGGTGTTCATGTCTTTTATGGCTCAGATGAACACCACTGACATTACACTTTTCAAAGTCTATAGCTTCTTTGATGAGAGAGTACAATGGGTCTGGCTGGGATAAAGTTACCTTTCTTCATAGTAGCTTGTAAGGTGCTGTTCTTAATCTGTGATTAAATGGTGTTGATAGTGCACTCACTTTTTAGCTATTGCTGAGCAATAGCAACAAGGCACTCTGCATCTCAGTCTGCCCACCTCCCAGCAAGTAGGCAGGGGTGGGCAAGAGTCAAGGGGACACAGTCAGTACAGCTGACCCAAACTGACCAAAGGGCTATTCTACGCTATGTAACACCATGCTCAGCAATAAAGAAACCTGGGTTTTGTTCTTTCCTAACTGGCCATTGTTCAGAGACTGGCTGGGCACCAGTCTGCTTATGGGACGTGGTGAGTGATCACTTGTTTTTCGTGTTTGTTTTTGTTGTTTTTGTTGTTGTTGTTTTGTTTTGTTTTTTTTTTTTTAATGTTTCCTTCACTTATTAAACTATGTTTATTTCAGCCCATGAGTTTTTCTTCTGTTTGCTCTTCTGATTCTCTTACTAATCTCACTGAGGAAAAGTGACCTTGCAGCTTGTGGGTGCTTGGTCGCTGGCTGGGGTCAACCCACCAGAGACAGTCATAACCAAAGTCATTATTCTAGTTCATATCAGTTCATAGCAGACAATGCAGTACATTATTTAGATTTACCATGATAGCAGCAATTATCTTTTCCAGCCACGTGGCAAATGTACAAATAGGAATATGTGACTGACATGACAGGTTTCTAAAATGAGCTCCTACTCTTTAATGGAAAGCGTTCATTTTCAGCTAAATTTATTTTTTCTTTATTGGTGGAATATTCTTAAAGGATAGGCTGCACCAGTTCTAGATCTTTTGTTCTTTCTTTTATTATTATTTAGTACTTACCTCCTCAGTTGTTTTGACTATGATCCAAATCAACACCTGTTAATAAAGCTAGACCAAAAATAGCAATATGGTTAGAGAAGTAGTACTTGATTTTAACATTTCTGCTAGACTTAAAATATTAACAAAAGTTTATTAATTTGGATTACTCCAGATTTTCATTATGGTCAATGACGGAATACTTCAGACTAACTTTTTTCCATGCCTCAAATTTTCTGAAGCCTCTGCTTTGCCAATGTTTACTTTAAGATTTAGGAGTGCAACCTTACTGTCACTTAGTAGTTGATTCCTAATAGTACTGAAATTTATTTATATGGCAGAACAGGAGATTAATCAGTCTATGCTTCAACTTTTAAAGCCAGTATAAACCATGTAGTATTTTGCTCTGTTCATCTAATGGTTCCATTACAGTGTATGTGATCCTAGCACATAATTTTCAGGCTTAAGCTCCTGCTCTACATCTGTCATTTCTGTACAGAATAAAATGCTTTGAAGGTTTTTGTAATCACAATAAGTAAGGTTAAGATCATAGTCAAAATTTTACCATTCTGGTATTATATCTTCCTCATCTTAGAATATGTTATTTCATACCATGTTCTCTGCTCTGTCATGGGAAATGAAGTCTACCTGTTAGCCTCCTAATCCCTGTATTGATGAGACAGATTCACCACTCTTCCCCATCTTACCTGTGTCAGTTCCTTAATCTTTATTTTCTCAGAGGAGAAAATCTGTACTTTTAGTATTATGTTCTCCAGCTCATAATGCTGTATACTGACATTTTCTCCAGTCTCAAAATTACAAGCTATTTTCCCCTAACAGCTGTTTAGTACCACATTTCATAGCTCAGTTTCTCAAATTCTTTTTTATATTTCATATTTTATTCCAGCATCACTGGCAAGGATCAACAGACATTTAATTGTTTTTCCCTATATTATTTCTTCTTTTTCTTTCAGATGTTGTGATTCTACTCTTGACTTTTCCACATTAAAATTCTTCCCCACACTCTGCTCCTACTCTAAAGATTTGGTAACTATGCCATCCTTTTCTTAGCCTGCCAAAAAGTAACTACAAAAGTAAATTTCAAGGAACTGAAAAAGAGAGGTTAAAAAAGAAGCAGCATACATATTAATAAGGCTGAAACAATATTCTACTAACAACCTACTATTATTCCTTTACATCAAAAGAAAATACAGAATATGAGCCTGAGAAACTACAAAAGTAAAGCTGAAAATTAAAAAAGGACACAAACTTAGAAGCACACCATAGTGGTAAGTGGTATATAGCTATATGTATATATATATATATATATTTATATGGGTAACAGATATATCAACCCTTAAACAATCGGTGTACAGGGTTGCTCAACCTGTAAGCAAATATTATAATCTCATGTCAAGCTCCTTAGTTTTAACCACTTATAACAATGGGGGGGAGGGAGGAATGGATAATGACAAAGGTAGGGGAATACAGCAGGGAATGATAACATTATTCTGAGAGCTACTTAAAAAACCAAATGCTGGCCCTTCATATATGCCAAGCCATTCTACACTTGGTTATAAAACACTACGGCATGTTACTCCACAAGAAGTTCCAGTGGATGAAGAGCATGTGTAGAAAAAATGTGCTCTCAGTGTGGGTGATAGTATTGCAATCTGGTCTATGGTGTGTTAGAATATATTTGGAGCAGATTGAGGACACCACCTGTTCACACTACTCAGAAGCTTAGCTAATAACAGCAGTCAATACTATCAGAGCAAATTTTAATGAAAAGTGTTAGGAATGAAATCCTTCTTTGCTTGCAGACATCTTGTAGTGTCTGTAATGTGAAGCAATGATACTGGAATTTCTGCCTAGCAAAAACACCATCACCAGGACCCCAGCACAATGCAAACTGAAATCAAATGTGGTCATTCCATTATTTGCAATCCTATTAGTTTAGAATCAGTATGTGACAAAAGCTTAGAAGGATACAGTGGGACCGCAGCTCATCATAGAATTAGATAAGATTCTGCATTCCCTTATACCTCTGTACTGAATCACACTCAAACCTATCTACATTGGTTTGGGCAGTTATCCTGATAAAAGACAAGAATGGCATAATGGAGAGTTGGCTCTGTAGCAACAAATAATACTGCTGAACACTGTGATCCCACAAACTTTCACATGTACTGTAAAAAGCTGTATTTACTTGGCTTTAGCTGAATTATCATTTGTCCTCATGTATTTCTTTAATTTCATTAAATCACATCTGGAAGAATGAAAATTGTACCAAAAGCCCTTCTTGTAATAATTCTGTTATACTCTGTTAGGATGAAGCACCAGGAGTGGTTTTCCAAACCTGAGAAGTCTCCAGTTTAGTCCCAAAAGATCTAAAAAGTATGTTCAAGGTTACAAATTCAGAGGACTTACCTGAATTCATGAACCAGGGTCCAAGGTTCAGGGAGAAATGAATGAAATAATCAAAGAAAAGCTAGCTGGTTTAGAAATTGTAAAATCGGTGAAATCTTTAATTATCAAACGATATTCTGCATCTATACTATTTTAATAGCAATGGGGATATAATTAATAATCACACAAGAGTGATACCAAAAGATACCTGATGACTGGATGCATCACGAGTATCTAAACCAGAAAGAATTATTAAACCATAGAAAGTCATGTTTCTGTTATGAGTACAATGTTTAATAAAAAGAGATCTACACTTACTTATAAACTCAAAAAACTCTGCCTTTTTAAGGAGAAATACAGAATACTACCTACTGACTCCATTAAAAACAAGTCCCCTAAGGAACTACAAAACTAAATATTTTTGTACAACCCTTCACTGTCAGAACTCTTCTGTATGTGAAAATAGACCTCAGGGCAGTAACACACATCACCAAATTTCTCTCAGTGAATGCAGGTTTGAATTGTGCTTTCTGGCAGACAGATAAAACATAATGATTACTTATCTGTTCAGAACAGAAGCAGTGTATTGTTTTCCTTTTTTTTTTTCCAAAGATACATGCAAGACATTGAGGTTTTTATAAATGATCAGCTAATGTCAGCATTGGTAATCTCATATCAAAAGAGCTCTGCTTGGATCTGACAATGGAAAAAGGAAAACTTGATGGAAGTAATATTTATTGAGTGGCACGCAAAGAAATGCAGATCTTTGTTGTACTATTCCTAAAGTCATCTATAAAAACAAGTCTGAAGAAGCTGCACTAACTCCAGGAGCATCATGCATATTAATCACGCTGAATCAATAGGAACCTAATCCTGCTTTTCTTTAAGTAAATGGTATAACTCCTGTTGATTTCAGTCACAGCTCAGTGTTGGCTTTCTAAACAAAAGAAAGTGAAGGAACTTTAAAAATGAAGGAGAGATTTACTGTATGTCTTCTTACATAAAAAATAAGAATTTGTTTACAAACAGTATGTAGAAACAAGCTTATAGAAAATTCAACAGGACAGAAAAGGAATTGTATATCTGTTGCAAAATACATGAACAAATTACATCTCTATGAAAGACATTTTGTAGGTGGGATTGTTTTCTGGTTTCTTTACCAGAAGATTTTCTCTTTTGTTCTGAAGTTCCTGTTCTTTAATATTTTATGTGTCTGAAATCACCTTGAGGTCTGTAAACTATTCTTTGCCTAGTTTCAGGAAAAAAAAAAAAAAAAAAAAAAACATAGTAAAGAAATAAGGTGATTCTACATAGAGTTAGAATGAAACTTTACTTTTCGCTTAGTATTCTCTATTTGGAGAAGAGCTTCATAAGAAAACAGTGTGTAAGTAATGGTTTATTCTCACTCATGAAGAGTGTTGTTCCCCTCTTCCTTTTCCTTCAAGTTATCAGCCTGTAAAATATAGTAATACTGAAAGAAGCAATTTTCCTTAGGCCTGATGTTCTTCCCCTCCCTTCCCCTTGCCCCTCTGCTTCTCTCTTTCTCTCTTTTCCTGTAGACTTTGGATCAGACTCTAGGAGGAGGATTCTCATTCTACATCTCACTGGACTATGACCTTAGCTAATTTAGTATGCTGCTATAAGGCCATTTAATATAGCCCTACTCCCCCCTTAGGACCTTTAGGTCCTTTGAGGAGTCAGACTAAATCTGACTACAAATATAAACCTACATGTATAAACCATGGGAGGGCCTTGGAGGTCCTGCCTTGGGTCAGAACTTGAGTTGGTGCATTAAAGGTGTCATTTTGACATGCATGCAGACTGTGATCTGTGCTCACATCTTCTCTGGCACCACTTCAACTTATTTCCAATGGCATGTGGTACATAAAATGTGTTACATGGGCAGGACAGAAGTAACAGTACTATCCAATGAGCTTTTTTTTTATCTAGGTGTTCTGGGAAGAAGGACTATGAGGCATACCATGCAGTGCACGTGCCCTGTATGTTAGTTGCATTATAAGAGCATGTAAATGTAAGTTCCACCTGATAAAGAATTTCATTGACCCAAAAGTGTCCTATGAGAGACTTCCTATACCCAGTTAAAGGCCAAAAGTTAGCTGCGGAAACTATCCTTCAGTCTCTCATAACACCACCTAATGCCACTGGGCTCCCTGGGAAACCAAGAGCAGAATGCATGTATTTAAAAAGCTTCTGATCAAAATTATACACTCTTTTTTGTCATCTAGAATTAGGACTACCTTGGTTGAGATCTATATGATTATTAATATAGATATATGTATGGTGTATAGTACAGTAATCCTTAAAATTGTTCTTGTGTTGCTAGGAAGACACTCATTTAAATTTATGCTCTTGCTGTTAATTTTTTGGTTTTAAAACAACAGCAACAACAACAACAAAAAAACTGTCTAGAGATATCAACAAACTAAAAAGGACTAAGTACATGGACTCCTAGTGCAGTAATTTATGAAGATGAAAGAATACAAAAATGATCATGCTGTATAAGAAGAAATGTCAGTCTAGGCATAGACTTTATCTACAGTATTAGACAATAGCCGATATCAGAGAAAGATACATGGTCAAGTGGTAGGGATTCTTTCCCAGTAGAGCCTCTAGCAATTAAATTTCAGGAATCCTAAACTAGAGGTGGCATTTTTGACTTCATTAACCTGTGATTTTATTTATTTATTTATTAATTTATTTATTTATCTATTTATTTATTTATTTATTTATTGTCTATTAATTTGTTCAACTGCTTTCTCAGTCCAAATGTTGCAAAATTTCAGCATCCAGAGCGATGGATGCCTAAAAGGTTCACAGCTATACTTTGCACAAAGTTTCTTAACTTGTCCTGAACTGGCCTAATTTCAGACAGGTTCATTCTGGTTTACAAAGAGGTAGTGACAAAACTCTGTTTAACTTCCTCACATCCCTTAGGAGTCTATAGACATTTCTCATATTCTCTTTGAAAACATATTTTCTGGGCTCAATACTGTAACCTCCTCAGCCACTCCTCATGCTGAAGCCAGTCCATCTGTTTGACCATCCTTGCCTGGGATGGTTTTTGCACTGTGGTGGTTTTACCCAGCTGGGCAGCTAATGAGCTAGTGGGCTTCCTCAAAGGAAGAGGGGGAGAAAATACAATGGAAAAGGGCTCAAGTGTTGAGATAAGGACAGGGAGATTGCTGACCAATTACTGTCATGGTCAAAACACACTCAGTGGAGGGAGATTAATATAATTTATTGCCCATTACTAACAGAGTAGAGCAGTGAGAACTAAAAGCAAACTCAAAACACCTT
>CM021697.1:29390845-29446681 GCA_011074415.1 Stictonetta naevosa
AAGGTGTTTTGAGTTTGCTTTTAGTTCTCACTGCTCTACTCTGTTAGTAATGGGCAATAAATTATATTAATCTCCCTCCACTGAGTGTGTTTTGACCATGACAGTAATTGGTCAGCAATCTCCCTGTCCTTATCTCAACACTTGAGCCCTTTTCCATTGTATTTTCTCCCCCTCTTCCTTTGAGGAAACCCACTAGCTCATTAGCTGCCCAGCTGGGTAAAACCACCACAGTGCAAAAACCATCCCAGGCAAGGATGGTCAAACAGATGGACTGGCTTCAGCATGAGGAGTGGCTGAGGAGGTTACAGTATTGAGCCCAGAAAATATGTTTTCAAAGAGAATATGAGAAATGTCTATAGACTCCTAAGGGATGTGAGGAAGTTAAACAGAGTTTTGTCACTACCTCTTTGTAAACCAGAATGAACCTGTCTGAAATTAGGCCAGTTCAGGACAAGTTAAGAAACTTTGTGCAAAGTATAGCTGTGAACCTTTTAGGCATCCATCGCTCTGGATGCTGAAATTTTGCAACATTTGGACTGAGAAAGCAGTTGAACAAATTAATAGACAATAAATAAATAAATAAATAAATAAATAAATAAAATCACAGGTTAATGAAGTCAAAAATGCCACCTCTAGTTTAGGATTCCTGAACTTTAATTGCTAGAGTAATTTTTTCTACTGGGAAAGAGGGAGAGCAAGAGGGTGGTTGTGGAGTTTAGCTGTGTGAAAGCACTACAACTGGAATTATAATCACGGTACCATGTACTTTAGCTGTCATGTAGAAAAAGCTCTGGAGCTTGTATTCTCTTCCTTTTCTTATATATCTCTGCAAGGTGGAAGGTCACGCTGTAGTTACGCTGATAATAATCAAAAATGCAATGAAAAACTGCTACACAAGGCAGAAATATTGCGTGCCAATTTCGTTCAGAATAAAGCAAAGTAAAGGGATTGGGAAAAGAATTCAGTAAACATTATCTTTGTTTTGTAGACTAAAAGCTCTTTCTTTAAAGAAACAGCCTACACATGGTTACTGCGTAATAGATATTCTCTACATGGAGATTTTAATAGCTTCTATTCTATAGTAGAAAAATAATTATGTGATCTGATTAAAAAAATATATAGCTAAATATGGAGATATCAAAGATATTTTAAATGGACTTGAGAGAGCAAAGCTCAATAAGCAAATTCCTTTGATTTCTTTGTGGGCTCAGTTCCTCACTGCCTCATGCACCTTTGTAGTATCTGTCATAGTTGTACTACAGGCTTCAGTGACAGCAAAGTAGCCTCTCACAACTTCT
This sequence comes from Stictonetta naevosa, assembly GCA_011074415.1. Lineage (NCBI taxonomy): Eukaryota > Metazoa > Chordata > Aves > Anseriformes > Anatidae > Stictonetta > Stictonetta naevosa. Next base: position 29,392,144 of record CM021697.1, read on the forward strand.
GGCACTTGTGGGAAGGTAAAGTTGAGGTTTAAACTATTCCAATAAAAGTGAATGAGTGAAAAAGCAGGTATAGGACATGTACCATGATTCTTAAAGTTATTGCCTCTGACTGTAAGGCTGCATTTACTCTGTAAAACAGAAAGCATGAGAAAATTTATAATCATTTTCTTTCTTTTCCCCATTATGTTTTTTTCCAGATTCTTAGCCTTTTTGCTGTTGGAGCAGAAAACATCCATGCTCTGCTTGTGTAAAGGATACACTCTTGTTGTCAGAGCTTTCATTTCAGTGCCACTTAAAACCAAAATTAGAAGTTTTCCTAAATGGCATGCTCCCACACAAACAAGAATTTAGTCAGGGAAACACAAAGGCCTCATTATGTGCATCCAACTGATTGCAACAGTGCTTCTAACATGCCCCATGATTCACATATATTAAATTGAAGCCCACGGTCACAAAGGACCATTTCTGTCATCCAGAAAGTTTTCAGAGCTTTTTGCGATAGATATTTCTAGATTTACAAATCTTAATATCAAAAAGTTTCGTTACAATTATCTAACTCAACCTCAAATGAAACATGTAGCTGTTCTCCCAGAAATGTCTGGAGAATTTGGGGGTGCATTAAGTGTTCTTGTTCTCTGTAGCATCAATATGCTGAAGTACCTTTGCTTTCCAGCACCATCTATGTCAAGAGCTGACACAACTTTAAAACCCAATGCAAAAGGAAAAAGGAAGGGAAAGTAAGGGAAAGCAAACAAACACTCTGGGGGCAGTTTATCTCATGCCAAAGAGATAAAAGTTATCTAAAAAAAAGTTATATGAATCACACCCAGAAGTGCTTCTTTCTTTTCATCAACTATACAGGAGGCTGAGGAAGAATAGTTCAGATATACACATCGATGTTATTCACATCAAAAGTCAGATGAAATAAATAACACGCAGAGAATCTTCTTGCAGACTGTAACTGGATTGGATTTGGTTCAAACTTGTCTTTGCATTGCTGTTTTTTATGATAGGATTTCACAACATGACAAACATTGCAATAACCCTGTATATATCGAAAATATAAAATGTCACCTGTAACTACAAGAGTTTGATGGGTTTTGCTTTGGATAGCTTCAGATTTTAAAAATAAATAAATAAATAAATAAAATACTTATTTGATACAATCATACCAGATGAAATACTGGCTAAAGCAACCTTACAAAGCTGTTGTGATGAAGAATACATAACAAAGACATAGCATCCAATATGCATAAAAACTGCTGTTTCGTAGCAGGTTACAATTGAATTACCGATATTTTACAGACTACAAAATATTTGTGCTTATGAAAGCAGTATGCTTTGAAGCAATATTTAACATCATGGAAGAAGAAGAAATGAAACTGTAAAAGACATAGATAAATCAAAACTATAGCATCTCAAAGTTCTCTAGGAAACCTACACATTACTTCTCTAAACTGGAACATTTTTATTTCTTCAACATATTGACTATAAATGCTATGTAAGATTGATATTTTATAGGCAATGGACTACACAAGAGATTAAAAGCATACTGATATGGCATTCTGATCAAGAAATTTTCATTATCATCTCACTGTTGCTATCAAAAACTTGACTTGCTTTAAAACCTGGTAAAATTAACTGCAGTATTTCCTTTGTGTACTCACATCTCCATACTTTACAGCCTACCTGCCAAACTGGGAGATTCAATTTACATCAGGTTTAGCTTGTCTGGATGTTAAAAACAATCCCATTTGGCTTTATTAAATAAAACAATCTTGTGCAAGAACTTCAGCTAAAATTAAAAAAAAGTGTGCAGTTTCAGCATAATGTTAATAATGTCTGTTATCTGTATTTATTGATTGGAGGAAAAATCACCATTCAATTTCAAAACTGCAGAGAATTAATTTTCTCAAACAGTGCTATTTTTTTCCATAAGAACTGTATGTGGCTAAAGCCAATACTGCTAGATTTATTAAGAATGTGATAATCACTATTTCTAAGAACTTAAATCAACAATATTAATCTGATATTGCTAATTACAGAGCTATTTTGCAAACTCCAACATTTTTCCAGGATCAAGGTTTAGTTATAACATGGTAAGTAATTTATTCTTCTGTCCCTTCTTAAAAATTAATTTTGAAAGGATCACCATCATACAAAATTACATTCATAACTGTTCAGTATTACATTGATCAAGGATAAAAATCCAATTTTTAAGAAAGAAATAGAGACTTAGGAGTGTGAAACACTTTCTGATTTACCAAGTATTATTAGTTCCAGCTTAACACTGTATGACACACAGCTAATGTGACTATACTTTTTGTGCACAGACCTAGCTTGCAACGAGTCAGTTCAGAGCTCAACACAATTAGAAGCGTCTACAGCAGCCCATGGAGATACAGAGTTCAGCGCTCAGTATCTAAAGGTGGCATTCAAAGCCGCCACCACAACACCAAGGATGGATGTTGGCTCATCCTGTACCACATACATTCATACCAGAGATTAGTAGTTTGCATTGTCCTGTTAGTCAGGTCTTGCACACGTTTTTCTCAGCCTTTATAAATACATGCACCATCAAACATTTTTGGAAGAAGTGTATGAAATACCTTATACCTATGTTTGTTGACTGCAGGAATAGACCTGATAGATGACGTATTTATTTTGTAGCTCAACAAAGGTTTTCATTGTTGTATTTTTTAAGGCAGTAACCTTACTGTTAAAAAGAGAATGCCCAGTCTCTGGAAATCACTGGTGCTTAAATCTTCTTGCAACCACTAAGATTTCCTCTAGGAAACACAGCCTGTATCCTGGGTTTCCCTTCCATGGACAACTTTGAATAGAGAAAGATTACATTCAGAATTACATTCTTCAGAAGGTGAGTCCCTTGCTTTGATGTCACACCTTCAGTTCACATTTAGTCCTAATGTCCCCCTCAATGGGAGACAGCCTGTATTTCTTAGAGCTCTCCTTAACACAGATGTGTCAGCAATCATGATAACAAATGGCTGGGCATGGCCATAAATTACTCCAAAAATGTGATTGACTAAAGCTGAAGACAAGCATCTCTAGGAATTTTCAGAAGCAGAAAGACATCATATCTCTAATTCCTCTTAGTCACGTTTGAAGTCATGTGTTAGTTGTTTGTTTATTTTAATTTAGAAATAAACACAAATAATAATTTATAATTTATTAATTAAAATAAGCTGGTAAAAAGGCTAAAATAATGGGAAATGAGGAAATCAGCAAGAGCGGTTTATCAAACAATACCAAAGATCCAAGAAGAAGAAAACAATGGAAAATAAGAAGTGTTTGTATCACTGAAGTTTACCCGTGTGAGCTTTTCCCTCTACAAGAACCGAGCATATTCTTCTGTAATGACAGAGAGAAGCTGACTTCTACATCTTTGGTTGAAGGTATTGAAATCATACTGCTTCAACAAGAGATGAATTAGTTGCTAGAAGGAAAGATTAATTTGTCAAAACTGAGGAATTGGCTTAGTTTTTTAGGGAATTAGCCAAGTCCATCTATTGCTTCAGTTATGCTGGGAAATCTCTCTTCTGTACAATCTCAGAAGAGATAGTGCAGTAGAAGATCAGTAACAAATATTTTATTTAATTGTACACATAAAACATGAAATATTTTAGGCCATTTCCTGCTAACCCAAATAATAATAGAAAATTTCCTGAAACATTTGAGGGATGATCCTTTGAGTTATTAAATGCCTCTGTGTAACACACATTAATTGGGAGGACATTAAGTACCAAACAGAAAGAGTACTAATTCATGGCTACAGAGCAGTCTTTTGAAAACTGGTACTGATGGAATACGCAGAGATTGTATTTAAATAGTAAGAGTACACAAAAATTATTTTAATAGCCAATATCTTGATCTTGAAAATGAGATGGCATGGCATGCTATTAGCGTTAATATTTAAGAAGAAGAAAGTGGTAATATTGGTACTCTTGGAACATTGAACATGGATTCTTTTGGCCAGAGTCTTTAAAACTGTGCTATAATCCAACTAGCATGGGTGAAGTAAGCAAAAGTGTCTTGTACCTGCCCTCAAAGGACTGGTTCCTTCCTCTGGGTAATTGACAACTCCAGTCATGGTTTTTGAATGTTTATGGGCTATTGATCTATCTGACACAGAACAAACTAAGCTTCATATAAAATCTATACTTAAATCAAATAAGAGAATAGGTGAGTGAATCATAAAACATCTACCAAGTGTACAGAAAGAAAGAAAGAAATTAAAATGGGATGCAAGTCTAGTGAATAGGGAGGCAGTCTGCTGAGGAAATAGATTTTCCCACTGCAAATCTGAGATTCATCAAATTTCTCTTTTTTTCAAAGAAAATCAATTTCTGTGTTGCTTACAGATGTTTCCCAACATCAAAACAGAAATTCTTCTGTAATAGAGAAAAATAACAATAAAAAAAATAATATCTCAAAGTACTGCTAGCAGAAATGTTATATAAGAGTTCTGCAATATTTAAAATTTTATTTACAAACAACTCCTTGCATAGTATGATGTATATCTACTTTTTGATACTATAATTAAATCTGAGAGATCATGCATTTTGTACGAAGTTATCTGGCTCCAAATAAAGAAAGAATCACTAACAATATGGTATATAAATGTCAGATCTTTACTTTTTTCAAAAATATGACTTGCAGCCTAGTAAAGTAGACTGAAATGAAGGTGATGTGGAATTTACAGGAGGCTTATCAATATTTGATACCAAAAGGAAGTGTTGAGGAATTAATATACCAACAATATAGCATCTTACTATTCTAGTGGAATATTATCACAGTAAATTGTTTGTGGTCTAAAAGGCAATGACAGTTCAAAAAATGTCAGCACATATTAAAACAATGACTATATTTCTCATTTTAGATGCATATTACTTTCATAGAGCACTAGAAAGTCATCCTCCCTGCTGTGATCATAGATTACAGAAAATAGAGGATGTAGATTGTCATGCTTCATTGATTACATTTTATTACATTTAATGTTATTTAAATGATTGCAGAGCATACTTGAAAAATTGGTGTTGCATCCTTGCCCAGAACCCTTAATGAAAGACTATGACTAGAGTAGTGAAATATATGCTGAAGGCTATCCAGTTATTGGCATAGATTGTAATACTTTTTTTCTACTATTATCGTATTGTACTTTCAAGTAGTAATATTTAAACACGGCTAAAAAAGTGATGAAATAAAAATAATGGTGTTTATATTTTTCCCAAAAATAAAAGACATATTTGGCAACATGAATTTATGAGTATCAAAAACGTAATAGTCTTTCCTATTTTGTTTTCCAGAAGTCTTCATCTGAAAAAAAAAAAGAAAAATAAATAAATAAATAAATAACAGGCTACACTTTTTAATGGGCCCAGATAATCAAAAGAATAAAGGGCTTTACAGTCACCTTCCACTATCCTGAATGAAGCCTCCTGCAAGGTACCCCAAAAAAATAAATAATAAAATAAAATTAAATTAAAAAAAATAATAATAATTTGAAGAATTTCATTGGCTTTTCCTTTGCAAACTTAAACACCTATGAAAGAAAACCCAAGAAGATCAAAAGGCCTGTGAGAAAAGGAAACCAGTTGTGAGCAGACAGGTGATGTATACCAAGCAAAAGCCATTTTGTTTTGTAGTGAAATAGGTTTTGGGCCTGGATGAATACAGAAATTGATTTCATTGAACCTCCAGTACTAACAGAATCGACCTGTACCACCATCAAAACAGCACAACAAAATGCTGCTTGAGCATATGAAATCTTTTCACATCGTTTAAGCACAGCTGGATCACTTTGAAGTTACCAGTACACTTACAACATTCTGTTCATATGTGGAAAATAGTGACGAGAAAGACTTAGTTTTATATATATATACAGCAAATTGATTTTTGCATTTTAAAACCTACACTTTTAGTGGATTTTTTTAAAGTGGAAATTTACATTTTTCATGTTTCAATGAAAAAGGAATGACATCTAGTGGCAGATTAAATTAGTTACTACTCTGTAGCAGTACTGAAGGACACTATAAAGAAATCCATCATCTCATCGCAGTGGTGTGGAATTAAATGAAATAGATCCTGGTAACATTTATCAGTGTGATTCAATTTGCTCCTGTAAGAGCAATTACTGACCAAGTCTCTTCCTTTATCAAAGTTAAGGGTATATCTGCAGGACTGGATCTGAGAGAAAATATAATGCAGAAAGGGTACATTCTCAAAACAAAATATTTAAACTCTATTAAAAAACATGACCCCAGGACAAAAATAAATAAATAAAAACAAGCATAAAATATATTTCTTTGTACTTGGGAGAGAAAAGAAAAAAAATCAACAGTCCAAGGAACTCACATCTTTTTGCAATTTTTGCTATTTTGTACTGTTTATAGGTTACTCCAGGTACCCTTTTTGAAGATAGGGTAAGTAGGAACGGTTTCTGATTCATGATTTCTTTTTTACTATATTAGGTATTTCTTTTCCAGCCTTATTTTGCAATGGAAATACAGCACTTAGGAAAGTGTTATTTTTGTGTTATTACTTTGTGCTTTTTTTTGTTGTTGTGGGTTTGTAATGGCTCAATAAAAATAACAATAAAAAGATCAATATAATAAATAACATTATCCAAAGATATTGGCCACTTCTGAAAATTTAGATCAGAATATTGATGAGGTCACGTTTTCTTCAAATCTGATGTTTTGAGAGAATATGCATTATTTTAATGAAACTGAATTTGTGGCCTGTTCTCAAATATGCAGCAATTTAATAGGGTAGGTCTTGAGTTAAGATTGGTAACATAGGCTACTGTTTCACAGCCATTTTAGATAGGAGAAGGAAAGGCAAAAGGAAATTTGATGTAGTATCAAACCACAGGTAAATTTATCAGTTGTGATTCCACTAATTTTTTCTTTGCCTTCAGAAAGCTGCAGTATTAATAGGCAAAAATCACAGTCTTCAGCTGATGCTGAATGAAACATGCTGTGAATAGATATCAGATTGCCTCAAACCTCATTTATTACCAAAACTTGACTTGTGTTGTAGATTTGATAAATTACAGCAATTTCCAAATGCATGTTTGGGATCTGGGGAGATATGGCATGTGTTATCATGACTGATATATAGCTGAAGACTGTCAGGAAAAATATAAATTCATAAATGGATTATTTTTTGTTCTTGAGTTGATTTCTACATAGAATATTGGCAGGTATATTTTACGTGTCATTTTAATCTCTACTTTTATAAATTAGAAGTTTTATGAATAGTTTTTTTGTTCTTGGAAAAGAAACTAATCAGGGCACAATGACAAACCTTCCCATAAGACTAGCTGATAAGAATTATGTTTGCATTCCATTTTATCTAAACACTATTAAACTTTTACATTGAAATTACGTCAATGTAATTTCATCCATTTGGGTCTAACTTCATCAAACAGATTGGATGAAAACTAACAATTGATTTGTCAAACACTTCTCTGTTCCTGACTAATAGGCAACCTGTAGACTAGAACAATAAATTCTCTGTATTCCCCCATGCAAGAGCTCCACTTAATAGGTATGTCAGTTCAAGATTTCATAGGTCTTTAAAGCTTGATAACTCACTTTAAACCTAGCTATTGGTTGCACATGAAAATCCCTATTTCTGCATGTGGCCACAGCATGATTGCCTAAATAGGGAGGTTTGTTAATACCAAGTGGTCATAAATAATGCATACATAGTAATATCCCTCCAACAAAAGTCCTCCATAACAAGTTAGAAGTATTATTTTTAAGTGCTGTTTCATATATGGAAATAATGGAAAAATTTGATTTACAATGTAATCCACATTCTTTACCCTGTAAGACCTTTGTAAGAGTCTTGATGTTACCCTTGCCTACAGCAAAAAAAGATTCCAGGATCTCTCTGTGGAAGTAGTCATAACTTCACCTCTGAATCAGTGATCGCTGATCAGTGCCACAGTTGCTGTTACAGCTCTCAGGTGGGCTCCTGGATGTCACTTTTGCTAAACAGAAGCAATGGAAAATGGAATTAAATTCTGAAAGTCCTTAAACACTGACAAATTATTTTCACTCCAAGCCTCTTTCCTGTTGAATTTTATTAATTCTTTCATATCCTTGGTTATCTCCTTTTGCCTCCTTATCACCTTCCTCCACAGAATGCTAATACAGCTAATACAGGTCTCTGTACCTGCCTTCCATTTCTCCTCTCATCATGTCAGTTTGAATCTAAAAATTTTTCTCAGATAGTACATCACATTTCTAGGTGCTCTGAAGTCACTTTGTTATAGGAGATCTATTAACCTGGAATGATGGGGGCATAACACCTCTTTAGGTAAGTCATTACCAAGCTTCTGTGTGTTCCATTATTGATCTGATGATTCTCATATGGCAAAACTGCCTAATTCTCATCCAATGTAAGGAGAGAAAAAAAGGAATTAAAAAAAAAAAAAAAGGAGGAAAAAAAATACAGATTCCATAAGAGGAAGCCTATCAACAAAATATCAACAAAATACTACCTTCCCAATCTGAAAGCAGAAACACACTGTCTAAAGCTTTGATCCTCTCTGGCTGAAGTTAATGCCAATCTTCTCGAAAAAAAATAATGAGAAAAGACTAAGCTTCAAATTTCAAGTGCTGAAGAGCAAAGATGACAGAATTAATCAACATCTCTTTTAATTTATTGCAGCTATTTTGCCAGAGCAGATGAATCCAAGTAAGATATTTGGCTGTAAACCTTTGGTTTCAGTTAGGTAATGGTAAAGCTTTGACTGTGCAGCAGTGCTAGCTCCGATTAAGTATGCTGGCATAGATGTTTTGATGAAAGCTAATCCCACACATTTATTTTATTGAGAATTTATTACAATAAAATTAACCATTACACTACATCAGAAACATGTCAGTGGCCCACACCCCCAGTTTTGCAAATATAACTACCTCCATATTTTCTTGCAATTTCCAAATGCTCAAAGTGCAACACTTGCTTAGCTGACATAAGCAAACTGGCAGTCAGGCATGCTGGAAACAAAATTGTTTATATAAAGAATAGTGCAGATTTCCAGATGTAATGAATAGCGTGGGTTTCCAGATTCTGGAAAGAATGCGCTTCCGTGATAGCAGTCACTAACACAGGTTTAACAACTGACTTCAAATAATGACTTCCATGCCAAATACGTGAGGAGTTGCTAAACAACCCTTTCTCTCCTCTCTGTTTTTTGCTTTCAGCTGGAAGTATAGGCAACACTTGGGAAACACATTATTCACAACTACTTTTCATATTATTCACAACTACTGTACCAAGTGAGGAGAAGCAATCTATTTCCACTATCACATTTTTTTTTCATGTTGCAAAGATGATCGCTTTTGAAGATCTAAATAGACACATACCCTTTTACCCTAGAGGTAAGACTTGTCCCGGATACAGTTATGATGTATCGAAAACTAAATGTAAGCATCTCATTTTTACAGTGGTTACTGTAGTAAAAAGGCAGAGATAAGTTTGTCCCTGTAATGTTTTCTAGGGTTACTTCACTGTTCCACATTCATAATGAGTTAAAAAAATAAAATAAAAAATAAATAAAATTATTCATTTGGAGTTAATGTGATACTGGAAAAAACTTCACAAACTGAAAAAAAAAAAAAAACCAAAAAAAAAAACACTGGGATAGAACAACAAAACATATGCTGAAAGAACTAAATTTTATTCTTGTATCTGCTGCTCTTTTCTCAGCTGCTTGACTTCAGCAAAGTTACTTCACAACTTGTATCGTGTCCCATCTCTCTTGTCTGTTTTGCAGATATTCTAAAAGGCTGAGATTCTGGGCTGCTAGAAAGAAAAATTTCCGTTTCAATAATGCACCGAGAGGAATTCTGTGATACTTGGATGAGAGAAGTTTAGTCATACTTCTAGACTTTCTGTTTCCTCTTTGCTAGCTATAAAGCATCTCACTGCTCCATGTAATGGCATCCAAGATAGGGCTTCAAAGGCATTTAACTTTCTCTATTAGGGAACCCAAACCTCATAACCCCCATACTTTATATCACCTTGCTGAGACCAGGTGTCTCACTGCTAAGTATTGCAAAACATAAGCTGCAGGGTTCTCGGAGAAGTGCCCCAAATCTCTCCTCTACTTACATCATAAGTTGCATATTTTATTTCTGGTCGCTGTATGCTGGCAACTGAGTTGCTTATGGTCCCAATGCTTTAATGGTTCATCAAAATCTTTATCCCCTTTGCAAAGCTTAATTATTCCTTGAAAATGAATTGTGGTATCAAGCCAAGTCTGTCAAAAGATCTGTAAGTCAACACCCAGAAGCTATTCTATGTCTTCTGTCACCTGTCCCCAGGCAGATTGCTATGGGCACACTCCAACACATGGACCTGTTCCATGGCCCTCAGAAATCTGCAGTTAACTATCCTTCTCCTGAAAACTTTGCATATTCAGCTGCAGATCACTGTCTTAAAACACGGTAATTCAATAATAATAATAATAATAATGATAATGATAATAATAATAACAAAATGGTTCCATTTGAGTTTTATAGTTTATTAGCTACATGCATATTTTATGTAGAGACTTTTAAAAAACACATAATTTACCTAATAGGCTATAATGACTCCTTCAGAGCCTTTATAGTAGACTATATAATTTCTTCTTACTTCATGGATCATTGACGTGATGGATGTATTCTCTTTTCATTCTCCTGCAGGCACATAACTTCCATTATCATTAATGAGACTTGCAAACACATACTGAGAAAAGAATCTATCCCTTATTGGTGTTTGTTACCCAAAGCACCACATTTGAATTAACCTCTCTGCTATGAAGCAGCCAAGGACAGATACTAAGAATCAGATTGCTCCATGATATCCTCTATCCATTGTATATTTAGTTTGTTATTTATTATCACCATCATACAAAACAGAATAGTGAAAGAACCATTAGAGCACAGGGCAATTAATTTCTAATTCCATGTCTAGAACTAAATTGCTGTGTGACTTTCAGCAAGTTGAAACCTCTTTATTATTTGTATAACAAGGATAATGCTCCTTACCATATCTCCCTCAAAGGGCCCTTCTGATGCTTAATTAATATATGTTTGCAAACCTCTATTAGATTGTTAAACAGAAGGCAATGTCTGTGTGGTAAAAGAGCATCTGACTTCCCCTCATAGACATCTTCGTAATATAAATACAAAGAACTGATGATTCCCCACAAGAAATCAGTGGCAATGGAAATTGAAAAATTAAAACATAAGCTGTTTTTTTTCTTGAATATGTCAGGAAAAGAGTGTAATAAGAGAGCTACTTACTGCTTTAGAATCAGTCCAAGTCATTTTTGCTGACTCTTAAAAACATATGGTCAGCTTGTGAGCAGGTAGCTAGAAGACATATGGAAATATGTTACCTGTTTGACCTCACATCAGCTTCAGATTCATACATGACTCCTGAAATGTTCTCCAAAACCTCCTTGTGAATCCAACAGGTGCAAATATATTTGCAACTAACTTAAAAAAAAAAAAAAAAAAAAAAGAGTAGATGGTTTCACAGACAATTCCTGAAGCTCAAATGTATCACTAGTTTAATAACACATCAACATACTCCTGTGATGTTGATTAACAAAGAGTATGTGTGACTCAATGGGAAGAGGTGGCACTTCAACTGTAAAATAATTTTTACAAAGAAAATAAAAAGAAAGCCAGGAAAAAAACGTAGCTTCAGAGAACTAGATGTACATTCTTGAGCAGAATTCTTAATGGGGACCTGACAACCAGGTACATACCCTTGCTAAAATTGTTCCAGAGGATGGTTACATAGGGAAAGTAATCATTACTGAATAGGATGAAAAAATTAGAAACAGGTTGCCATCTCTTGAAAGGTGAAATATGTTTTACACACACTTTATGTAGTGGGTTAGTTTAGACTATGCATTTATGTGTGACACACTGCCTCTTGCTTCCCTATCAAAGATCCTGCAGAGAAAGTAGAGCTAATATAATTTGTTGTCCCTCCTGAAATGGCAATCCTAATTAGCCTCTGTGACAGAGCATGCATACAAAGTTCTTCCTCGCCCGTTCTATCTTCAGTTCATGCACAGGCAGGGAATATCCACAGTCTTATCTTCAGTGAAGAGCAAAAAACTGTATTTTGTAAGATCTGACATTTATTTAAGAACTAAGAAGTTTAAATGCCAGAGTTTCCCCATCAGGGAAACAGCCTAATGGATTTCAATGCATTCAGTATACATTCCTGTTTCTGCTGAGTCTTTGCTAAGATACCTATTAAAATTATATTGGTCTAATAGTGATATTGCTAGGCGTGTGTAAGATTCAAATGAATTGATATTTAATTGGTTGGGAAAGCCTGCCGCCCATGCTATTTGACTGAAAGAATGAAAGATAAAATATCATTACCACAGCAGATATATCTCCCAAGAAAGGAACACGACTAATACAAAACATTTTCAGCCCTGCATTAAAGCGTCAGTGACACAGAATTATTCAGAAGTGTTGTGTGTCTATGACCAGGCTGAAAAGTTTGCTCATTTATAATAAAATACTCATTAAATGAGCATCCATCTTCCACTCATATTCGGAATTAAAAAAAAAATAAAAAAATAAAAAAAAAAAGAGTGGATGATATTGTGGGAACGAGTAGAAACATAGATGGATTTCCCTGATTAATGGGAGCAACTTCATTGCCTTACTTATTCCTCAAGCACAGCCACCCTACATAATGCCTAGTTTTCCATGACAGTATGTTTGTTGCATTTCTGATATTATCTTTGTATATGTATGTACTAAACATGGATCAAACATTAATATTTTACTTTTGTTCTTTAATTACATTTGAGCATACAAAATCTTACATTTTCACTTATAATTCTCCAGCAGTTTTCAACTATTTTTTTCTTAATATTCAGCAGGATTAATTCTAGATGACTCTGACTTTTTATGTAGGAAGAAAATGGAACATTATTACCTCATCAGGGATGTTGCCTTCTTCACATATGCTCTTCCACCTCCCGTTTTCTTTAATATGATTTCCTTGTGCCAATCCACATGAGGACAAATATATATATTTTATATGTAATCCTGTTTTCAAGGCTGTTCAAAGGACCCCAAACTTTAAGATGAATTATTTGAAGAGCTTTCAACACATAAGCATATACAGTAGTATATGCTTTCAGGTCTAAACATATGTGTTTTGACACCTTTTCACATGTGTTTAAAAATCCTGGGGAGATGCACGATCAAGAAAAAAAAAAATAAAAAAATATATTCAACAATTCAACTGTCTTCCTCACTGTAGTATTATTCACTACATATTCTTCCATAAGGAGTCAACAAAATCAAAGAAATACATCAAAGCACTAACATGGAAACTGTTAAAGAATATCTATAGTTCAACATAGTTATTTTTATTACTAAAGGTAATAGTAATTCATTCTTATCCAGAATCTTACATCCAAGGAGTCTAAGCATTAATATATTAATTCTTACAATCCTTCACTGAAGTTGGTGTCAGCATCCTTACTTTACAGAGGAACTAAGGGTATGCTATTCTCCCCCTGAGCTACCTAAAAGGGCATCTGAGTATTGAGAAGCTCTTCTGGGGATTCACTTATATCCTTTTCCACTGATTAATCTACTGGAGGCAGGTCTGCAGCTACAGAATCATTTCTAACCTCAAGAAGGTTAAGGTGTATATAGATTTGCCTGACAACCTTAGAATAAAAGTGCAGGTGGCTTTTCTTTATGTGGGATAATGTGCTTAAAAAGAGCACTGTCTTACCAGGTAAGAGTGTTACTGTGGTATTGATCAGGCACAAGAGAACAAAATAAATTCCTACCTCAAACTGTAGGTATTTCTTCATAATACATGATTTAAAAACACTGAGGTAATGATACCTTTTCTTCTTTTTATGTAGACTGGCCAAATACCATGATACTTTGCTAATAATACTCTTACAGAAAAACTGAATACTAATATGTTAACTGTAGTCTTATCGGAATTGCCTAAAAGCAATAGCTGATTGCTATATAATTTACAGTACATGATGGGAAGAATTCCACTGTAACCAAAATAAGGCCTCACAAAATAGATCTCTAACCTCTTTTTAGGTAAACTTAATTTATAGACGCTATCTTTTCTTCTTTCTGTCAAGAAACAGAAATTTTGCAACTTCAATACTCTGCAGAAAGCTATGCAAGGTAGCTCTCTAGAATTAAATTTCTTTTTAACCATTATTAAAAATCCAAATCTAAACATATTTTTATTTCTAAATGAGATAGATCTTCTTAAGACAAACTCTCTTGCACTGGATAAATTCTAGTGGCATTTCCCAAACTTTATATAATTTAAATCCTTGTCTCACAGATAGGATTGTAAATTTATTCCTAGTCACTGTAAAGATCAACATATACTTGAGAATGTATCCTAGGTACACACACACACTAGTTCCAAAAATATTTGTAGGCCTAGTACTTTACCACAAAGCACTTCACAGTACTTCAATAGTCAAGAATAACTAAGCTCCTGAAGTTTTGTTAGCCAAAAAAAATAAAAAAAAATAAAAAATAAAAGTACAAATATAACTGCTGTCTCAACAGTGCATGGATATTCATGAAAAAACCCTGACACGGTTAATTTTAGAATTGTTCTTAAAGACAGATTGTGTCAGAGGTGTTATAACATTTTAATGGAATTTAAGCTAGCAGTGCACGCTTGCATCCCAGAAGGACAACTGCATCCTGGCCTGCATCAACAGAGAAATGGCCAGCAGGTCGAGGGAGGTGATTGTGCCCCTCTGCTCTGTCCTTGTGAGGCCCCACTTGGAGTGTTGCATCCAGGTCTGGGGCTCCCAGCACAAGAAAGACATGGAGGAGGGTTGCAAAGATGATCAGAGTGCTGGAGCAGCTCTCTTTCTCTATGAAGGCAGGCTGAAGGAGTTGTGGATATTCAGCCTGGAGAAGAGAAGGCTCTGGGTAGATCTTATAGCAGCCTTTCAGTAATTAAAGTGGGGTTATAAACAAGATGGAGATTGACTTCTTACACAGACAGGTAGTGATAGACCAAGGCGGAATGGTTTTAAACTTAAAGAGGGGAGATTTAAATTAGATGTTAGAAGGAAATTCTTCACTCAGAAGGTGGTGAGGTACTGGCACGGGCTGCCCAGAGAAGCTGTGGATGCCCCATCCCTGGAGGTGCTCAAGGTCAGGTTGGTTGGGGCTTTGAGAAACCTGGTTAGCTGGGAGGTGTCCCTGCCCATGGCACAGGGAGAATAGGACTAGATGATCTTTAAGGTCCCTTCCAATCCAAGACATTCTGTGATTTCTATGATTTCTATTCTGCAGTATTCACTTACAATCAGTTATTTACATGAATGCACCTACCAGTAAACTTAACTCAAAGCATTATTTAGGATGTACATAAAGGATTTCAAATACAATTGCTGTACATCTCTGTTTTTAAGACTGTAATTGCATTCATGCAGAAAAAAAAATGAAACTATAGGCACAAACTGAATTGATTTCTATGAATGTAAAAGCATCAAGGAGCAGAGAAAAACATATTGTCATGGCTTGATGAGCCCACACAGCAGGTATCTTGAAACTCAACATGATTTTCAACTCTACACCTGTGCAATGACAAGAATTCAACAGTATAATGTTAATGAGGCCAATCATACCAACATAGAGAAAGAACTTATAGATCAGTCAAAGCAATTTTGCACTGTGGTAAGTGTGATAAGTCCTCTAAATTCAGATGATATCTCTGCTGCTGAAAACTTCAACATTTAGATAAGTACCAGAATCATGATATTTCTATAGCATTATGCCTTGCTATTACTGCTTCTGGAGAGTTTTAAGAATTAATTTTTGCATGTAAGTGCACACATGCAAATTTTGAAATAATAATTTTAAACATTGCTAGCAGTGGCTATTAAGCTATTGAAAGCTAACTCTGATGGAAAATTTCTATCCTAAATTCTTTCACTAAAAATGCATTTACCACTGAATTCAAATGTTCGAACTTGTTTCCTATTCCTGCCTGAATCCAATAATCAGTCTAGGAAATCTTGGTGGGAAATCCAGCAATCTCATGTTGCATTAGAATATTGTATTTTAAGTTTTCTCTGTCTTAATCAGCTCTTTAATCAGCTGTTTTAATCAGCTCTCTTCTCCAATCTGTTGTAGAGCTTCTGTGAAATATCATTTTGACTTTGCTGTCATTTAATTGTTTTGCAAAAGTATATATAACCATCCAGATTTACACACATCACAGTGTACTGGCCTTTTCTTCAGTCTGCAATGAGGTTGCCACGTCCCTATCCATCATGGGCAACAGAGGTTGTCCTGAGAGCCCAGTCCACAAGGAATAGGATCATGGTACATAAAAAGAAAAATTCCCATGAGGTAAAGCTTCAGCAAATCATTAAGAAAAAATCTGAGTCAAAGACAAAGAGTAAGCCAGGAAGAAGGATTTAAATTTGGTGGGAATTAAATGTTTCAATTAAAGAGTGTAAAATCAAAAGAATATGAACTCAGCTTTTTTAAATTTTCCAGTTCATGAAAAAAATATTTTTTTGTTTTGTTTTGTTTTTGTTTTTGTTTTTCCCATTTAGAGAAGAGATCATTTCTAAAATATCAGATTTTCCCTCAGGATAGATATTACAGTTTTTAACCAACACTCTTAAGAGCCACATAAGCACAAGATCTGGATCAGTAGAGAAGCACTCTCCAAGAGTTGTGGTAAAACACCTTTAAGTGGCAGTATGCTTTTAACACTAGGGTCTAAAATTCCTCTTTTAAGTAAATAGAGACTCATAACTGAGGTGTTTTTAGTATAATAGTTTCCCCAGCAAATCAGTCATTGTTCACAGTAGCCACATAAGAACATACTGGACCTAAAAAAAAAAAAAAAAGAAAAAAAGAAAAAATGTCATTGACAGTTGTGAATAAGAGATTTCTGGACATCTGTAGTTTGAATACATCACCTCAGAAGTACCAGTTTAAAAAAAAAAAAAAAAAAAGTCTTAGAAGACAAATCCTACAGTTTTAGGAAAGTTGAACTCCAGGTAGCACAATGCATCCACAGGATTTCTCTCAGAATTGTGTGTGCTGGATGACCACTTGTGCCATACTAACTAAATTCTAAGCCTCTTGTGCCAGTAGACAATAAGGTTCCTCTAAAGATTGGGCTGAGGTCACCAGCACATGCCGGCTCTCCATCTCCCACTATTGCAACCAGTCATGAGAGCAGGATGTCAATATTTCAGCAATGATTTGAGTCAGCCAGTGTCTACTCAAAGAAGAAATGCGGCTCTCTGAGATACTATCTGGAGCAAGTGGAGTGCTTCTGGGTGATGACCCTGAGGCAGAAAAAGCTTGTCAACAATTAGAATTTAAATTATATTTCATTTTAACTTTCTTTAATGACTTTAATGATCTTTTAATGATTTTTATAATTATTTTAAATATATTTAAAATAAATTAATGATTTAATTTATAGATGCTCAAATTCTTTCAGGATTACCCAGATATCTCTAACTGAAACGTTAAAAATAATAAGAATATTAGTTTTACTATTCTATACAATCACAGGGAATTTTAAATGTGAGACAGAAGGAGACAATTAACTTAAGACAACAATGTGACTTTGATTACAACATTAATGCCTTGATTTCAAGCTTTCACCTGACCAAAAAAAAAATAAAAAATAAAAAAAAAAAAAGTACCACAGAAGGCATGACACTTTGGCTTGCTTGTTGAATCTGGATGGAGATTCTGAACACTCAGCCTGAAAAAGACTACTAGTACACAAGGCAGGCAGAAGCCACACCTTGAAGAGAGAACTGAAAATTATTCCTGCCACCCAAACCCTTTCTGACATTTTAATTAGCAAAATTAACAATGGCAAGGGAAGAACAGAGATTCTTCCCACAGTAACACATGGTTATGGATCTCCTTCACCTTCACTTGGGGCCTGCTAAAACTGATGGCTAAAGATTGCAAACATACGTATTGAAAATCAAGACAAGATGATAAGCAGGGTTGCTATACCTGCAAGATTCCATGTATATTTCAGTATTCATGAATACAGCAGAAATATTTGTTTGTCATCCACCTCCAGGATAGCCACAGAACCAAAAGCCAAGGAAGACAGAGTGGACCTGGCTATCTTCTTCCCAGTTCATATAAGGAGGGAAAAGGAGGTGTGGATTTGCTTTCCGGAATGGATGAAGAAAAGTCTCTAAAAGTCCTCAGATGAGCTAATTCCAAATACAGCACATTCTTTGCATCTTTCCCATCTTCTGACATAACTAAGACAAGGCTATGTAGCCACTGAAGCATTCTGTAATCAATTTATCTATGTCTTACACTATATATTTATATAAAATATTGTAATGGTCAATTGGTGAGTTACAGTTAAAGAATACAACTTCTTAATATGAGACCTTCCATTAAAATAATATACTTCATTGCTCCTAGTTCTCAAAGATGTCTTGGAAATGCAGTTCTTGCTTCCTCTATGCATGTGGCAATGATATATCCTGATTCAACAAAATATTAAAAGCTCTCCCTGTTATGACAGTTGGGCTACGTCAGCTAGGCTTAAAAGATCTCCTGGTAATCATTAATGTTCCTTGTCACAGACAGTTATTATTTTCCCCTATTACTTTTTCATAAGAAGTTTAAGATGTAAACTTCTGGATATATAAATGTGAATTTAAATGGGAGGGCTGGGAATATGAAGAAATCTGTAGGTCAGATTTAGGCAGATTCCAGCTTAGAAACTGAGGATGCCTTAAATATATATAGATATATAAAATCTCAATCACTTTTTACAGTATTAGGGAAAGAGATTTATAAGAACACAGAAGTCATTTCTATAAAAATAAATTGAAGAAGAAGAAGAAGAAGAAGAAGAAGAAGAAGAAGAAGAAGAAGAAGAGGAAGAAGAAGAAGAAAGAAGAACAAGAAGAAGAAGAAGAAGAAGAACAAGAAGACCTGAAGCTAAATAACAGTCTTCCTTAAAGAAATTTTGCTGTAGATTTGAAATCAATAAATATTTGTCTGGATTTTCCTTGTACAGCCAGCTCCATTTATCCCTTTCTTCCTCCTCCAATTGCTCTAAGATTTTCTCATACTTCATTGTTTTCATGTATAAATGTTTATAATACCTCACTACTTTTTGTATCTTCATATCTTTATATGATGGGTTTCATATCTTCATTGATTGCCTCAATACAGTGAACAAAATACAGAACAGATACAAGTTCAGATGGAATTCACCTCAATAAAGATGTCTTTGTTTACAATAAAATTCCAAATTAAATAAACATGGAATTCTAATCTGGGAAAGTGGTCCCTGCAATTTTGTAGTTAAAACGTATTTAAACTCTAAGCAATAATTTAATAAGAAAATATTTTAAGTAATCAGTTAAAATAAATCTATTTTTAATTATGTAAATTAAATATTATGTATGGATGGTATCATCTGGATACAACAACCAAAAAAGAGAAAATGTTTAATAGATATTTTGTGTAAAAAAGCAAAATGGTAGATTCCCTTGCAGCCTTAAAGTAATGAAGTATCTTTATCTCATTAGTTACAATTATTGGATGAATAAATCCTAATTTGCTATTATTACCAGAAAACTACTAAAAGATTTTACTGTTTGTTTTTTTTTTGTTGTTGTTGTTGTTGTTTTATAATCTAGAAGATCAGCTACACTAAGAATCAAAGGTATTAAGAGGAGTCAAAACCCCTATGAAGTATGAACCCATCATTGATAATGTTCTTATAAACATTAAAATAGCAATTTTTCAGTGAGACTGCAGGAGAGTAGACAGAACAAATAATAAGTTAACCCCAGACTTGTCTATCACATGGTCTGTCATGAATTCTAACAAAGGATGCAAGCAACAGTGCATTCAGGGATAACAACACAATTAATGTCCATCTGTGTGCTTTGGGGAAAACAAAGATTCTCAGACTTGGTTAGTTTGTTTTTTTGTTTGTTCTATTTATTATTATTATTATTATTATTATTAATATCCTAGATTTGATAAAAGAAAGTATCCATAACATGATTTATATCTGGAAGTTTCAGAAACAGCAAACAGATTTTCTTGAGAAAATACTAGGTTTGCATGCAGCTGCCCATGACTAAGGTACAACCTCTAAATTTATCTCTCTTTGTCACTTTCTTATTTTTTCTAAAACAGCCAGGATATGTTCCAGATTCAATGCTACTGACACCTTTCCCAGCTTCCCCTTCTTCAGCTGCCTGCTTTCACCATCACTTGGGTTGCTATGTGCGAAAAAGATAGAGGAGATTTTCTTTGTATTACACCATGCTGAATCTTCCAGACAAATGTTTCCAATGAGAAAGGACTGAGGAAGACTAAACAGATGGCCTTGGACAGGTAATTTTCAAAGCCATTTCCAGGAAAGGATCTAACAGAGAAAACAGAGGAACTCAGGTTTTAGAAAGAATAACAAAGTTTTGCAAGGGGATCAAGATGCAGGCCTGAATTCTCAAAAGTGCTCACACGAAAGAACCACTTGGTACTACTTGTCCCTGGTGGCTGCTGTCTGCTCCCTGCAGGGTCTTTAGCAGTGCAGAAAAAGACAAATATCTCTTTGTCAAACACTTTGTGCAGTTTCTGGAGAGCAACAAGGCACTGAGATCATAACAGTGTTGTGCTTTCAGCAACGTCTTTGGCTTGCCTAAATTGTTTGCCCAGATTGTTTGCTAAATTTGCTCTGCAAATGAGAAGAGCAAAGACAGTCAGTTTGTAAAGGTGTGTCTTTTGCTAGAAATAATTTGTATGGGAGGCAGACTCTTGCTTGCTGACTCAATGTCCTGGCAAATGGCCATACCTCACCCTTTCATCTTTAACTCAGGGAAGATCCTCTTCCAGGTGTGCTAACCTGTGCTACATAGCTAGGTAATCCTTGGCTACATAGCTAGGTAATCCTTGGCAACCATGCTTCCAGAACAAGGGTGTTCAGCCTGCTCACATCACCCACCAAGAACACGGCAGAGGAATGCTCTAGCAGCCTCCAGTGAAGGGGGCTGGTACTCAGGAGGCACTGACATATGCCAAGCCTGCTTAATGTTAGGTGTCTCATACAGGCCCGCAGGGTCAAAGGGCAACACTGAAAGACAAGCAGTCCATGTCTGGCCATGGAGCTTCTTGAGTCAACCTTGAGCTAAGATCAGAGAGGACAGGTGAATTCAGGGATTTGGTGAGTGCTGGAAGAGTCCTGAGAGCACCCACAACTCTGCAACCTCTTCTTCCTCTGAACAGACTCAGCTGCTGGCACTCATTGTCAGCTCTGATTGCTGGCTTGGCTTTTCCTCAAGGGCTCTTGTGAAACAGAGGTTAACAGCAAGAGCAACTAAACAGCATACAAAGCATTTTAAGGGATACAAAATAATTTCTACATGCTACAATCCTAATACAACTGTGCAAACTGCATGTCATAGAAACATCTCATGCTGTCAGTTTTTGTTACTGAAATTACAGTTATTGGCACTTGAGCAGATTAATAAGGACATTTCTCTTTTCATTCTATTTTTTATTAAGAAAAATAAGATGTCAGATGTTCTTCAAAATATTAATGCTTCACTAGATAATAGTCAAAATGAAGTTTATAAAGACTTTTCCTATTATCTTTTTAATTACATGCCTTATGATTGGCTGCATATTCCAGCAGATAAAGTTAGTGCTACACATCAAAAAAAAAAAAAAAAAAAAAAAAAAAATGTTAAATTATAATGAAAATAACATAAAGAAAAATCCTAAATCCATTACTACTTTGCATCAATAAAATCCAATTAAATATGTTCTTGAAAACTGCTTTTCATATAAAATTGCTTTTTGGCTTATAGCTTTTATTTCAATTTCTTCCAAGAGCTATCTAAAAAGAATCTGGGGAAAAGAAACTGATAGTGAAGACCATTGCACAAAGGCTAGTTAGAAAAGGCAAGGAAAGCTGGTTAAACTATCTAGTTAAATTCTTTTCTTCAGGCAACAGAAAACCAGTTAAATGAAATATGTGAAATATACAGGCATGGTTCAAAACTGAAATTACAACATTTTTAAGATGAAGAAAAAAAGTAATTGTAATTGAAGGGTAAGAGTGGCATCTGGTGTGTCTACCTCAAGATTAAAATTTCCTAGAGGAAAATTGTGAAGTTATGTAAGGTTATTGATTAAAATAGCCAAAGATACTTCTCAGAATCTCAGTCTTACTGTGTGTTGAAATTTTGCCCATGACATAAGTCCAAACTTAATACTCTAGGTATATAAATTACTGTGTCCAGTGTTTCTCCATACAAAAATGTCCTATGCTTTAGTCTTTCAGTGAAAACAATACGGTGGCAAATTCTTCCTTTCATATTAGTAATTTTGAGTCTAGGAGTCTATTAGCACTGCACACCAAAATATCTAATAGATAATAGGGAGAAGCTATGTTGTATTAAACCAACCAATACAAAGAGAAATATATATCAGTGAAAGATACTGCATTTCATCTCAGACCTTGACTTGTTTATATTCAACAGTCACAGCTACCTTAATACTTTTACTTACTTTAAAAGAGCACCTAGCAGGCATGTCTACGGCTGAATGCTGACAGCTCTGAAAGGACATCACTGCACACAATGGTGCTCACACCCACCCAGGATATTTGGATCCACGGCACAATGGCAAGGGCTACTGTCTCCTCAGTCTCCCTACTGTTATGCCTTACCAGTAAAAATATTTGCTGGGTTCTTGCTTTAGTTTGCCTTAAATCACCAATATAGAGTTAGTACAAATTTCTTGGTAAGACTGCAATTACTTCTCCTCTCCAAAAAGTTGATCTAATTGGGTGATTAGCCTAGTTAGACTGCCAGAAATAAATATTGAAAGTTGTTTAAGGATTGGAGGGTGTTTAAGGAGGAATTCCTTATTTTTAACGATAGTAGTAAATGAGGAAGGAGTTGTATTTTCTCATAATTATCTAGAAATCTTAAGATGACATCAATAAATGGTTTTCTTTTAAAGCACTTTGGCCTAAATTTCTCTCTTATTCA
Source organism: Stictonetta naevosa (assembly GCA_011074415.1). NCBI lineage: Eukaryota > Metazoa > Chordata > Aves > Anseriformes > Anatidae > Stictonetta > Stictonetta naevosa. Next base: position 29,415,254 of record CM021697.1, read on the forward strand.
GAAGCCATTTGAGAAATCAATTTCTTCACACTTTTTTTTCCCTCATTTTAATCCACTGTTCTGAATAAGCTTTCACACTGTTTTGTAACAACCTTTACCTGAATTGCATTATAATATGCCGCTGTGTTGTGAGTTGCAAGACTGCCTGTCTTGGAAAACCTATTTAATACTGATATGCAAATCCTTGTACTCTGTTTTCAGAGGAGCACCATGCTGAGTCTTTGTAGTGTTACCTGTGATAAAAACACATGTGAACATGGAGATAGAAAATGAAATTCAGAGAGTGTATATATTTTAATAGTAGCCATTTTACCACTTAAAAGTCTCCATACTGTCTTCTTCAAGAGTTTATGTTTTTTGGTTTTGGTTTTTTTTGGTTTGTTTGTTTTATTTTGGCTTGTTTGTTTGTTTACGCTAGATTAACACATATTTTGCTTTAAAAATCATCATGATCTTCTGTGGGATTAATAACCATTTTTTAATCATTTAACTCTCAAAATATTTAAGCTAATAATATGTTTTATATTTTTTTTGAAATTTAGGTTTCCCTGCAATTGAGATTTAGTTATTTATTTTTGTGAGGGAGTACAAAGCCTGCATGTTTGTAGTACTGTTAGTCATCAGAGGGAAAATTACTAAAGTCAGCTCATTAGACAGTTGTCAAATGTTCTGTGACTTTTATGACCTTTATTCTTTTGATTTGAGGTCCCTAGGTGGCCAGAGGTTCCTTGGCCACAGCCAGGAGTGGCAGCAATGGGGAACATCCTTCCCTTGTTCTCCTCACTAACCTACAGCAGTGACTGGAAGAGATTTTCCAACATACCAAAGGCCAAAGCACATCTTAAAGAGAAGGAATTAAATAGCTCAATGTCTTCCAAAGGTTTCTAATCAATACCCACTCTGTTAAAGACAATGGCTACAATCAAAAGCTTTTTAGACTATAAGCATACGTTCGTAGCATCAGAGATCTTCCTTTGTTAGCCTAGAATAAATCTTAATTAATTTAGATGTTCGTATGTAGATAGACACCCTAGTCCACCAGCACTTTGGTAAGCACATCTGAATCAATGCTTTTCACTGTAATGGGTCCTTGTAATCAGCAGTTTTTTCAGTCTCTTTAGGTGCAATTGTCCTTGTTTCCTTCCAAGAAATGAAATCATAACCTCTCTGTGTGATCTTATTAAATAAATCTATTACTGTGTAGTATGTAATGCTATAAAATACTGACTGAAGCTTTCAAATTGTGTGATATGTTTTGTCTTTTTTTTTTTTTTTTTTTTTTAATTCTGAGTATCAAGGCTACTAAGTACCTACTTTCTTTCAAGCCTTTCAGCTAGAATAGTATCTGCCATAGCGCCTTCTGGAGTACTTTGTTATATTTATCTAAGAGTTCATTCTGCTTTATTGACTTCTCATAAATCCGTTTAATCTCAAACCTTCTAAACTATTGTGTACAGTTTTTATTTGTTTATTTATTTACTTTGAATCTGTTAGTTTATGTTTGAATTCCAGGCCTGAAAAGATAGTCAGACGCTGTTCACCCATATATCCTAGGTTGTTTCCTTTTTTTGTGGGTAATTTCTTTGTTTGGTTGTTTTTACATTTGGGGAATTTTTCTAAAACAGTATCACTTATTGCTGCATTACCCAATTTGCCAAAACCATTTATCCTCTTGATCTTTCACATTTTCTTTAAAATATTTTTGAAAATTCACACATAAATCTTTTATTTGTAAGGGAACATAGACAACCTATTAGTTTGTGTCTGCAAAAACTGAAAGTTTTGATTCACAGTGTTTTAAATTGAATATACTCCGAAGTATTCAGAGCAAGTGACTACTCCAATGGAGAGAGGTAACTTGGCTTTCCTGAATGTTTGACTTACAGGATAAGCCAGTCCTGAATTTGTCATGATATATCAGTTCTTCAAGCTGAATCACATGACACAGGCTAGTAAATATAGTCCCTAATTTTCAAATATCATTCAGATCTTCCCCTGCACTTGAATCAAAATAAATTTATTTTCTCAAAATTTTCCCAAATCCTACAAACCTGCATAACAATAAACAAACAAACAAACAAAAAAAGACAATCATGAATATACAAGAGCAGGGTTAGAGTAGCTATTCCTATAAATTTTCACTATGAAAGGTTCTGGTTTAGAATATGTCTGCTCTCATTATCCATCTTTTAAAATAAAATAACCATGTTTAACTAATAAAACTGCAAAGTGGCTAGCTCAGAGAACATTGTGGATCTTGACTGTTATGTTCACGTATTTTTCATCATCATCCTGCAAACTCAGTGCAATATCTATCTTTCACTACTGCTTGTTAAAAAAAAAAAAAAAAAAAAAAAAAGTATTTTTTTATTGGTATATATTTTTTTTATTGGTATGTTTTTTCCACTATGGTTTACCAGTTCATTTTCTTTTATTCCTTTTTATTTAGGGAACACAATTACATTACTGTGACATATGCCCTGTTACTATTTGCATGAACTCCTAAGAATTTATTATAAGTTGTAATAATGTGTATGGATATTAACACTTTCTTCAACTCTTTTTTTCAAACCATAACTCTGCTTCATTGAGATTTGTTTTTTAAATGTGAAACTTGTGAGCCTTTTCATGCAGATTTGACTCTCCCTGCATGTCACCAAAGTAATACAGCAGAAAACTAAGGTTTAGCAGTATCCAGAAGTGAAAGATTTTGCTTAAACAAAAGCTTATTTTCCCAGGAAGATATGAAATGAAATATTTTAAAATATTTCTAGAGTTCAAAAGAGAAGAATTTACAGCCTTCACTGGAATGGCATTAGAAAGTCCAAAAGTCGTCAGGAATTAGAAAGTCCAAAATCCACAACCAGTGGTGTTCAGAAAAAAAGTTTATTTGACATTTATCTTTAAAAAAAAATAAATATTGACTAGATTTCCACTCTGCAAATGTGGATGACTTCATGCATATCTGAAAGTGACAGATGACACTTTACTATCTACTCAGTAAATTTATCTCTTTATCTTTTATATTACAATACTTTACTACCTATTGTGCTGGGTAAAAAAATAAAATTTAATCAAGGATAGTGCTTGAAAATGTCTTAAAAAAAAACCTTTCCAGCTAAGAAATTATTTTCCAAATCCAAAACAAGAAATGATTTTGCACCAGACTATATTTCTATTCTCTACTCAGATGTTTTATCATAGCAATTATATAGTGGCATTAAGACAGATTTCATAAAAAAATTAAAAGTTATCACTTGTAAATACCTTTTTTGTTTTGCCTATGTTTTCCAGACTTTGTTGATCAAGTGTAGAAAATGACATTCATAGAGTCATAGAATCATAGAATCACAGATGGCATTGGAAGGGACCTTAAAGTCCACCCCTGTCATGGGCCCTGACAACTCCCACTAGACCAGGTTGCTCAAAGCCCCATCCAGCCTGGCCTTGAACATTTCCAGGGGTGGGCATCCACAGTTTCTCTGGACAGCCTATTCCAGTGCCTCACCACCCTCTCAGTGAATAATTTCTTCCTCCTATCTAATCTAAATCTACCCTTTTTCAGCTTAAAAACATTCTCCTTGTCCTATCACTTATCCTATCCCCTTGTCCTAAGACTCCCTCCCCAGCTTTCCTGTAGATCCCCTTAAGATACTGGAAGGCTGCTGTAAGGTCTCCCCAGAGCCTTCTCTTCTCCAGGAACAACTCTAACTCCCTCAGCCTATCTCCATAGGAGAGGTTCTCCAGCCCTCTGATCACCCTGTGGCCCTTCTGTGGACTCGTTCTAATATGTCCTTGTTCTTCTTAAGCTGGGGTCCCCAGAGCTGAATGTAGTACTCTAGGTGGGGGGTCATTAAGGCCAATATTTTAATATATCAAAGTTCACAAGGTATACTACTTAGCAAAATTAAGAGTAGTGTTAAATTTTGAATGTTTAGAGTTTCAAGAAATTCTTTTTACGTTGGTAATTTCTGTTCTTTCAATAAAGACTCAGACATCTAACAACTTCATTTTGCAGTATTATTTTTCAGTCATCATTTTTATCTTTGATCCAGTCACCACAAGAATGTTTATTTCTGTATGATAATGCAAAATAAGCCTTGATGTCAGTTAAATAAATTTAGATTTGTTATTGTCATGCTGTCAAAGTGGTAGATAGAGAGACATGAATCAACATTCATCTATGCCAGTTAAACTCAGAAAAAAAAACAAGGTGCCTATGATAGTTTCTCACTATCAGCACAAAATATACTTTGTTTTGATTGAAATATAGGTCATGAAAGAGGTTTGTTAGTTAAACATCTTTCTACAGTCTAACTCCAAAACATAACCTGAACAATGTGTTTGGCAGATTATTAAGAATACACATTATCCTTTCAAAAATACTGGCAGCCCTTAGATATGTTTATCTTTGATTTTTGAGAAGCTTCTTTTTTTTTTTTTTCTCCTGTAGGCAAGATATGTTCACTGCTGTACTTGAGCAGACTAAATTCTGAATAGCTTTACAATATAAATCCTTCCCATTAAATATTTTTGTTGCTATATGATGAAATGCACATAACAGATTCTTCCAAGTTAGGTTTATATATAGTACTGTTAAATAGTGCTAAAACACTGACAAACCAAAAAATAATACTAATAATTTTGAAATAAGTGCAGAAATTTGCCACTTGACAGCATCCTCAATTATAAATGATTTGTTTATTTTATAACATATTTCTTCCAGAAATCTTCATTACTAGCATTTACTAAAGGTGCCACTTAAATACATTCTTTTTTGAATGACATCTTTACAGTGAAAGTGAGTACATTAATAAAAAATTAAATGTTTACCAAAGAATGCAGCAGTCAAAAAAACAAGCAAACACAAATAATAAAAAACATGAAAATTAGTAGTTCAGATAAAACATATTTTATATCTCCATCATTTATTTAATTATATAATATTTTAAAGTCATTGTTCAATTCAAGACAATTATAAACTGCCAGCCTAAAGTTTTCTCTCAAAGTAGTCATAAATCTCTAACCAAAATTCAGACTGTAAATGTACACCCTTCCATCTGTTCACTTTTTTTCTGTCCCACATATCTTCGAAGTACAGCCAGCCCTGGACCCTAAAGTCAGGTAGGTCCCCACTGTGAGCAAGAAACATTAATGTTTCTTCTTTTGGTTGCATGAAGACTTAAGTTTTACCAGCCACGATTTCTAAAAGATGAATCACTGCATATGTTGAGCATGATTTCTTATAATAAGCCACTACTACTTCCCGGTCAGTCTACCAAGACACAAAACTCAAAGGCTGACCACAAAACTCACAAAATTATATCAGGAGCTCCTTTTATTATTCAGGTTTATAATTATGATTTATGTACTACAATGGGGCTATAATCAGAGAGTCGTATATTGACCATCACTTATGGTCAGTCTTCTCACTGCTCATGTCTGTGCAGAACTGTCCCATCAGCTTTTCTTCTTCTGATATTTTCTGAAAGATCCCACTTGCTCAAGTGACCAAGATGGGTAATCTGCATTGCTGCAGAAGGTATTAAGATAATTTTGGCAATATCTTCTTTGGTTTTGTTTTACAGGTGTGTGAAAGAAATAACAATAACTCAAAAATCCTCTTTTTTTGGAAAAGTATTTGTCTTTCAGAATAACTCTGGGAATGTTTTCTGACTAATTTTCAAAATATCATGAAATAGAAGGGAATAGTCTTGCTGTCTTAACAATGGAACAATGAAAAGAACTTAATTTAAAAACAGTGGTAAAGTATAAGTCAATGTAGTCCAAAATTAATGACTGTGATGCCCTTATTTTCTGCACAGCTAAAGAATGCATAAGTTTTCACATCTCATTTGAGAACATATTTCCCTCTATTGCATTTTATTAAATCTTGTCATTCTGTTGTTGTGCAGGGGGAGTAAATTGCAAAGATATCACACAGAACAGAGCTGTTTTTGCTCTCCTCAGGGGCAGATATCAAGTTCAGTTTCTGTCTTGATAAATTCTTTATTTTTCCTTTTTGAGGGGGAACTGAAACCCGTACATTGCTGCTATAAAATTCTGTTAATGTTTAAATGAGGTAACATTAGGAAGTTTAGTAATGACCTGCTTCATTCCTATGAAAGCAAACTAATGACTATCAAATGAAATGGGTTGGAGTGAGTCTATTCAAACAGCAGTTTGAGGAAAATGATTAAGTGATCGAACTCTTTTTGTAAGCGTTTAATTCTGTTTTCCATTTTTTTGATCCCACTGACACTAGTGTTGACTTCATTATTTCTCTTTATCAAAGGCTAGTTTAGCCCAGCATATCTATTCAGCATGCTCTATTTATTTAAGCATGCTGTTGTCCAACAGTTATTGGGATCTAAACATGAGCTTAAATTACTCTATTGAATTGAGGCATACCCATTCTCTGTGCAGTGGGGAAAGAGAGAGCTGGAGAAAGAGAAGGAGTGAAGAAGGAGGTAAACACACACGCACACAAGGAAAGATTATAGATCTATGAACAGAAACATCAGTGTTAAAGACATGTTAACTTTTCCTTCCCCTCCTTCCTGTCCCCTCCCGGGGAAAAAAAAAAAAAAAAAAAAAAAAAAAAGCATAATTTTTCCCAGCATAGCAATTTAAAAAAAATAAATCTTGTCTCTGTAGCACTTTGCCACATCAAATTTCTCACTGGATTTTTTTTTCTTTTCTTCTAGCTCCTTCCCTTCTGTGGATGTGCTAAGAAACTACCCACAGCTTTCTACCAGGGCTGCAGCAGCTGCCTCTCAGCACTATGCAACCATTCAGTGCACCTGGAGAAGCATGCGGTTTCTATTTCAATGGGAATTTCAGATTTAAGAACAAAAAGAAAAAAAATAAAGAAATATTTCTGGAAGTTGCCAAAGCCAAAGCCTTTTGACATGAGAAACAGAAAACCAGCTTGCTCATTGCAGAATTGGTAGCCGAGCTGAAACAGAACAGCAAGATGCAAAACCCAGTTCTGTGTAGTCCACACCAAGGACATGAATGCTGGTGCTACTCTTTCTCTAGCTGGCCAGAGATAAAAATACTAGCATGATTGTCACAGTTAAGTCTCCGAGTCTGAGAAATCAGTCTGACTCTGAGAAAAAACAGCCCTGAATTTGTTGTCCTACATCCTGGTTTCCTATATCACACCCTAGTACTATGTTACCGGATACACTAATAATGCAAGTTCTTAGTGTGACCAGAAATTCTATCCATCCACTTCAAAACCTGCATACGATGACATTAAAGTTTCCATTTTTCACTTTTTCACCTGAAAAACTGCCATTTAGCAACATATATGGCACCAAATACATACTGTTTGTTTAACATCTCCTGCTTGAAAATTCAACCAGTGACAAATACAGATGTGACACAAACTAGACAACAGACCTGTCACTTCTTTATACAGTCATGTGCAAACATGTATCTTACATTCCTTAAAAATGTTAAAGATTTTTTGAAAGTGACACTTTCTACAGAAGCTTCTGTTTTATCAGGAGCTTTTTAGAAACCCCGTATCTAAGTTAAGGAAACTATTACTGGCATAGTCTTGAATGTCTCTAATTTCATGCTGCTTTGTCTTCCTTCTAGCAGTCCTTAATTAAGGACATTATTCTGAAACATTAGTGTCTGAATACACCAATGAAAATTAATTTAAATGACTCAGCTTCTAAGAACAAATTTCTTTCTTTTTAAACAAAGAAGCACTAGACCTTCATGACTGCAGAAAAGAAGTATGTTTAGCACAATCTGTTCAAGTTTTGTGAACTACTTCCAAGCTTTACTGGCTGCCAGCTAGTCTGTAGCTTTCTCAATCTGCTGAAAGTTAAGTGTAAGTCAATCTATTTTGCTTTATACCCCACAAAGTTCATAAATCACAACTTTATTGATGGTTTTTTTCTCTAGAGCAAACTGAATTCCTATTATGCTAATTGCTTCTCAATATCCTATGGAATGCTTACATTTTCACACTCAAAAAAAAAAAAAAAAAAAAAAAACTTTTACTGGTGGAGTCATTTCCATGTAAGCAGAAAATATGGCTAAAATAAACCATTAGACAAGGTTTGTAACAACTGCCTTCAATCCATGACAGCAACATAAGGAAAACAGATTAGATCCACAAAGCACTTCTCTTGTCACTGTCTGCAGAGTCTAAAGAGAATGGATTGTTTCATTTCCTAGATTCATGTATCCCTAATGAAGTATAATTGTATCTCCATGATGGCTTCATGGTAATTGAAGAATACAGAGGAAACAAGACTCTGAAAGGAATGTTTCAAAATGGGCTGTTAGCAAGGTAGTTAGAGATATTCTTCTCACCATTTCTATCATCAGTCTCATCTTTTCAGAGTATACAGACATAGGAATAACAAACACATAATGCAATTTTTCTAATACATAAATACTAATCTGTTAATGTCTTGTTGCAAGCAAGTAATATTTTAAACATGACTACAGACTTTCATTAGCTTTCCTGAACTGGCATAAAGTCAGTCTCAAATTCTCATATTCCAAGTCATATTTTCTATACTATCTTTCATTTTCTTCCTGAGTCCTTATACAATCAGAAAGGTCCTATATTGATCCAGACCAGGAAACCGCTGTGTATTGAGGAGGTATACACAGAGCAGCTAACCTGAGGAGGCACAAACCTGTGCTGCTCTGTGCTATGCTGCACATCCAGTGTGGCCTTCAGGCTATGCTGTGCTGCTCAAATCCTCAGCTGCAAGATGAGCTCAGCTCACTACAACAGAGGAGTCTGCAGGCAGCTTCCATTGGAGCCAGTGATCACACCACATGCCTGGCCTTGCCTCTATGTGAAAGTTTATGTTCTCATTGAAACATCCTTTATGAATACAGTTGTTTTCTTGTAAGATGATGATATACAGCTTGAATAACCAAAAATGCAGGTTTCCCATCATCTGAAGAAATGTGAGATTTAGTCACTATCTGTATTCCTCTTCATATTCTGTCTAATCAGCTATTTTATTAAGCCATTTAATTCTGAGCCTGTTGAGATCCAGAAAGAACCCTGCACTGCCTTTCTCTCTCTCCCCCCCCCCCCCCCCCCATGTAGTTTGGTATAGAGCAGGCCCATTTATTAGTTCTGCTTCTGACATTTTTTATTTCAAAATTGTAAATTATGGATGCAGAGAACAAAGCCAGGCCTTCTCTAACTTTTTGTTTGGTTGGTCTGGTTTGGTTTGGTTTGTATATCCTCAGACAAATTAATTATTCTGTATTTGACGCTACACAACAGAGATTTTGGAACTGAAACCAAGAAGCTGAAAAGCAAAAATGATGTAAACTAGGTTGCCTTCTTCATGACAGTGGATGATTAAGATCTCACACACTCATTTCACTAACTGTTGCTCAGTATTTTCTTATACTGTGATAACTTAACCCCTTTTGATTGCATCACTGTAACCTCGGACCCTCCTTTATAATGCTGAGGCCTTAATGTGCCTCTACATGTAATTCAAAGGGTTTTTTGAATTCCCTGTACTTGGCCACAAAAATATAAGCAGACTCTAACATGAACTAAAGTCTATCCTAAAACCTCTTCTAACTGCACATTTTGTTTTCCTCTGGGGAGGAAGAAATTTCATGGAATTTTGAATAACCACACCTCTTCCTTCACTTTATTTTTTTCTTTCCTGGAGAAGGCTCAGGGAGATCTTTTCAATGTGCACAAATATTTGAAGACAGAGCCAGGCTCTTCTCAGTGGTGCCCAGAGGCATGAGAAGAGGCAATGGGCACAAACTGGAAAACAGGTGGTTCCCTCAGAACACCAGGCAGCACTTATATGCTGTGTGTGTGCCTGAGCACTAGCACAGGCTGCCCAGAGAAGTTGTGGAGTCTCCCCCCATGGAGATCTTCAAAAGCTGCTTGGACATGGTCCTGGGCAGCCTGTTCTGGGTGTCCCTGTTTAAGCAGGGGATTAGAGCAGATGGCCTCCAGAGGTACCTTCTAACTTGTGATTCCTCATCCTTGACAGAATGCCAGGCTAGTCCCCGTCCTTCCTGTTTTACCTATCTTTTTCCAAGCAGAGCTGAAGGGCTTCAATGACCCTCTATGACGGGTACCCGCTGCTCCTGTACTTGGCATAAGTCTTGCTCAGGCTTGTGAGCCACGGCAGGCCTCAATGTGATGGCTGGACTGGACAGCTTGTTAGCAATGGGGCCCCAGGGAGAGCTTGTCCACTTGAAATCTTTCATGGCCAGTAATGAAGGATTCTGAGCTTGAATACAAATCACTTTATCTAATAGATATAGCTCATCATCTCTTTTCCTCTCATAATCAAAGAAAAAGTCATCTTGACACCATCTATGGAGTTCTGTGAAGCCTGACTTCTTGCCTCACTCCCGTTAATGGCTGTTGTTTATACAATATAGGCCTCAGATGATTAGACCTCCCTTCTGATCACATCCAGGCTCTGTGGTGTGACTGACAAGGACATAATTAAGTGCTAAGGGGAGGGGGACTGCACAACCTGATTCCTAAACAAACTGGGCAGAAATCTTGAAAATTACTGACCAAAAGACAGTGACCATGCAATCCTATAAGTAGGAATCTCAAACAAGAATTCTGAACACTCCAGGGACTGCAGTGGGCTGCCCCCTTGATATCGCCTTGAGATGAGACGTCTATCATGGTACCCCTGAGGGGATGTGCATCTCAGGAATGATTCTTCAAGGAACAAGCTCATCCACAGTTAAACCCCAATGAGGAAGTAGGGATATCCCTGAGAGGATGTGCATCTCAGGGTTGACGCTTTGAGGAACAAGCTCACCCATGGACAAATCCCAACAAAGGAATAGGGTGAGTAATTCACTTTAGGGGGTATTTTGGAAGCATGCAAGTGGATTTAGAAAAACCCCGAGACACTGCAGTAGGTCTCAGGTGAACTTTGCCATTCATGAATCTTTAACTAGCTCATTGTTTCTATTGTAGCAAATGACTTTAGATCATTGTGTTAATTGACTAATACTTACATACTGATTAAGTGCTATTAAAATCATATAATCTAATTTTGTTACCTGCTATAAAGGTATATAATAAATCCTTAATTGCTGCTACATTATAGTTGTGTAAATCTAATTCCACAAAACCCTCACTCAGCAGCTTATGGGAAGGAGAATCTTTAAAAGTCTGAAATTTGATGAGTAGTGGGTTATCACACTAAATCTCAAATACATTTAGAAAAACTCATTATATTTGGTAATTTTTACTAGCTACTTTAGCCAAGTATGCAACAGTCATCTCTCTTGTCATGATAAACAGCTACCTACTCCCATCGCAATAAACATTTTCTAATTTACCATTTCCTAGAAGCTAGATAAACCTCGTAGCCATTTGAGGGTGTTAAAATGTTGTTATGTTATAGGAGATGATCCTTCATGTCACATATTACAAAAAATACTTATGTATACATTTCTTATATACAAAAATCCCATACATTAGTCTTGATGACAGTCAGAAGTGTTACAGGTTAAATGACCATAAGAAAAAGTATGCTCCCATCTCACCACTCTATTTAGACTCAGTGAAGTAGTTGTCTTTCAATACATGAAAGTACTATGAAAAAAAGCATCATCATTCTGGCAACTTAGAGAAAACATGCATTTAAGAAACAGCCACACTCCTTCAAAATCTTTTAGTTACACAGCTATCCCATATGACTGGTTATATTGAAATTCTTGAGTATACCTGAAAAAAATATATAGCATCATACATCATTTTATTATTTTGACTTTTACATTTACTTTTTCAAAAGAGTTATATTTTAGTTCTAAGGACAAACCATGCACACTAACCATCCTGTACTTTGCAATACTTCTTTGTAAAGTATACTCCGACTAAACCTCTCCAATTGACTCTGTAGCACAGTTAAACTTCACTCCTTTTCAAACACTTTGGAGTTTTCCTTATTTTGTAGAGAATTATGGAGGTGGCTCTGAGTGAATCAAATTATGCTCCAAAAGCTTTTGAAGTGAAGTTCAGTCTCTCCAGGCATTCCAAATTCTCTTCTTCAGGCTGAAAAAGCTAAAGGAAAGGTTTAATCAGGTTCGATCAAAAGATCTCTCTTCCAGTATCCAGATTTCCCTAAGCAGAGTGGAACTGCAATAATGAACATTAACACCATCAGTAATGTATATATTTAAAAGGAAAATAATTCAAGAAGGTTTTTAATTTTAGGAAATGTGTGTATAACCTACATTTATAAATCCACACATCTAATTCAATGCTACGATACATCATCAAATTACTAAATGTTTCTATAAATCATGACAATTTCAATAAAATGTCACATTTAAAATTCATAGTTCAGAGACATAAAATGGAAAATAATAGAAGTAGACATCATAGCCAATCATAAAAGTAAAAATGTGAACAGACATTGATGGGAAAATAAAAACTGTAAGTGCTTCATTACAGAAGGTAATTTTTGCATTTCAATTTTTGTTGGCTCAGATCATTTTAGCATCCCTGAAGATGCTGTTTTGCTTCATGAGATTCTGATTCAATGGTTAAGATCCTACCATGGAAACCCTAGCACCCCACTGAAGTCAAAAGTGAGCACCACAGCTTATGTCTACATTACCAGTTTGAAGAGCTGGTACCTTTTTTGCTACCTTGTCAAATAAAGCAATTTCACTAATCTATTAATCTGAAGGAAAAATCTTCTTAGCATTGTGGTGGTTGGAATTGTTACTTATGAGTAGATTTATTAGATGAAATTTTGTTTTAAAGGATACGATAATGTCTGAAAAAAATGTTGCTGAAATGTTCCAACTATGTATTTCATACATCCATTTATATGATCAAAAACATTGACATCTTAATGGTTTTTTTTGTTTGTTTGTTTGTTTTTCCAAACTATTGATATATCATCAAGCCAAGTTTCTACTGCAGTGCTTCCATTTTCCCCATGGAAAGATCTCTATAGCTAATTCCAAACTCTGTTTGTTTCTCCTCAATCCTGCAATGTTACCGATTCACTTCTGTACCACTGCCAATTATTTGCACTAAGGTATCCATTTTCAAAGAGCACATAAACTTCAGTCTTCAGATTCCTTTTTGTAGCTAGATCTCTCTAGCTATGTGTGGGAGATGCTCTCACTTTTAGCTATCTGATTTTAGAAATATCTAAATCTGAGAAGAACAGAGAACTAAAAGCTTTATTTTGTGTCACTGAAGGCTGTAAGTTAGCAACAAACCTGAAAAATTCATTTCAAGGTAAATCTCAAAACCTTAGCTACCAAAACTGGCATTTATTTCATTACAATATTATTGATATTATTGATATTATTGATAATATAATATCCTCTTAGTGAGATGAACCGTTATCTTCCTGCCTTTGCAAACCATTTTGAATGTAAACCAATCCTTTTAACCAGCTTTGAAATTGGATTATAGTATACACGTTATATTGGTCTTCATTTTATACAAAATATTTTATGCCCTAGTAAGCTACTTTAGGCTTTTAGCACTCCTATCCAAAATATTAAGTAACTTCTACTCCTCAGAATGATTATCAAGGACATCATATTCTCTAAACTAGTAGGCCTTACTTAAAATCTCGATCTTTCCCTTTCAGCTGAAGCAATTCTTTTTCCCAATTTTTCAAGTTCTTCACTTGACTAGCTTTAAATTATTTAATATCATGAGTGCTAACAAATCTCATGTGATGGGGTATCCTAGTTTTGGCTGGAATAGAGTTACTTTTCTTTCTAGTAGCTGGTATGGTGCTGGTTTTTGGATTTATGAGAATAATATTGATAACACATTGATGTTTGAGATGTTGCAGAGAAGGGCTTACACATAGCCAAGGACTTTTCAGCTTCTTATGTTGCCCTGCCAGCATAGAGGGTGGGTGAGGGGACAGAACCAGGACAGCAGACCCACAGTGGCCAAAAGATATCCCATATCATATTGCATCACACAGAGTGATGAAGCTAGGGGGCCACTGCTCAGTGTCTGGCTAGGCATCATTCAGCAGGTAGTGAGCAATTGGATTGTGCATCACTTCCTTTGTATATTCTTTTATCATTATTATTATTTCCCCTTCTTTTTTCTGCCCTATTACTATATTTATCTCAACCCATGAGCTTTTATTTTATTTTTTTCTGATTCTCTCCTCAATCCTATTCTTGCAGGTGGGAATTGAACAAAAGGCTGTGTGGTGCTTAGCCAGGTTAAACCCCAATGTGAAGAAAAAGTTTGAACATTTTTCCTATCACATTTCATGTTGTAAATAATCAAATTTGTGTAAGCAGAGTTGGAGCATGGCATATCTAAAGCAGAGATGATTAGTAGAGCTCCAGTAACTACTGATCATCTTTGGTTTATATATGCTATTCTCCAGCAACAGTCAACATCTCTATGGTTGAATGATTGGAAGTCTGGGACTTAAGTGAGTATTTCCTATTGTCATTGTTACTTTTGTTTGCTTAAGTAATTTTTTTTTTAAACAACCTTTTCTTCAATTTAAATGCTACAGTTTTGTTGTTGTTTCTTTGTCTGTTTTTTTATATTTGTTTTGGGGTGGTGCTTTTTGTTTGCTTGATTTTACATTCAAGATACGTTGCAGATATTATGGAATAACTTCATCTACTAAGCTAGATAATTTCACTACTCAACCAAGATACTTACAGCTTTTAAAGTAGCCACAGGAGAGTTCTCCTATCTTTTTTTTTTTTTTTTTTTTTTTTTAATCACAACAGTAAAATATTGGAAATTTTAATAAAATATTCAATATTTCGTTTTAATTGTTTCCTCTCAAAACATTCTGCCTTACTTAGGTAAACACTTAAACCCTGCTCAAATATGCCATGAACACAGAGGAAAAACATAACTGTTTTGGACTGAAAGCTTGATTTAACATCATTGTTTCAAAAATATATTTCAGTGTCTTCAATTTGCTTTGTGATGGAGCTGGAAGGGAGAGAGCTGAAGATGATATTCCCCTCTGGATGGGGAATTCAAGGGGCATACAACCTGCTGATGGCACCATGTGAACTGGAAGGTTACCCATGCAGAAAAACCGGGTGGGAGATTTTCTGTATGGTGTTTAGCAAAGTAAAGTTTACAATGAAATGTGGGTGACAACAGTCACATAAGGCAGTATGTATAGAAATGCCAGTTACTGCCTCATTATTTTTTCACAGAAAATAACTCACAAATACTCTGTATTTGCATCTATAATATGAAATAGCTTAAGTAACTGCATGGCATTCTTCTCCATCAAAATTCAGCTGAGAGACATGAAGTGTAAGAAAAGGCCATGGTAACTTTAAGGTTATTTATCCTGCTACATTAGAACCTACGCTACATGCAGCACCAGCATGGATACTTGACCTGCAGTGTTATTGAAAATAACCATGTTAAGCTACAGGAGTGAAAAGAAGATGCATAAACTCACCAGAGTATAAACTACATCTGAAAGCACATAGAGATGAACTAGTTACTCCCAGGAAAGTGGCAGAGCCTACACAAACATGTATCCCAATATCTGATTAAATCCGTAAACTTATCTATTATATTCCCTAAGAACACCGTTCATCATTTAACCGTATTAACCCAGAAGTGATGTTATTCAGCTGTGTTATATTTATATATTACTGTGGAAGTATATTTTATATAATGTACAAGTATAAGCTAATTCTTATTTGCCCATAACTTGTTAGCAGTTCAGATGCATATAAAATATTTATAGTTGCAACTAATATTTCATGAAAGCTTTCTGCATCTGACAAATTCTTAACTACCGAATGCAACCAATTTCCATATTTGGTTCAATTTGTACTGTAGCTGACTTTTCTAGCAATTCCCTAAATTAATAATAACTATTAAACTTGCTGGATTTCTTAAAGATTCTTACGCGGTGTTTCAGCTATGAGTACTTCATTTTGTTTGTAATTAAATTAGCATGAAAAGCTCAATAATTTCAACCACCTCTGAATCATAAAATAATATGTTTTTAGTAGAAATGTTAGATTATGAATCACTGAAGGATTTGGGCTCCTTTTCAATTTATATACATAGCTTGCACCTGAAATATCAGGTAAGGTACTTTTTCAGTGCTCACTTATCTCCTGGAAAACACCTGTATATGCCAAAAGTTCTGCTAAATAAAAAATGTTCTTTGATATTTCTTTTTAGGAAATCTCCCTTCTGTTCAATGGGCCAAAGAATGACAAATTCTCTTGGATTTTTAGCGGTCATGCCCTCATTCTTTTTTTTTCCATTAATACCGGAAATTATATGTAACGATAAGTTATGTGAGACTTCATTTCAGCTGAAACTTGAGGAAGAAAGTGACAGTCATTGGAACTGTAAAAAGTAAAGTGCAATGACTGCCAAAGGAGTTACATATGTTATGTTTGCCAGAACATAAAATCTATCTAAAGGCAGTGGGGATGAGATGTTTAGCTCTGTGAAAGTGAAGGCAGGTCTACACAAAGATATCCTTATCTGAAGCTAACTGAACTGCCAAATGTATCTCTATCTTTTAGTGTTGTTTAATAAATACTATGTTTTATCATATCTTTATGATATATATGCAATATATACATTAATATATATCTATACAATGATATTTTATATATGCATATAATAAAGTTATTGTACCTTATTTGAGCCTAGATCTCAGTCCCATAAGTAGCATTTCTTTACTGTTACTAGTGTTTTAGCCATGTGAAGAAAAATTCAAACCCTTCAAACCTAAAAACTCTGATGTATTTGAGGTAAGCTAGATAACACATCTTGATAGCAGATGAGAGAGAAAAGCTTTGACATCAACTCTCTGAGGCAAAAGCCCATCAGGCAGTCATGACAATCAGCTCATCAGGCAATATTTCTATTTTGTGACTTCTTACATTTACCAAAGAAAGAAAATAAATAAAATAAACATCTAAGTCCCACCGAAGCTGGATGCTCAGTTCCCTAGGTCTCTAGGGGAAACTCTATCCACAAACAAAAATATTAAAATATAAATATTCTGACTTTGTATTATGCAAATGAGATAAGAAGTGGCATTCTAACTGGTCATGGCTAGTAATATTATTCTTCTCTTTCTACAGTTCACCAGTTTTCATGATTATTCCTTTTTTTATTAGAAACATACACACAAAATATTAATGACATAGAAAACAATTGATGAAGCAGGGGAATGAGATGTTTACAAAAGCAGCTAGAAAAAAAGAATGAAAGGAAAAAAAAAATCTGTCTGATAAAAATCAATCCTTACATTTCATTTTGAAGCAAAACAAGTGAATCAGTGTGACTGAACTGTCAGGCATTAATTGTTCCAAATGTCTAATGACAAAGGGGGAGAAGTGCCAGAAATTCACATGATTTATTATCTTCCTATACTTCAGTTTCTAGCAAATGTACAATCCCAGAGAGATTCTCAACCACTTCCTGACAGCCCCTCAGCAATGAATTAATACACAAGGTAAAAGAAAATTTAATGTAGAGGATCAGAACTGATTAATGGAAGTCATGTCAGCTGTCAGTCCTCTGCAAACTAATTAGGCAAAGCACTCAAGAAATCTTGGTGATGCATATTAAGGCTGCCAGAAACTTTAAAGGGGATCATAAAAAATAACGGTAGACGATTAAAAAAATATACTTGGAAAATGTCCCTTTGATGCTTAATATAAATTTATTTGACCAATTGATTTCTGCAAAGAAACCAGGACATTAGTCCTCGTAAAATTAATTCTAATGATTTCTGATTTTTCTAATCTCTGGAGTAACTTTTTTCTTCCAGACCTTTGTTTATGTCTTTAACTGAGGGTTAAAACACTACTGCAGTAATAAAGCCCCAAAATTCTAGGTAAAATCCACTGTTTAAGAACTGATGCCAGGATAAACTAATCCATTCACCATATGCCAGGACCACTGAAGATTGAATGATTCTGTCTTGAAAGAGCTCCCATTTAATCAAGATCAAAATCAGAATTTCTAGACATCAACATGCTCTTGGCCCTGAGCCATGTCAGGGATGTTATTTGAGAGGACAGAGTATGCCAAGGGAAAACCTCAAAAAGGCTTCATATAGACAACATAGAACATCTTACAAATGTTTGGGTGTCCCTATATGCAGGAATGTCTAAACCTAGAGCAGCCTTGTTGTTGTTGCATGTCCTATAAAGCATCAATGAATCCTTTTCATTGTTGGAGCCTTTGTCACAATACAGAACATTCATGAGCATTATTCTGTCATAAATAAGGGAACTCAGTTCAGTTCTACCATCTATTGAACAGTCCAAGCTATTATAGTTGTACCAAGTACTTCCATAGCATGACATCACCTCTGTTGTCAAACAAAATCACCTAAAGATATTTTCTGTAGGGAAAGCACATCCATGGGGAAGTGTGAGAAGTCAGACCTCACTGCAGGTGCTAGCTATGAGCCAAACCAGTGTCTACTTATTCCTTCCACAATGCCTTTATTTTCTGATGTATCTTCTACAAATAACCCTACAGGGGACCCTTACTGCACTACTGGAGTCCAAAATCCAAATTCAGTGCATCCAGGCAATCTGTATTCTTCTTCACACCATGCTTCACAATGAAAAACAGTTGAAGTTCATGGGTGTTTTGAGCTAGTCAGGCAGATGGCCACAGGCCACTGATATCACTCTGAAAATATTTCTTGATCTGTTTGATATTTGCTCTTTCCAGACTTGGCTCAGCTCAGCCCTTGAATAGCCAAATCCGTAACTTTACTAGTGTCATCCACTCCTACAGAATATTCCCAGGATTTCTCATGGAAGATTCATCAGCCCGTTTCCAGTCCTTGATCATCAGTCAGGTTCCAGATGAGACAATGCAGCCAGCATATGGAAAACCACACATGCTCCTGATGCACTTAGAGACAATGAGAGACCACACCTCTTGCCCAAGTTCCAAAGCAAACATGCTCATCAATCTGGATTCACATGGTATGTCAAGCCCCATTTCTGCTTAACCTTCTCTAGAATGAACAGTTTATGTTGCACATTTGGGAAAGCTTTGAACATAGAAAATATACCTCAATGAATGACCAGAAGATTTTCTTGTAGCTTGTTTTGTCACACCTCTTTTTTCATCCCCAAATCTCAATTCATTATTTATGCTTTTATTCCTTCTTAAAGCAATTATTAGACCACTTCTTAAAGCTATAAGCTTTAAGTTTGTGAGCCCAGCTCCAAATTCTTCCATTTCAGGACACCTCACGTTCACAGTCACTGCAGATGCCAGTCTAGACGAACAGAGAAATTCCAGTTACCAGTTTATTATTCTGTGATTTTCAAGGGAAATTCTCACACAGAAGAGGATTGTCAGAGGACCTAACTTCCGTGAGGGTGTACTCTGGGGCCACATCTCATCCGCCTGCATACATTTCAGTCCATAGAGAGTCTGGGGCTGAAAAATTAGGTGTTGACTGCGTTTAGTGTCTACATGTCTATGAAAAAGACAGAGAGGTGTCATTTGAAGGCCTTTTCTTTGATCTGGTATCTATGAGTGAGGGGAAGAAAGTCCTAGAGTTAGCCAGAATTACATCCATAGTATCTGATAAGCTACATTCCCAGGAAGTAACACAGATTCAAATTCATCTACCTACATAAAATTAAGGATCAACATCCAAGCCAGCTAGTGCCATATCCATGTGAGCTGGTATGCTCTATTCAGGTAATAAAGTGCCCAGCTGATAAGGGTAACTCAACAGATGCCAAAGAGCCTTTCAAGAGCTTAGGTCTATGGTCAATTTAAACTTAATTAATCCTCATAAACTTTGTTTATAATTCCTCACATCTTTGTGGCAACTAATATCTCACTCTAGCCAAAATACAGTCTAAATAAAAACTGCCTAGCATGGTCACAAAAAAAAACCAGCTTGAAATAACTAACCAAACAATAGAGCAGTTATTAGCCGTTCTGGCTGCTGATGGATCATTGCTCATTAATATTAAATATAAAAGTATCTTGGGGTTACAGGCAGGCCCTGCTCTCCCACCACGGCTGTCACAATCTGCCAGTGCCACCTGATCCATTCCCAGCTCCCCTTGGCTGTCCTTTGGAGAAAAAGTGATGGATTAAGAGTGTAATAAAGGGGCTACAGCCAGCTCAGATGGTTTTCGTGTTTTATGATTGATTGACATTGAGCTTCCCAGGGAAGTATCAGATTCATGCTCAGAGGAGAGTGCTACACATCCCTTCAGCAAAGGTAACTTGGCACGCGTGGGGAGCTCCTTCTGGCCCTAGGCACCCTGGTGAAACACCATGCTGTTGAGCAATAAGTGCCAAGCTGCAGCCCTACAGCTCTCGGCAGGCAAAACTGATCACAACAGCTTCCTTAAGCCAGCTGAAAAGTTCATTTTCCTTTGGTAAATGGAGGCTGCTCTTACCAGATCAGCCTTTAGGTCATGCCCACTGCTGGCAGAGTCAGCAGGACAACGGGTGTACAACTGCCATACATTATACCACCCTAAATATTCTGCCAGGCTTACTCTTGCGCATCCAGACACATTATATTCCTCACCCAACACATCAGATGCTCTCAGGGTAATTATGTCAGTGAAACTAAGCAAACTCTTCACAGCAGAATGAACTCACCCAGACAATCTATAAAGGATTAGGCAGTTGCCAGTGGAGGAACATTTCTCACAGAATAATCAAACTGTGCCTAATCCTCAGCCCTGCAGCTTAGGGAAAACCCACAAAATACCTTCCAAAAATGAGCAGAAGCTCAACATCATAACTTCTAGATAAAAAAAAATGCAGGCTCACCAGAGCTAGCAGCTGTACAGTCCATAACATCCCTCCCCCTTAGAAATGCAATCAACAGCCTGATGACCACTCCTCTCCCTTTCAAAGATATAAATATCTTTTCACCGTTGTCCTTTTACCCTTTCTTTCCAAGATGGTCTGCTTGTTACATGAAATAACTCCAAGAAATTGTTCTCAAATTGTATTTGGTTTTGAAGACTTCTGCTTTTATTTCAGACCTAAAAAATAGCCAAATGTTTGTCTGTTTTTTCCTACTGAGAAAAAAAATTGGTCTCTACCTACAAACCAGAGATCATTCTTGAAAGCCAATGATTTATTTTATTAATAATGTTTTAACATCCCTTAAATTAAACATAGGAATCAATACTGACTAGAAGGCAACTGAATGAGGACCACTAGGCTTCTATCATTTTAAAGCTATTACAAGATCAAAATAGGATTCATAGGCTGTCTCTTTTGACAAAAGAGGAAGCTGGAACATTTACTATCAAAAACATTTTCTGAAGCCATAGTGTCCAGATGCAAATGAGCTCTGCAGGCACTTAATTCCTTACCAGGCTGGATACTTGTAATTATTTCACCTTATACTGACTTGTTAGTAGGCTGTTATCTTGAAGCAATCTGACAAGGAATTCAGTAACATTTTTATCTTCTCTGCTGCACTTGTGCAAAATTTTCCATCCCGACTATTTCAAGGGAAAATTGGATTTTTGACTAAATAATTTTTTTACAAAAACAGGGGTGAGACTAGGACTGTGTGCCTTGCAAAATGTCAGCTTCTAGAAAAAGCTCTTTCAACTTACCAGGTGAATACTTTCCAAGCAAGTGACAAATGCTCATCTTGCTGTGAGATCCTTCTTTGTTTTACAAAGGTTTGGAATTTCTTTGGGTTAAATAGTCTGAGAAGTTCTGTTTCTGATCTCGGCCATTTTATGAACTTGTATCACATTGTGGAGGAATACCTAACAACTTGTTTATTGGTGTAATTTTAGGGTATCTGTACAAGTCAGTGAGAGGGCATAAATACCTTTTACATAGCTGTCCTGAAAAAAAATAAAAATAAATAAATAAAAGCATGTTACAAACTGTGGATGCATTTGGCAGCATGAATCTCAGTCAATATAAAAAGCTGGAGAGTGCCTAATGAGCTGTATGAGAACAAGATTTGAGGGAATATGTTAACTAACACAACAGCAGCTATGACTCTGCAGTCAGGGCTGACAGGGATGAGTTGGTGGTTTGTGACCGTTACCCTGCTGGCTGCTGCAAGCTTGTCTTCAGTGCTGTTTCTGAGCCAGGGGTCAGCAAGGTAATGAGCAGAGCAATGCAATGCTTACACAGCTAACATACAGCACCACTCCCTTTCCCTTCTATATGCAAGGAGGATGTATGTACCCGACAGCCCCAGAGCCTGCTATCCTGAATCTTCTGACACTCTCTTGAGCTTAATAGGCACTTTATTTCATCCTTGACATGATAGCAAGAGACCTCAAGCAGAGTTTTAATTTTATCTTCTGCCTGCTGGCTACTTAGGATGTTTAACCCTCCTGCACCTCCTAATGCAGCTGACTGAAGCAGATCACAGTAACAAGGCAAAATGTTTCTTTCCATGAGAAATGTGTAAAACACTTCTTCATCCATATTTTTAATTTTGCACCAACAAACAAAATAAAACAAAACAACAACAACACAAAAACTCCACAAGACCTAAAGACTTTGAAATTAAATAATGGCACACAATTCACAAATAGAACAACAGATGACAGGTCTGAAACACAGTCCACTGCTTTGAATTTTGTTAAGCTTTGGCTCTGGCAGAGCTGTTGAGTTGGATAGGGCACCCTACAAAGCCGGAAATGAAATGGAATTCCAGTTAATTTTATTTCATCATCTACAGTAGATATTCAGGTATTCTGATGCAGAGATTCATGCAAAGATGTTTAAAAGGTATGTACCATTACCACAGAAGCTCATCACAGAAGCCTACAATTTACAATTGGAGTTAAAACTGGTAACTTAGCTAAATAACAAGGATCAAAAAAGCTAAAGGAACAGAGTAACTAAATCATTCCCTCTTGATTAGTGAGACATGACTTCCACCCCTACATTTTATCACAGTTTATCTCAGTCTCATTTTATGTCCTTTTATCCTAGTCACTAGAAGAGATAGTATTTCTTTCTGAAACTATTTGCTCATTTTAAAATACAGCTACAAAAATATCCATAAAGAACAATGAAAGGGATAAGATTTTATCCAGAGATCACTTAACAAAATTTATAGTAATTTGCTATTGGTGTAAATAGGAGCAGTTTAACTCCAGAGACAACCCTATTTACTAGATTCCAATACGGCCACCAAAACAGAACAAGCATATCTATTCTATATGATGCTATGATACTTAAATTTACAAGTCAATTGTAAATGACTTGCATGGTAAATAAACTCAGAGCATTTGTATATTTATTTTTTATCCTCTGAAGGGGCATTTAAATACAGAGTATTAAGCTCTGAAAAATAAAAGCTAAGTTTATTGACTTAAAGCAAACGAGAAAGGCCATCTCCACCCCACTCCCCACCCCTTTTATATTCTTTTCCTACTATAAAACCATTTACAGCAAATTCTTCTATCTGATCTACCAGGAGCAAGTGAACACTGCGGGGAGTTCAGCATATCCCAGAGAAACCAAGCTTCAGTCAAAATTGGCTATACACGCCTCAAAGGAGGATCCCCATCCACAAGCAGTAATTGCACAGTTTTCCTAGTTGTTTATTTTTATTGCTGCTCAGTATGTTACAGAAAATCACATTGCAAAAAAACAACTTGGGTCATTCGTCCCATCTTCTGCACTTTACTAAAGTACTCCATACACCAGCTTCACTAACACCCTAGACCCCAGTGCCACAGCCATCCCTGCTGTCAACTGGCTTCCCCCTTAATACATGGCTTTAGCAGCAACTCCCCCAGTACCCTAAACATGGGAAGGGGCAGCACCTGTCCCTGACCACGCCTGTTAGCCCATGAGCCCCACTCAGGTGTAGTCAAAATGTAAATGAGATGGTTTGCTGCCCCAGAGCTCTGCAGTTGGATAGCGTCATCCCTCATGAAGCAATGTGCACTCCCTTGTGTCACCTGCCCACGCACCTGCTCCTCTACAAATTCTCACCAGCCAAGCAGAGCAGCTGACTTTTCCAAGTCAACCTACAGATTTTTCCATCAAAGATCCACCAGCTTTAGATCCTAGAGGAATAAAACATGTTGCCCGAACTGAGAGGTTTAATGTTCAGTACATTACACAGACAACGATATAGGAGCTTTATACCACCAAAAATGCAGATTCCCTGTTAGAACAACCTACAGCATTTCTGAACATGATTGAGTATCAATACAGTTAATTACTTTTAGAGTTATTTTAAATACGTCTCTGGTCTTATTTTACTCTTGGTCATTTTCTACAGGTAAAATCAGAGGAATTGACTTAGATATCTTTATGGAAGAAAAGATGTAGAAAATAATACTCTGAATGTTTTTAAAATAAACTCAACACTTATGTGTCTTCCAAAAGTTTCATTGGCCCTGAACTAGAATGAAATTACAATTTGATAATAGCTAATATAGATGTGGGGATATGGTTTGGTGCATGCCCTGGCAAGATTAGTAATACCCAAAGATCTAATTCATGTTTGCATAAAAAGGTTGTGCTGTCCAGTATCTTCTTAGTACACAGGCTCATTGCTTAATAATGTTTATTACAGACCTTTTTTCCTGCTATACAGCTAGAATCCCCCTTGCTACCATTTAAAACTCACCACCTCTCTTCTTCATGCTAACAGACATGAAGACAGTTCATTCCTTTTTTTTTCTTTGAAGGTTCTTTTGCATATCTGAAGAGTTACCATGACATCAGTTCTACTCAGCTTTCCCAAATCTTCTTTCATGGGCCACATTTTCTGTTCCTATTGCTCTCTGTTGTACTTGTATTTGTCCACATCATGACACACTTTTGTATTTTTCAGATCGTGTATCCAATTTGCCAGTTATTCTGAATTGTGAATACTGTCCACCATAGTTCTTTCAGCTGCTTCCAGTTTACCATCTGTATGTGAAGTAAATATACTTATTAATGATGTTATTAATGGAAGTAGTGACTGATACTCAAAAAAACATTTAGGACATAATTTGAAATATTTTCTCAATTTGGCCATGAACCATTTCTCCAGTCCTTTTTTTTTCACATAATGGTAGTTTCATCAAGACAGATTTTGCCTAGGTTTTTTTTAAGAAAACAGGATATGACATAGAGCCAACCACTTACTAAAGTCAGTTGATTTTTTTCTCCATCTGAAAAGCCTACTATTCTTTGTGGGAAGAAATTTAGTTGATGTGATGTGATTTTTTTCCCAAATTTATTCTGGTTGTTATTTGTCATTTAGCTATGTCCCTAGCTTTTTGACTATTTCTTCTGTGACCATTCCTGACATTCAAGTTGAGCTGTCTGGTCTGTAATTTCCTTTTTCTTCTTTGCCACATTTAAAGATAGGTAATATGTTTGCCCTTTCTGTAATGTCACCCTTTCTGAATAATTTTCCAGAATAACAGCTAATGACTTTGACATTGTTCGTGTTTGTTCTCGAGGTACTCGAAGAAGTTTCAAGTCCATTCAGTGTGAAGGCTCTAACCCATCCAAACATTCAAACACATTCTTTTTAATATCTAATATTTAATAATACCCTTACTATTAGTGTACTCATAAAATGTTTTCTTATTACATTTTACATCCTTGCTCCCTATGTCTCAGTTCTTGCACTCTTGGTGCTTTGCATACGATGTCTTCTTATCCTCAATACCAGGCTGTCAGCTCAAGATTTTTTTCAGGTCCAGCATGTACACATGATTTAGTGAAGTTGTTTCCTTATCCATCCTTTGCACAGACACGGTACACATTTCTTTCTTTCCCAAAGCTGCTAGCTCTCTAGAAACCTTTTTGCTTGACCTACCTTCTGTAGGAAAGCAATGACCCAACTTTTTAAAGACTGTTAATTTTCTTTATTCTTTTGTCTTCTGTCCTTCCTTAAAAAAAAAAAAAAAAAAAAAAGATTAAAAAAAAAATGCTTTTCATCTTTGCATTCTCATTTATTTTTCCCTCTTATTCATAATCAAGAATAACTGGTTTACTGGTTTTAATTACTTTCTTTTAAGTTCCAGTGTTAAGAAATTGCTCCCAGCACAGTGCAAGAGCTTTCTGTATGGTTTGGTAACATCTACAGCTCAGCTGATAGTCTCTGACACTCCTACAACCTTCCATCTCATTACACATTTCCTTGGAGGCAGCCAGGAATGTCATTCTAATTGTTGCTTGGAGGTCCTCCTAGGGCCCAAGACAGCCAGTCTGATGATATCTGTCACCTGATACCATGGTGAGAACATGTGCAGAGTAAGAAGTTCCTATACCTGGAAAGAAAGATCAAAGATACTCCAAGTTTTCTGCCAGAAGTAAATGCTGTCAGCTGCCAACTTCCAATAATTTACAGCAACTTTGGCCTGGAAGCCTCTCATGCCTAGCAGAGTAGAAACAACCTGCATATCCAGTGCACTCCTTCACCCAGAGAAGTACAACTCTGACTCTATCTGCTTTATCTCTTTAAAATGATCACCACAGCTGACCCTTGTACAGACTCTTGTCTGTTTTTTTCCTCTTTTTATTGTTAGCAGAGACTTCCATTAGAGTGTGTTTATGTCTCTGTCTCCTCTTTCTCTATATATTTGCAGTTAGAGTCACATTTTCCTTCTTTTGTCAATCCAACTTTCCTGGGCCAGCTATACCCCTGTATATCAATATTACAGACGTGAGTTGTCCCCTAGAGCCTCTGCTATGCCAATTAAGTAATAATTTTAATTATGTGCTGAGATTTCTATGTCTGCTCTTCCTAGAGACACAATATTTAACATGTGCATCTATAATAAAGCCTTCTGTTCAGTTTTTCAATATTTTAACTTCTCTATTTTTCATCACATTTTTGCATTGTCTTTGCCTGGATACCAGCTTCTACACTATGCGCTCATAGGTCTTTTCTAGCCCTCTAAGTGTCCCTGAATGAGAAAACCACATTGTAATTTCTTATGAATTACTATTTACATTGAAGGTGACAGTTACCATATATTTTAAAGATATGTCAACCCAATACACTTTTTAGCATTTGCTACAAATAACAGAACACAGGCTCATAGAAATATCAGAGAATTTTGTTTCTGCAAAATGAGCAGCTGCATGCCTACTTTAATACATCAGTCACTCAAAGTGTTAAATACCATTTCCTGAACAGGAAGCCATACTCTTGAGAGACTGTGAAGGGTTGATATTCGGTTTGTTGTGTTTCTTACTGACGTCCACGGTGCTATTCAATTTACACCAGTTCACTTGCTCATTCTAGGTTGCCATTGCCGCCTTTGCATCCAATTTCCAGGCAGACAGACATAAGTGTTTTAAGGCATAATATGTCCTTTAGGAAGTAAAGTCTTCAATGTCCACTAGTGCTGGAATACAAGATGATGTTGCAGGGTAACACACTGGTATAGTTCCATTTTGCTTATTTTTGAACACACAAACAAAATTCCTGACAAATGCACCTTCTGCACACATTTTGTCTTGAATTTTTAACATAAGATTTTCACTTGAATAAGTCAGTATTATATCAAGAAAAATCCTGTAAGTAGTAGTTCCAAAGGAAACACAGCAAAAGATATTAAATGAACAGAAGACCTAAAGGTAAATTCTGCTCTCACTTCATACAGTGAAGTTGGATCAGTACACTGAAAAAAATAAAATAAAAATTATCTCAGGACATGTACCAAGAAAGGGTTGTGTCAAATTGAAAAAGCTAAACAAAAAGATGAAGGGCAAGTTTGGTGTTTCTGAAATCACACCTGAAGTGTCATTGAAGCCATTGGGGTTATAAGGATGCTACTACGAGCAGTTCAAGTTAGTAGTAGTGTACTAGTACAGACTGTGCTGCCAATATTTATTACATTAAAATACACATTCAATTTATTTTTACTTGTGTGTCTTCTACACTGATTCCAACCATATATTATAAGAGGTCTTCTGTGATGCAAACTAACAACTTTACCCTATTCTTCTAATTATTTGTATAATTGAGACATTGTGCAAGTTATGATAACTGAGATTTTCATAAAGCAAAATAATCTTCTTAGTTGATTCTCCACGGGGATTATTTTTTCAGCCTTCTTTTTCAGGTCTTGAAGTAATGTACACTGTAACCTTTTTTCTACTTTTCTTCCACTGGAAAAAAAATATATTTTTTATCAACAGACACTGAAATTTGTGTTGATCACAGAAAAATCCTTTTAAAGAACATTTGTTATTTATTAAATTTTCAGATTCAGCATACACGTAAGGTATTCATATTGTGTTTCTTAATAATGATCAGTCCCTTTTGGAAGGTTCTCTAATCTGTACAGTTATTAAGCATAATGGGATTTACCTCAATGAAGTCTAACACTAGGAAGGAAAGTACATGTGGTAAATCCTATTATACCTAAAGAGATGGGTTTCCTTTCCTTGTTTATTTTTTAAATCCTCCTTTTCCAGAAATAACAATTTTGCAGTAGTTTGGTTTTGTTTTTGTTGGGGGGGGGGTTGCTTTTTTTGTATGGTTTGGTTTTTGTTTGTTTGTTTGGGTCTTTTGTTTTTCTTGAATGTCATTTTTGCCTCTTGAAAGCAGGGTGAAGGTTGAACATTTCCCTTTGAGGTAGGCAAACAGGTGTCCCGTGAAGTTCAGTAAATGTAAATTCTGAGCCCTGCATTTGGGAAGGAAAAACCCCATGTATCAATAAGGGTGATAGGATGAGGGAAGCACTCAGTGGGAAAGGCACCTGGGGGTCCTGGTGGGCACATAGCCCACCAGGGTTGAACATCAGCCAGCAACATGCCTTTGCAACAAAGAGGGCCAACGGCATCCAGGGTTGCATTAGCAGAAGTATTGTCAGCAAGCTGAGGAAGGTCATCCTTCCCTTCTGCACAGAACTGGTGAGACACACCTGGAGCATTGGGTCCAGCTCTGGGCTCCCCCTCCATATCCCCAAAAGAGGCATGGACATATGGGAGTGAGTTCAAAAATGGGCCGTGAAGATGGTAAAAAGCTAAAAGCATCTGACGTGGAGGGAGATGCTGAGACAGGTGGGCTGCTAAGCCCAGAGAAGGCCTGGGGAGATCATATCTATGTGTATAAATATCTGAGGGGAGAAGTAAAGAAGATGGAGTCCAGACACCTCGTAGTGGTGCCCAGTGACAGGACAAAGGGTCATGGGCATAAACTGAAACAGAGTCAACACTACTCTGGTACTGATCATGTCACCTTGCCCAACTCTCAAATTTCTGAAAAGACATAGCTTAACCTTAACATAAAAGCCTAATGTTATCTCCATGGCAGTAGGCACTCTACAGAGGTTTAAAAAGGGAAAGCTTGCTCTACTCTTAGCATATAAGAGAAGGAAGTGGATAGAGCAAAGGAGGTAAGAGAAAGCAAAAATAAAATAAATTTAATTAGTACAAAGAACAGAAATAAACTGTGCTGAACTGTGACTTCCTCTTCAGACAGCTCTTCCACCCTGCATTATTAAATCCTGCACAGATATGTTAAAACCAAATAATCCTGTCAGCATCCTCATGTGGGAAACAATTCCAGTAGGCTCTAAGGTATCAGCTTAATAGCATCCACATTCTCCACCAAGGGCTATACCTTCCTGTTGCAAAGGGAATGAACTCTCTCTAATTGTTTTTTTCCATGCCTAATTATTACATTCTGTGTGTCTGTGACCCATTAAAGTATAACAGCCCTTGAGAGAAAGCTGCTGTATATGCATGAGAGAATGTGTGGTTATACATATGTATATATATTTGCATATAGCTCAGACACTTGCATGTATAAACACATATTATTTTTTACGGTAAATATTATACAATGGGATCCCAATACCACCTGTATGAAGACTAGTGTTTTGCAAATTTGATATATTTGCTTTTTAAATTGGAACCAGAGAGACCATGAGAATTTATTGATACCATTTATATTGCAAGCCTCAAGGAAGTACATATGTTTTCCAGAATTAGCCCTAAGACCTACAGATTGGAATCTTAATTCCTGCTCTGTAAGGAAAAATCATTGAGTTTAAGTCTGTGCTACTGTCATTATATAGGAATTAATTTCACATGATAATGCATGGAAAATACAATGTAAAAGAGAGCAGGGTGAGGTGAAAAGCAGCAGCCTTCCCTAAGGCACTATTCCGTTCTACTTCTGCTGTTAGTATGGCACATTAGGAAGCTTTTCCTGCATTTGTATTCCTCATTTGTAGATCTGCAGTGATTATCTATGTGGCTCTGGTTAATTGCAACATTAGCAGAGAGGAGCGCTTAACTTTGTGTATGGCAGTTGAGGATTACTTAAAAATAGTTTTCAAGCAATGATTCATTCCTGAGTGGGCTTCACGATGAGGGGGCTCTGTCAGGAAACGATAGGGTGTCACCATCTCTGAAAAGATCATCTTAGCATCTTTGAATACGTACCAATATGCTGGGGCAGAGGCAGAAAGACTTTGTGTGCGTGGTGGTTTAACTCCTCTTCCTGCGTCAGAAATACAAGTTGTTAATGCAGGGGGAACTTCTCTTTTACAATAATACTGCCATGATTTTGAGTGACAAGTGGAAATGGTAATACTGCTATGAGTCTTTCTTATTATTTAACTGCACTAATCAGAAAACAACATTCAATAGCTGTTGTGTTCCTGAAGTACCCTTCACTGTTTTCCCTAGGAGCAGCTGCCATTACCTCCTGTTAGCAGAAATCCTACGCAAATTGAAGGGTCTTTCAGGGAGACAAGGTCGTGCTCAGTCTGATTTTTCACAAATGTTCACAAATGTTCAGACTGGTGTTCTTACATTTGGCCATGCCATGAATGGGCCAAGAGTTTCCCTCAGGCTTCACTCCTCAGAGGCCAGGCATCTTCACGTCAAACAGCTGCACATCCCTCACCTGGGGCACACTGAGCTACTGAGACCTAAGTCTTGCCAGTATTGAACAAATGGGGAAGAAAAAAAAAAAAAAAAAGGTAGAATTATGTTCCAGGTCAAATGGATGAGAGAAGAGTAATTCCTTATAATAATGAAATGCAACAGAAAGCAAGTAAATAGGACATCTGTAGAAATACAGCATTGCACAAGATAATGTACCTACTTTTGTACTTTGCATAGCTTCAGATATAAAAGAAGAAACACCCTATGTGATCAGCATTTTATATACAAGTAGAAACATTTAACAAATGAAATAATTTAATAGATTCATAAAAAGCATGGAAATTTGCTATGAACAAGACAAAAACACTTTACCAATATCTTCATGCATTTTTAAATATATGTCATCTTCTATGTACAGTTCAAGATTTATCTCTGTTTTAATTTTAAATATTTTATTTGTAGGGAGGCAAATGACCACCCTAAGAAAGCAAAGCAAAGCAAAGCAAAGCAAAGCAAAGCAAAGCAAAGGAAAGGAAAGGAAAGGAAAGGAAAGGAAAGGAAAGGAAAGGAAAGGAAAGGAAAGGAAAGAAAAGAAA
>CM021697.1:29447081-29460639 GCA_011074415.1 Stictonetta naevosa
AAGAAAAGAAAAGAGGCTGCTTCTGCTTTGGATTACAGGTCCTCAACACTGCAACTATTTTTCTTACAAAATAAATAAATAAAAATCAGAACGTATTTGTGTTCATAATTTGACATTAGCTTTTTTTTAAGATTAACTTTTCATGCAAACTTCCAATAAAATTTTAAGGATATTTTCTTGCAAAGCTTCCAAGTCAGAGAAAATGTGGGTTTAGGGAAAACACTTCTAGTTTTATACTGCTCAGATCTAGGTCCAAGTCATTGAGCTCATATCTCACTTTGAAGGTTCATGGCTAACCCAAAGTTTTTTACTTCAGCTTTGGGTTGGTTCTAAAACTCAACCAGGAGAGGAGAGTAAGATTGAACAGTGTGTGCATCAAAACTGCATTTCTGATTCAAATTGAAACAAAAATATGTATTCACACCTTGTGTAGTAAAAGAAGATATTCAGGGATATTCAGATAGTACCTTACTCTTTGAACATCTAGATTTACTATTGCTTCCTCATGTAGGTTCTCAAGAACCTTGTACTGCATCTGTGATGTCACACAGACCACTAAGCGCAGATTATGTTTTCATTATACATCATGCAGAACAGTGTTGAAGTGATAACATTGCCTGATAAATGACCTGAAGATCCAGCGCAAGGCAAAAGAGGAAGGCTTTTAAGTAAAATAAAATCCCTGGATGCCATCAGTAGGATCTACCCTACCATTTAAGAATGCTTTAAGCAGATAATTATTAAATATTACAGTGTCTCCATCTCTCTTTTTCTATTACTGAGAGTAAAATTGAGTTTAAGTAGCTAGCCCCCCAGCAGAGCATACAAACTGAAAAAGCAACTGAAAGTGTCTAGATTCATGTTGGTATGACTGTTCTGGCAGACGTCCACATGTTACGGTATTGCCTGTGAATTCATTATATTCTATCTGTCCATACATGCAAATGCATCCTAGGTGCTAAGAAAATCTGTGGTTTAGCTTTCTAGCACTAAAATCAGAGGTATTCCTGTTTGCCATAATAAGCATCTTTATCAGGCTGGCATGCTGCCTGGTTAAGACTGTTTGGAAGGTATGGAACCAGCATGGATCTGGCAGACCTCATTATGGCTGTGTCCTGAGTGATTAATCATGTAGAGTGATTGTTTGGTGAAAACTGGGAAACTTTTCCCGGTTGATGGAGTTGAGCCAGGCTTCAGGAAGCAGAGGCTGAAGAGGAAATAGATGTGACTGATTTGAAAATCCACATTAGGATTTGCAGATTATGATTATGCTCGTGACAAATTCCTCCTTCTCCTCAGGCATTCACAGGCGTTTCCACATGGGGAGACAGGGCACTGAACAGCAAGCTACCACTGTTTTATAGACACAACCCCAGATCTTCCTTATGAGGACATAAACTTTCATAAACCTATCTGCATCACCTGTGCCATGGTTACAGCACAGGGAGAACAGCAAAAAAATCATACCTGTATATACGTACATGCCCTCCTCTACACAGTTTGGTTAGTTGATGGTATTACTTGGCTCTGGCTAACCAGTTGCAAAGTCGGTTGCCAGAATGAAGGTTTATGATGCTTTTCTGGCATGGAGGGCCCACCAACAGCAGAGAAGTGTGAAGATATTCAGTCCTGCCTTTGGCAGCTGGAGAGCAATATTGGAGTGAATGCTCAGAGAGATGCAGGACATTGCCCTGCAGTCACCTGGAAGCCCAAGAAGCAAAATCAGCATAATTGATCACTCTGTGGCACCCTACAAGTTGCCTGTGGAGCTGCAAATTGCTACTCACACCACACAGAGTGGAAGTGGGCACTGATGGATCGGTTGGTCAGTTCACACATACCCAGAAAATAACCAAAGAGGTAATATGGGAGCACTGAAAAGTGATTAGGAAAATGAGGCATATCAAACACATTCAAGTCCCTGCCAATTGTTGTGGCTAATCACCCGCAAGCTCCTACACTTGCAGGTCATGTCTCACCACCACCAAGGGCTGAACCTGTACACCTCACCATTCACAGACCTGGCCTTGGCATTACCTCTACTACCCTTGCACATATTTCTCTGTCTAAATCTAGCCTCTTAATCCCATCCAGTAAATCCTCCTGCTTCCATACAAAGGTCCTAGAGCAGATTTGGGTTTTTGACATAATTCTTTCCTCAGAGGGCTTCTTTTCTGGAAAAATAAAAATAATTTAAAAAAATAATCTATCACCCCTGACCAAAGCCGCAGTCCGTAATTTCACACTGACTGATCTTGTAGTAGTAGCATATCCCCTCCCTGACCTGCTCCCACATCAGGACTTTCCTCACAAACAGTAAAAAAGATGGTGGGCAGGAAAAAATAATCCTCTTCCCTTTACCTTAAACCTCTGCAAGTCAGAGCATTCCCACGGCATAACAAGGGAAATCTTGTTTTCCAGACTTTCTGTATTCACCTCTTTCTACAAACAGCAGCATATGAGATGAATAACAGATGAGGTGGGTACGTATCTAGTAGCAGAGCAGTCAAACAAGTAAATAACATGGCACATGCTTGCAAACATCTGTCTGTCACTGCAAAAAAATCCTACCTGCAGAAGGTCAGCTCCCCCTCATGCCTAAACACTGTCTATGCCTTTCTCTGTAGTAGTTTATGACTCTGCTCATCCAACTGACCAGCTTTCTTATCCCAGCAACAGATTTCTCCCTTTGTTCCCTACAGATCCTGACTGTTGAACTTGGGCAGAGAATTTCACTCCCTATAAGGATCTAACCTTGAAGATCTACATATAACTTGGCTGTAGGTAAAAGAATTACACTTGTAAACCTTGATTTAAGAGAAAATTAAGAAAAAATCCTGTAAATCAGCATATATTTGATGCAACAGAAATTGTATTTGGAGAACAAAAGTGTCAGGCGTACAACAGCAGCTGTCACACACCTACTTTCATCCTTCCTTCCCCATTCCCTTTCCCAAAAGTGATCCACTCCATTAACGACTACACAATGTCAGAGCTGTCTGAAAGTACATCTCCTGTATATAACAAGCAGAACCATTAAAAAAAAAAAAAAAAAAAAAAAAAAACAGATTCAGTGAATACTATTTTCTTTGAGACTGCTTTTACTTGTGAAAATTCTCAGCTTTTATATTCCATGCGGACTCTGTGACCTGAAGACAGAAGAGAGATGATAGTGGAGCAGGTCAGATTTGTTGCTTCATAAAAAAAAAAAAAAAAATGTTCTAGTGTTTATTGAACTAATGAAGTATGTCTGCCATTTTTTATTTTTTTCCTTGTGTTTGATTGCAGACTCTGGTTAAAGCATCTCCCAGGGCAAGGGCACTTATCAGAGCTCTCTCCAGAGTGGGTTCTCTAGTATATGGGCTCACATTGCAGCCTTTCCTTCAGTCAGGGCACTTCAAGACTATCTGGTTGCCTGAATTTGTTTAATTTCACTTTAATTCATCCAACAAATTCAAAAGTTATTGCTGGCAACAGAGAAGCGCAGTGGGATTGCATAAGAGACTGAGCTAAAAATCACCGCAGGCTTTCCTTGCTTCTCCACACACTGGCATGCAAAGAGAGAAGAAAATGTGCAAAAATCCCTTAAAATATCTGAGGAGAGAAATGAACCTCGACAGGGCAGGTTCTCCCCCATCTGTATTTTTGCCCCAGACCTGCAGTGATTTCTGCTGAAGATGTTCCTGCCCTGACCTGCAGAGGCAGGCTGGTGGGAATGGCTCCTGTTGCTGCCTCCCACCCAGTGACTTGCTACCCATGTCCCTGCCCTAGGGAAGTATCTGTACTGCAGGCATCCTTTGCTGGAGCAACCTCAGCTGCTACCAGCAGCACCGGGCCCTCAAGGCCAGACCTACAAGGCTGAAGGATCCCACTGCCAATGAACCTGTCAGAGAAAAATATACTGTGACCTGGGAAAAAATAAAGAGGGCCCTATAAAGCCTCACTTTATCTTCCCTTGTTTCTTGCTGGTCTGTGTCATCACAGCTCTGTGTGTGAGTAGAGAGAGAAGCAGAATTAATTTTTTAAAAAAACTAAATCTCTTCTTACTGTAAAAATAGGTCAAGTACAAATATAAAGGATGTGCCTTCAATACATTTTCCGCTATAAATCTTGCTGGTGTTCCACTGTTTGTTGCTGCAGTGTCTGCTAATCTATTCTATCTCTTTATCACAAGGGATTTCGTTACAAACCCACTAGTAATTACTCACAAGTCTTAGAGTGCTGTCTCCATCCAGTGGTGAAACTTTAAAAATGTTGCTTTCCTGGATTTCCAGTGTTTCAGACTTCTTGTTAAGCATGAAATACATTAAGTGCTGATCATAAATTGCAATAACTATTAACTGGATGAAATATCATATATGAAACCTACAAATGCACACACCTATAATAAAATGAGGGATTTTTTTTGTTACAAAAATCTCAGCAGCAACTGTTTTGTCTTTTAAATCTTATCCTCCCTCAGTTCTCAACATTCGCTTTGAAAGCTGATACTCTTCTGCCAATATAACAGTGTCTGGAGACAAGAAGGGAGGGACTCACCCACCTCCCTCTTCTGTTCCTCCTCCGGTTTCATACAGCTACATCAATAACCTCCTCTTGGCTAATGTAAAAGAGGAGCACTTCTGGCAGTTCACATTTCTTAGGTGTGGCAGCACTCCACTACAGAGTGTGCTGGGTTAGATGAACGAACGCAGCTTCACCAGCAGAGACTCGGTAATTAGATCTTACTTCACTGCCTTTCTTATGCCATGTTGATTTTAGCTGCCATGGATGGAACAGAATAAAATGCAGACAGAGTCGGCTGTCAGTACCCAAAGGAACGCCAGGTTTATTCCTCACTGTAGCAGCTTATGCTTTAAGTATTTTAGAGCCAAGATGCCCCAGCTTGACTCTTACCTTGCTCTTCAGGAATTCATTATTTTTTTCCCTTCTCTTCATTTTTGGCATGGCCTCAGCAAACATTTGGTCCCAGATTCTCCTCACAAAGAAGAGAAAAAATGATGCTGTCTGAATAAGGCAAGAGCAACTTTGTCAAAAAACAGTGTGAAAGGTTAACTCAGACGATAAATGGTCTGTGCCAGATTCTCAGCGATGTTACATTGACCTGCTTTTTGTTTTGTTTTGTTTTCCCTAATTGCTTTAAAGTATGCCAAGGTCTGGCTGATCTCCAGAAAACAGGAGCAGAAAAACAGTGCAACTCCATTTTTAACCCATCTCCTTGGACTACCCTCAAGGCAGCACTGGCACAGCTCAGACTGGATGTCTTTGTATCCTGAGGATGCTGCTGAAGTCTGTACAAATGCACCCTACCTCCTGTGCATGTGTGAAGCTGCAGTATGGGATTGGGAAGTAACCAATTTATTCAATGTTACATTTCAGAATTTTAAATCCATGCATGGTCCCTTCCCTTTTGAAGGCATCATAGCTCTGAAGTCAATAAAAAGAGCTGGCAGCAGAGCTGTGCCTGAAACATTTCAAGAAAGATTTTGCCACTGAATGCTCAGTTGCTATTCGCATCAGCTGCCAAGTCGTACCCTTGACTCCAGAAAGTTTTGAAATTAGTCTTGCCAGAAAGTTCAGGACTGTTTGGACCACCTCCTTGTTCCTAGGTTACAGCCTTAGCAAACAGCTTGGTTCATTCAAATGACCCTTCTAGACTGAACAGCGCCGACAAGACACTAAGAGCACATGAAGTTATGTGCGAAAATATGCTCATAATCTAATTTAAAACCCTCATTAAACTAGACTGCAAACCTGGAAGTGCTGAAGAAAGCTATGAATTTATATAGAAGAAAATCTATCTCTCTAAGGAAAAGCATTAGTAAGACAACATTAAACAATCTTCTTTTTATTTCACTCAGGTTTCTTTAAAATAAATGATTAAATTCTTCAAAAAGGCACGACATTTTGAAACAAAATAAAAATAAAAAAATCTCCAGAACTCCAGGACCTGTTTGTATTTCTCCCTGGCCACATCTTTACCAGCACACACCTCCACTTTCAGGCTCCATTTTCAAGGAAATCATTCAGGCTAGAATCAGCCAGTTTTGTTGGCTTTGAGGAAGAGAAAAGAGGCCAAAGGACATCTGCACACCTGAAACAGGAGACAGAGAGCAGTCTCCTCTGCTCAGGAGGACTTCTGAAAGTCCAGCAACAGCATTACTGGAGAAAACTTGCATCTAGACAAGGGCTCCTGCCCCTGCTTCTTTTTAGATGTTTGCCGCATGAACTGCACTGCCTAAAAAGTAGGGTTTTTTTTCCACTTAAAGACAATCAGAAAGGAAATAAACTCACTTTCCTTGTCATACAGGGAGAAAAGTATGATGCCAAGGAGGTAGTCTAATTATCAATTGAAGTGGGAGCTACCAGCAAGTAGAGGTAAAGCACAGATTCCTTCCTGAAGAGATTGTATCCATTGGGTAAGTGACATCAGGGTCAACACCCCATCACATCACATCTATTTTTCCCCCTCTCTTCTCCATTTTTCGTCTTCTTTAACAGATGCATTCTCCTAAACCTTTGCCATAGAGAGGTACATGTAATCACCTAACTACCTTTCCAGACAACCACAGTACCCACCCTCCTGCAGATGAGACAGAGGTTGACTATGATATTCAGCTGATTTATCAGTTCCTAACCTTGCTCACTGCAACTCGCAAATCGTCTGGCCCCATCAGCCTGCAATGACCCAAGAGTTCTCCACCATACTTTACACAGAAGTAATTCTGGTCAATTTACAATGCCTTTGAGAAAAGGCCATGAACTGCCCAAACTCTTAGTCATTCACCATATATAAATCCTCCGATACATGGAATTATGCATGTACTCTTTGTCCAAAGAAAGAAAACTTCAGAACATAGAAGTCCTTTCGTGGAAAGTTTTTTCTGTCTGTTAAACAAGTCAAGGCAGCCATCACCCATTTCTTAGCTGGACACTCTGTACAGATCTTACAGATAGATGTATGACCAGCCAACCTTGCAGGGCTTTGCATCCACACCAGAAATCAGGATCAGATGACTCCCTTTTGCTGCATATCCTTTCATGTCACAGTCCCATGAAGTCCCATTAGGTCTGATCAGCCCTCTTCACCTGACCAGGTCCAGAAGTGGTGCCACTGATGTGGAGCCACATAAATCACTGTATGTGCTCCTGAATGTGCACAGTTGCTCATGGCTCTATATGTGTGCAGGTGGTCAGAAAGCAATGTTTCAGAGCTTAACCCTAGCTGGTGGGTAGCACCAACTCCTAAATCATAA
Source organism: Stictonetta naevosa (assembly GCA_011074415.1). Classification (NCBI taxonomy): domain Eukaryota; kingdom Metazoa; phylum Chordata; class Aves; order Anseriformes; family Anatidae; genus Stictonetta; species Stictonetta naevosa. The sequence goes on from CM021697.1 coordinate 29,454,338, forward strand.
CAGTCTTCTTGTGAGTGACAAAACTGGCAGCCACCACAAATCACTGGATCCTTACCTAGTTTTGTTTCCCAGTCATCTCTCTTATTATTATCGGTAGCTCCAGAATTGGAGAGACTGGTGGCCATCATTCTCTCCAGTCAACCTCCTAGTCCCTGCTAGGGAAAACCCCCAGGTCCTTCCTGGGTCTCTCCACCCCCCCACCCAGGCCAGGTGATGACTTTGATGCTGAGTCTCTTAAAATAAAGACAGTAAAGAACAGGCAACAGCAACCCTGAGTGAGATGCCAAAGAATCCCTCCCTTGCAGCTGGCTGCAATACTAAACCAAAGCTTGTGGCCTGTCTTCCACGTCTGTGCTGGTATCACTGTGCTATCCTGTGCTAGGTAAAAATATTTGGAGCCCTTCATTAGCTACAGGAGTTGGTAAACACTGACTTCTTTGCTATGCCTAGGAGACTAACTTATATTACAGCTTGTGATAAATAACTGGTACTTGAGGAAAAAAAAAAAAAAAATCATCTGAAATCCTTCCTGATATATCATTATTGCACTGAGAGATGGGATTTCTCCACTTTTATTCCAGCATTCCCAGGTTAGGACACGTCTGTTTTTCTGGGAACTCAGTTCACCATTGCTCCTCCGTTCTCCCAGAACAAACACTAATTCTGGGCACGCACATATTTATTTAGAACAGGGAGGGGGGCTGCAAGGAGGACAGGGCATGCTGACAGACACTCCCCATATCTCGCTGCTTTGCCTGGCTACACGTGCACTTGCAGATTCTGCATCACAGTAGTACAGAGTCTGAGTACACGGTTTTGCACAGTAACTAGAAGACCTGACAGCCATGTGTGACAGTTGCAACCCCCTTCTATTTTGTGCTAGCAGCACTCCGGCTCAGGTGCTGCTGATAAGCAGGCCTAATTGGACACAGACATTGTAAAATTGTACAGAGTCACAACTTATCAGGAACTAAGCTGCCTGTCCAAGGACATGAATTCCTATGCAGAGCCGATGTAGCTGAGAAGCTACTAAGAAGAAGAAAAATAAAATAAAAAATAATAATAAAAAAAAAAGGCCCATATTACATGACTGTTAAAGGAAGGAATTTGATTACAAGTCAGCAAATTTACACTATAAATATTTGCAGCCACTGGAGCCCACTGAGCAGGGACACCTCTGAGGGTTGTTCTTCAAGGCTTGAGATCCCTTACCTGGCATCTGATGTTTACAGCAGGGTAAGTGGCACTGCTATATACTTGCAACATTCACATTTATCATGTTTAAGTGACATTTTGTATACATCAAGCTAGCTTAATTATTAGGCATGTAGTAGGTAGTATAAGGTTTGACCTAATAATAGAATGCTTGACTGCCATCTAAGTTTGATCATTAATTCTGCTTAACCATTGATTAATAAATCATTTTGGTTAACTTCAAGATAAAAATATTTTCAATAATTCACCTGCAACACCAGGCAGCAGCACAAGGTACTGTGTGTGCATATACGTGTGTGTATACGCATGTAAAAAAAGAGAGGACTACCATCTCAGATGTTCCTGAACAATCCATAGGCTTTATAAACCTAACAAACTTGAAGAGACATTTATTTACCAAAGGGGATCTGATACCCAGATGTCTTTTCTGAGAAGCTTTTTATCTGTTTGGCTATTCAGAGAGAGAGAAATATGCATGTAATTCTAACAGATACATATGATAAAGGCTTCAGAAAATGTATTTTTAATATACTAACTGGGGAAGCTGCAATTCATCTTAAGTGTTTGCCCCAGCAAGTTAGCTGAAGTCATTTTAGGTAAGCAATAGTTCATTGGCCCAACCTTCCTAATAACACTTCTAACTTCACACGAAAGGACTGGGTGTGAAATCAGCACATGGTACGTAACTTCTTCTGGTTGTCTATGCTCATGCATATGCCATTTCATAGCAAACTGTAAAAAATATATATATATATATAAATAAGACTCAATTTCTTATGGTATTCCTTTAGATATGTCCATGTTAAAGCTGTATAATTTAGATTGTATAATTTATAGTCAGACGTTTATTTTGTAATCTCTCTCAGAAGAGGGGAACTAGAAGTCTAAATCATCAGTGATGATGACTATGGGTGAAAAAGAGAAGAAGACTGAAGTTATTTCTTCTAATGAAAAATCAAATTTAGTGTGCGGAGACAGGATTTGCCCTGAAAAAGTACAGAAAGAACTAGGAGTGACAGAAGACAGAACTGAAATCTGAATGCATACAATGAGGCTGTAAGAAATTACTATTAGAGACTTGTATCTGCATAGAAAGCATCACGTCAAGCTGAGTGGGAATGCATCTGCAAGTCTTTTCTTACTAGAAGAAGTCATACTAGCAAGCTGTAAGTTGATCACAGAAAACAACAGGATGATTAATGAACTTTAGTACAGCCTGGGATTTTAAGTCTTAGAACACCAGAATGGTTGTACTAGCTCAAACTTAGGGTCCTTCGAGTCTAGTACTCTGTCTCCAATAAGGGAACACCTAGGAATGTTAGTACAGTGTAAGCCCATTTCATGCTTTTCCCTTCTACTCCCCCAGTTCCAAATATTCTCATTGCTCCTAACCACAGAGCTGATGCTTTCCTGAACACATTCCCTACAAGATCTTGTTAAAAGTAATCATCACAGGCCCCATTATTTTACTTTACCCCCTGAACACCACTTTATATACTTTGAATTCCATTTTACTGTTCACCTATCCAGGCTTCTCAAAAGTTTCTCAAAAATACTCATAAGAAATGAAGCATCAGAATGACTTGCCAAGTAATAAAAAATAAATAAATCTGATATGGCATCAGCAAAGCTATTAATTTCAATGAGTGCCATAGAAGATACACTTGAGAATCCTGTACTGGGGAAATAGGTGTTTTCATACAATTTATCCACAATTATATGTGCCTCAAATGGCAAATCTTTCTCTTTACTCTTTCAAGATTTTAATATTGGTTTATGTACACTATTGCTTCACAGACCTCTACAGATCAGCTGAGCAAATATGTCAGTTTTTACACCCTAAGACACTGCTCTATTCACAGGAAGCTAATTTTTGCTAGAGTCACAATATTTACTAATTTACTTATATAATAAATAACCATGAAGAGACCATTATTATAGCTGTCCCTTCATATTTTCAATGCAATCAAAATGGGGGGGGGGATATGATTAATATTTTACAAATGTCCATTAGAATGGTTCCAGCAAGAAGAAACATAATCTCTGCATAAAGACCAGCATGTAAATGGATTTCTGAAGAAAAAATAGGCTTTCCTAGGCAGAATAATCTCGTAGTCACTGTTTTGGAGACATGGTTGCTGGTTGACTTTTAAGATTTGCAATGGAGTAAAACGTACAAGCATGTTCATAAGAAACAAGCCTGTATTCTAGAACACGATAGGTAACTAATGTATTTTCTGAACTTAATTTATGCATTTATTTGCCTTGAAAAGCACTGTATGGCATACAAAAATGCACAAAAGTATAGGTTGCTTTTTATTTAATAGGGACATACTGCTGTGTGATGCAGCATTTCTTTGGTCCTCAGACTTCATGGATGGCAAATAAGCAGATTTATGATATTGTTAGAATAGACTGTGGCTCTCAGAGGTGTGACAGCTGTTATTTCATAGCATTTAAGTCAGAGTGAAGTGACAGTCAGCCACACACTAGAAATGATACCTACAGGCATAAATAATGTGTATCCACATGATTCCTCCAGCATGTAAACACAATAAAGTAGTTACACTCCCTCTTTCGGATGTACTCGCCTTGGCACATCAAGACTGCTCACTGGGTAGCTGTGATGTTCCATGACAAATCACCCATTCTTCACGCTTCGCTATTCTTTATGGCAGGACCCACACCTTCTCAAATGTACAGTCTTGTTGCATTTGCTGTTTTTCCAACCTGAATCCTTTTTAAAACACAGACCAACTGAATTACCAGTACAATCACAGATGTGAAAATAACCACTTACGTCTTCTCTATAAAAGATGTGTATTGGAAAAAAAAAATCACGTGTCAACATAAAACAATGATAATTCCTGATCCAATGTATTGGGCTTCTGGGGCAAGGTTTTGATAGCTTGGGGGGGGAGGAGAGGGGGAAGGCTACAGGGGTGACCTCTGTCAGCAGAGCCCAGCAGCTGCCCTATGTCAGATCAAAGCCTGGTCCAGATGGCTCCAAAAGGGACCCGACACTGGCCAGAGCCGAGCCAGTGAACGACGCTGGTTGGGCCTCTGGGAGAGCTGATTCAAAAAAAAAAATAATAATGCTGTGCTACAGCAGCTGGGAGAGTGATGAGTGAGAAAATGAGAGAGAAGCAGCCCTGCAGACCCCAAGGTCATTGCAGCAGGAGGGCAGGAGGTGCTCCAGGCACACAGCAGCAGTTCCCCTGCGGCCTGTGGAGAGGCCCCTGGTGGAGCAGGCTGTCCCCCTGCAGCCCATGGGTCCCACATGGAGCAGATCTCCACGCTGCAGCCTGTGGAGGAGCCCCCGGTGCAGCAGGTGGATGTGGCCTGGAGGAGGCTGCGGCCCATGGAGAGCCCCCGCAGGAGCAGGCCCCGGGCTGGAGCTGCAGCCCGTGGAGAGGAGCCCACGCAGGAGCAGGGGTCTGGGGGGAGCTGCCGCCCATGGGGGACCCGTGCTGGAGCAGTTTGCTCCTGGGGGATGGACCCTGTGGTACGGAGCCGTGTGAGAGCAGTGCTTGAAGAGCTGCTGCCTGTGGGCAGCCCCCCCAGGCTCAGTTGGGGAAGGACGGCATCCCGTGGGAGGGACCCCACGGGGAGCAGGGGCAGAGAGGGACCGGGAAGGAGCAGCACAGAAAACATTAGGGACTGACCACAGCCTCCATTGCCCACCCCATTCCCTTGTGCTACTGGGGGGAGGTGGTAGAGGATGGTGTTTTAGTTTGCTTTTAGTTCTCACTGCTCTACTCTGTTAGTAATGGGCAATAAAATGTGTGTTTTGCCCATGACAGTAATGGTGAGTGATCTCAGTGTCCTTATCTCAACCCCATGAGCCTTTTTTCCCATCACATTTTCTCCTCTTGTTCTTTTGAGGAAGGGAACAGAGTGGTGTTGGTGGAGCTTAGCTGCCCATCACTGTGAAACCACCACATCCACCTTCACCACAAGAGAACAAAAATGTTTCAACAGAAGCACCATATAAACAGGACATATTTTGTAACACAGCCAACAGTCATTATCTAATGCAGCATGTTAATTTGAATCTGACCCAGGCAGTACCTTACCAAAGTAAAAACACGCTGAGTAAAGCCAGAAGTAACTCATGATAAGAGTACAGCGTCAGGAGACAAGAAACCTTGCCTTTCTTTGCAGCTGTATCTCAGATTATTTACGTAAGCAGGGGTGACTCAGGTCAGGGCTCAAATGCACAACTGAATTATGAGTATCTAATAAGTGACTGTGTGTCTCAGCAGCGATAACTCACGATAACAGCTTGCATTGCCAGTGAAGGACACGTAAGCTGATCCCAGTGCCTTGGAACTGGGCATAAGGCAGCACTCGGTTAACAGAATTCCTATGACAGGGGTAACTTCATGAAGTGAAACGTTGTTTTTCTTAGGTGCCTGTAAGTTGAAATAAATCATTGTTCTTAAAGAGCACAAAAGTAACTGTGGAGGTCTAAGTGTTACAGTCTCTTATTTCCAGTACCACATACAGAATCATGTGGGTTTTTTTTTGTTTGTTTGTTTTTAATCAAGTATTAAATGTCCTGGTTCCCTCAACACTAAAGAAATTTTATAAGAAAAAAGTTACCCTACTCACATTGGTCTACACTCACCAAAGTTCTTTGTTTCTTTGTTTGACTTCAAGGTTATCATGCAAAGTACTGCTTTAGTGTAAACTTGCTCTGCCAGGTCTTTTTTTTTTCTTTTTGAAATGTTGATAGGTTAAATTTATACCAGCAGATTTCATGTGAGAGATCCTCTGTCAGCACCTGTCTAGCTTTATGTGAGATTGGGTATCATTTGTCCTACCACTGACAGGATAAAAGCAGAAAACCAGTATAAAAGCCCATGCTGTGCACTTGGCTAACTCGGTAGAATATGGGGAAAGACAGGAGGAAATCAGGTTGTACCAAAATGGTTTGTACCTTTTCAAAAAGCTTCCTTGGGTTGCAAAATATTTTTCATATGCACAGAATAAAATGCAAGTAGAAACATAATAACTACAGCAATTGCCAAATGGGAAAAGTAGAAGGAGTGGAGCCCAAGACATCAAAAGGAAAAGAAAAAAAA
>CM021697.1:29460739-29493749 GCA_011074415.1 Stictonetta naevosa
AAAAAAAAAAAAAAAAAAAAAAGGGGGTGGGGGGTGTTACACAAGGAACAGAGAACGTGTCTCTTGATTTTAATCAAGAGCCTGGATGCCTACTGCCAATGCCTGGATGCCAATTTGCTCTAGGGATTCTGCTTTGGCAGGGGGGTTGGACCCAATATCTCCTAAGGTCCCTTCCAACCCCTACAATTCTGTGACTAATAACAGTTTTAACAACAAACCACGAGTTCTGCATTCAGTTCCTAGCAGAAGCAAGTTGTATATATGTTTCACCTGCACAGGTAGTTACTCCATTTATTAGTACGCAAATGCTAACATCTGAACTGACCCCAACGACACAGCCAGCACTCCCTCCACACTGCCCTGTCCCCAAGCTTTAGCTACCAAGAGGTGACAGAACCATCAACCCCCAAGCAGGTGGGTTAGCTGCCGAACAGGCCAAAGACCCATGTTATTTTAAAAGACTTCAAATTTACATATTAAAGCAGAATGACTGAATCAAAGCCTTTGTTTGGACTCATTAAGGAATTTGGGTGGAGGATAGAGTATCTTCCCTCTCCGCTGGAACTCTGCATGCTCAGCATTATGATCATGGCATTACAATGGGTTCTTGTTCTTCAGCCAGGTGGAGTCTGGAGTACGCTGCCCCAGGACAGGCATTTCAGATCTGCTTTATAATTTAATTGAGTTCTCTAAAGCGCCTATTGTTGCATGACAGAAGAGAAACGTATGTTACCCCTGCCCTGTGGGCATAATATACAACTTTTCATCAAATCACTACCCAAAACCCTGCACATTCAAAGCTAAAAGTCTTGCCTGTGCCAGGTGCTGCAGCAAAATGGTGTGAAGTCAAGTGGGACCCCTCAGACAAGGCTCACTTCATCTTTCTTATTTCCCATTAAGCATATCCACCTCTGTGCCAGTGGGAGACGAGGAACAGATGATAGTGATATCATCAACAAGCAACCACCTAAAATGTATTTTCTCTCCTCCTCGTGTTTAGATAAAATTCTGGTAACAAGTGGTACCTAACGAGAGGTTTGTTGTGAAACAGAAAACCATAGCTTCAGGAAACAGCAAAACATAGTTACATTGCCCAGGTCAGCTGATGTGGACTACTCAATGTTCTGCATCTCTTGACCTAATCCACCCCAAAGAGCGTATGTCTTGGACTCTGGAAAAATGAAAAATAAAATAATAAAAAAATCCTTCCGCACCCCACCTGAGGGTATCATCCGGGTATCATCCTGTAGCTCAATATCCTGCAACACATCCATAACATCCCTGAAGTCCCATGAAGACTCATTACCATATGTTGTCCCCAGAATTTTCCACTTTATTAAAACAACATTATAAACATTGCATTGGAGGAGATTCCTGTTTTGGAGGATGAGCTGCGCCACTAGTGCATGTCCCCTGGGTCTTCCACAATTCCCAGTCTCTCCCTGGAGCCAGGCCGAGATCCCCAGTGGACATCAGTCCCCATCGATTCAGACAAACTGCATGCGTAACAGGAGATAGCACACACTCCCCAGTCAGGCAGCCATATCGGGAGAAAGGGGAGTCCTTTACTCATGTTTCATCTGGGACCTGACTATCAACTGAAACACAAACATGCATTTTCAGCTACTTCCTAGACTACTTCCTAGAAAGGTTCCAGGGTAGAGGTTGCCATCCCTGTGCAGGGAGGAGTGCTGCGATTTATAAGGAGCTGGGTGAACACTAACACTAGAACCATCACTACAAACATTTCCTTCCCTTACATCCAGCCTGAAACTGTTTCTGTGTGTTGTTCTGGCTTCCAGAAGTAATGCTATCCACAATTCTTCAGCTGAGGACTTCAGAAATCAAGTCCCAGAAAAGCCCTTAAGAGACACTCTCAATATGTGTTAAGCACAAACAACCACCTCTCAGCATAAAACAGAGATCTTCCATAATCTCCAACACATTTAGACCTAAAAATTTGGTTTTGGACTGTTAATATGGAAGACTTGCTAAGGTTCCAGGAAAGCCACTTGTAAGGAGAAATGGCCCAATGTGACATGTTGAGTTCTGAAACTTCAACATCCTCCACCTTTGAAGGATTAGGCCTGAAAAACCAAGAACTTTCAAACCAACATGGCACCATCCTAACCTGTCCCCCAGAATTCAGTGGAGGACCATTAGTGTTGGTCATACTCTCTCATGCAGCTCAGCAAGGGTAGACAACACAGACAGCAGGGAAAAGACCACAGTTCAAGGCAGAAGCTTTCTGCTGATAGACCTACTACCTCTAGGAAGAAAGAAGACCCTTTTTTTTTACAGGCTTTTTTTTTTTTTTTTTGTCTGCTTAGTTTACTGGCGTAATCCCTAAATCCCAACTGATTCCCAACAGCTCCAGGAAAAACAGTCCAGGGAAAATCACAACTGTTTATTCCAATTCCGATTCCTTTTCCCTGTCAACCCCATCGACGTCTTCACAGAAAATGTAGCATTCAAGATGCTCTATAAAACACAAGTTCTATACAATGGCCTTTAGTATGGCTTCAATCTACAAACCAATGTGAGGAGAGAAAAAAAGATTTTCACACACAAATGATTTTCACACATTTAATGTAATGGCACCCTAATCATGTTTACAGTACTTTCAACTCCATTAGATACTGTGTTTCAAAAGCATAACGGGAAAAAACAAATGCAAGTAGAACACTAGTCTTTTATAAAGTGTTAGAAACTCAACCATTTGGAGTTACATATGCATAAATGCCTTCTTAAGAACTAAGAGTTGCATTTGTCACCCTTACATAACAAAAAAAAATAACCTTCGCTGGGTCTTTTCACAAGATACGGAGATCAAGGATGACAAGATTCAAGCACTTGACAAACTCCTGAAGTCAGGAGTGTTATACCAGGTTATACCAGGACTTCCGTTAGCGAGCCTGCCATGAAGCAGACCCTATAAATAGGAGAAGAATGTGCAAGGGCTCCGAATAAGTGAGACGCACTGCATGTTTTACAAGCTTGTGCTCTGACAGCCATGAACTGCAGACTGCTGACTGAGGAAAGCCTGTCTGAATTTTTTCAGCTGAGTCCTCTTAAAATACACCCATCATAGAAAGCCATAGGGATAGCAATACAATACTCTCCGATCCTGACAAGCTCTCCTTTGGATTTTACCTTTGATCAACAACCAAAACAAGCAAAAAGGTCACTCTGGGAAGCCACAGGAATTATGGGATGTAGTTGTTGGTTTTCCTATGACATGTAATTTAAGAGAACTAATATGGAAGCAGATAAAAATAGACTAGGCAAAAGTTTTTTTAAGGTACTATCAGCAAGAAAACTAGTGATCCAATCATTTTATTACCAGCTCCATACTTTGGCTTTCAAGAAAGAGACAAGGAAAACAAGTACATTTTTTCTTAATAAAGCTTGGAGCATCCTTGAAGAGAGGGAGCTAACACAGAAGCAACCAAGGACTCATTAATTTTCACTTAAAAAAAAAAAAAACACAAAACAAACAAAAAAAATCACCTTTGCCTGAAAGAGGAACTCATGTAACCACTTATGATATTTATATTCTGGCAGTAGCTGTGCTTCCTACAATTTACAGAGCTCATTTTAGCTCTGTACAGAGACCCAAGTTCATAACCAGAGAAATCTAACTTTGGAGAAGTCAGTAGTTCACTTCTAGTAGGAACTTTAAGTATTCCTTCTTCAACACTTAAAAACTGCTCATTCTGCTGTTTCCAAATTATTTTTAAGCAGTTAAGAAACTGTTCACTAGGCTAAGAAATACATTGATATTTTACCTTTACAACCTGCTTCTAGAGTTGTTTCCCACCTGCAAATTCCAGCAAATTCTCATCCCTAGAGAACATTACTTAATATTTAAATACAACAGCATTACTGAAAGGATGTAGCTTTTATCAGCATGAACAATTCTCCCCAAATGCACACAGAAATGTTTTCTCTCAGAAAAAGAGATTGATATTTGTGAGAAAATAATTTTTAACTATAAGTTAGTAATTTGTTCACTTGGATGCCCACATGGTATGAATCAGACAATTTGATTCACACTTAGGACTGATGGAGTCTGTTAAAACAGCTGCAGAAATCTACATGAATTACAACTTTCAGTTCAGTCATATTACTTATACAGAAGAAACTAATATCTACTTACACAGAAAGAGGGTGGAAGTAACAGACATACACGCTTTTCCTACTATAAGAATATTGCACATTCCGATAATGTTGCACAAATTACTGGCTTTTTATAAAGACCATATATGAGGTATTAGTCCATTAATAAATAAAGAAAAACATGGAAAAGGAAAAGCACTTAATACAATGCAATAATCCAAGTAATTAGTGAATGAGAACTGAATAAGCAATAATACGCACCCTTATGGGAAAGATTAAAGTTACTTAGCAAACAGTCAGCTTTCGGTATCAGTTCAAGAAACAAATGGTTAGATCTCTCCAAAGATTTTAAGAATTCAAAACCTATTTGCAATATTGCTGTTCAAAATGCTCATTTTGCTCATGCAATCAATTTGAAAGGTACATTCTTCACTCACACATTTAAAAAGATCGCTATATGTGTATGATAGCAATTTTACTAAGGAATCGATTTAATATACTGGACTTATACTACTGGTTAAGAAATAAAACAGAACTTTTGGGTTGACATCAGTTATATTAAGAGGTTTGTTATGCTTTCAATAGTTTATACTGGTTATGGATTTCCATGGCACTGAAATTGTTACCCATTAGTACTGCTTTTATTACCAGATTCCAGCACCGCAAGGCATTAGGTGAAAACGTGGATTGTAACTTTCAGTTTTAATCTTTCTTTATGCCAAGAGTTTACCTTTCAAATCACAAAGCCACAAACTCCCTGCTAACAAGTAATAAATCTAAACAATCTACCCTTTTTATTATTATTTAGACCCTTCCAGAAACACTAGGAATCTGTAGGTAAGCTTATCTTGTTTAAGTTTGCCAAAGCACAGAGGAATATTAAAGTTCAAAAAACTGAGCTATGGAAACTACATTGCACACGTGACAATATAATAAGCATAAAGCAAGAGTGTACTCAATACGCTCTTCCAAACCTTTTTAAGGGATATTTGTGTTTTGGAGGGGAGAGACACACTAACCTCGTGCACACAGAATTGCATACGTGAACAGCCCTTAAGAAAGCCAAGGGTTATTCACATCCTAAAAATACTTTCAGGCCAACGAAAAGTCACTTGGAAATAAAAGTCATTCCTGCATCACTCTCCTAGGTGAAACACATTTTTAAGTTGGAAAATAACATGTGTTTTATTTTTGATAATTTGCAGTCCTGGACAGTAACAAATAAAGACCCAGGTAAGTTATATTTCCACTGCTATTTTGCGCAAGTTGTCTAATTTGCGCAGTAAGTCCACATCAAGGAAAAACTGATAGTGAAAACTCAGAAAGTCATGATAAAAAAAGCAGCACTCCAGAATAAAGTATCTCCTCTGCTGAAATCCATGCACCAGTAACTCAAACATTCTTAAATTGGCATAAGAAATTTATATTACATATCTAAAATTAAAAAAATATATCATGTTAAAGTTCAAATTTACGGAAAGTGTTTACTAAACTGAAATACACAATTTCTTCTGTCACATGGGATTACTTCTCTCCCATTTTAAGTAGTTAGTGAGGCATTTAGCTCCCAATTGCATGTTATTTCTATTCTGAGAATTAGTTTCATCTATAATTTCTTTATAGCAGTTAAGTGTTGTTTAGAACACAAAGATTTTTCATATTAGCACAAAACCAAGGAAAATTATGAAGATGTTGAAAGAAGAGGAAAGGAAACATTATTGTCCAGAACAGTCCGTGTATGTAGTGACCATGTTTCCACGTCTCTGAGTGACAGTCCTACAATGCTTGCTGGATCCATGAAACCTGCTGTCAGTTCGCACTGCATGTCGGTGTGCATTTTCAAAGTCACTAAAAGAAAACATTTTTTCCATATTTTCAAACACATCATCAAACAGTCCACCTCCAAAGGAGAATTCTTGGAAAGAACGTCTTTGCCGATTGTGAGCTTCCCGATGACTTCGGAAGTGATTTTCAAAGTGCTTTTTCGACCGTGAGTTTTGACTGAAGAGGTCAAAGTCTTTGAACAGGTCATCAAAGTTGAAGTTAAATGACTGATGGAATGGGCTTCCATTATTTCCTTGTCCTCCATGATGGCCATATTGATCGTATTCTCTCCGTTTATTCTCATCTGATAATGTTTCATAGGCTATTTCAGTTTAAAAAAGAAAAAAATAGAAATCCGTCAGTTGCATGCCCATTAAAAAAAGACAAAGACATACACAGAACAACAGCACAGTAAGCTCTAGTCATGCTGCAGTTACAGCTAAGTGGCAAGCTAAACAGCATGGAGATAAAATAAAGGAAATTAATTACCATATGACCAAATTTTCAACTTTGCAGAAGTTTAACACTAAACCTAAATTTTGTGATTGTGGATATCTGAAATGGAATTAGATTTCCATCCAATCTTGGTCCAAAACTACATCTACTGGTGCTCCATGGCAGCAACTGACAGATAACATACATATTGTTACTAGAATAGGTATTTTAAACCTCTCAATTTTCTTACCTGTCATTTGCTTCCCAACTATTCTAAATAGCTCAACATTTATTTAGAACTCCTGCTTCCTCCTTTAGTAGGTGCTAACAGCTGCAGTATCTAAAGAGATACACTACATTAATCACTACCTTTCTTTCAAAAGAACAGCTCTGTAGACATGAAGATAAAACCCAGAAGTCCTGTTAGCTTTGTCAGGCAAAATAGATGCCTATGTTATAATAGTCTATGGGGAGCAGAAATGTGGACACTTTATTCTCCAGTAAGCCTTTTCATGTTCTTGATCATTCATTTCCATCAATATATTTTAATCCCAAAACAATGATGAATGGTGTATTCCTAGGATCACAGGATAGTTCACGCTGGAAGTGGCCTCAGGTCTCTAGTCTAATGTTTTGCTCAAATTAAGGTCAGCTATGAGATCAGACTAGTTACTCAGGGCTTTATCCACTCATTCCTGAAAACTCTCCAAGGATGGAATGTGCACAGACTCTCTAGTCAACCTGTTCAAACACTTGCCTGTCCTCATGGTGAAGAAAGTTTCAAAGCTTTTCCTTACAGCCACACTGCATCTATTGTACCTGCTGTCTCTTGTATTCCTACCAAGAACCACCGAAGAATCTTGCTTCAGGTTGTTAAAAAAAAAAAAACACACAAAATCTCCCCGTAAGTACTGTAAGGTTTTCATTAGGTCCCCCTGAAGCCCTAGTCACCCTGAGCTGGATCTTATTAGACAGACCAGAACATAAGGAGAGTATTTGAAATACTCTCCTACTGCCAGAGTTGTCCTCCTGCCAAGTATTTTTTGTAAGAAGAGGCATGAGCCTGGAAGTCTAATAGGCAGGAATGCGTAAACTGTGCAAAAGGCCTGCCTATGTGCAAGAAAATGGAAACCAGTCAGAAACTGATACAGGGCATTTGACACCACAGAAGCAGAACAAAAAAAAATAATTCATCTCTTATTCAGTAAGAACAGTACACTTAAATTACTGCATTTGTTCACAGATATAAGCCACGTATCCAGTTATTAAGACTGAGGTTAGCATATATTACCTTCAGCAATTTCTCTAAATTTTGCTTCTGCACCAGGACTCTTATTTTTGTCTGGGTGGTATTTCATAGCCAGTTTGTGAAATGCCTTCTTGATCTGGCGGTCAGATGCATTTTTTGGAACTCCTAAGATATCGTAATAGCTCTCTGTAGCCAGTATTAACTCGGTTATCATTAAAATGCAGAGGGCAAACGTGAAGACAGATTGCGTAGTTGCCATTTCTCTGGTTCCTAGAAAGAAAGAGAAATATACTTGAATAGGTTATTTCAGGTTCCACAGCAACTTAAAATGGCACAACCATAAACTGAAAGAGGAAGACGTATTTTTTAGGAGTCACTCTGTGACTGACACATCAGCAAGTTGTTTCACTTGTGTTGTTAGTTAACAAACCCCACCTCCCTAGGTTCGTAGTCAGAATACATAAATGGAAATGCTGCAAATTCACATTTCACATCCATCACAAGTGCTCTTTGGTGTTCACCTTTGCTCTACAGCTATCCTTACCCGCACATTTCCCCCCAGTCCTGTTTCCAGCTGTTTAATTAAACATATAATACCGTTCACTGCACCAAACAGTTCATGCTGGCGTACCTGGACTAGATTTAAACTAAGCCCTAAGTTCTAGGATCATTAACACAGCAGCTATAAGTTAGAGTGCAGGTTTCAAAACCTACCGAATATGCTGGTAGAATAATTCACTGATTAGCTTGTGCACCAATAAGAACTTGAAAATACAACAGGCCTGAAAATCAACTTTGGGCTGCAGGAAATCAAGACTGTTAGATGCTCACTGTCAGCTTCAGAAGCTCATCTAACTGGCCTAAGGTGAGCATGATACAAGGAAACACTCATCTAGAGTACAGAGGTCAGTCAAGTAGAACACTATTTTATAACGGGCTGGGCTTAATTTACTTTCATTTTAGATTGTATTCTAAATATAAACACCTACCATTACCTCTGCTATCAGAGAACTTATCTAATAAATGCCACTACATATAAAGGTTTACACATGCAATTCTCAGTGTCTGAACCAAGCTCAAAAAAAACCTTTTATACAACCAGCTTCAACTATAACTAAAAGTTTAACTATTTTTTTAACAAATGTATTTGTCAAAAACTTATATTTGAAAAAAAAATTGAAACTAAAACTCAGGGAAAAAGCAGTGGCATAGATAAGAAACAGAAAAATATCAGCTCCATGTAGCCATATCATCTTTCATGACTTTTTATAAATAACAAGAGTGGGCTCTTCCTACCAGAAGAGAAACTCAAAAGATATTTGAAGGACTTACGTATATGAAGAGGTATGTAAAACATACAGTACAGAAATGTGAACATTCAAAGACAGAATGCTGGTTGTCCCCTAACCAGTAGGATGTATGGCAATGCCTTGAACATGCCAGAAATAACATGGGCTCCCCCCCCCAATCAGATTGCACTGATATGACAGTACCACAACCACAACTCAAGGAGAAGAATTCTATAGCTAAGAGTAGCATTATTTTCCTGAAAGCTGAATAAGCTATCATTATTCTAGCTTTAATGGTACTCTGACTATACTTTTAGCGTGTACGTGGCCTAAACACTTGTCAGTCAAAGGTTTTGAACTCTGTGTATCAGGTACATGAGACAATTAAGCCTTAATAGGAAGTCCACACCCTCTCAAGAAAATTAACACCTAAGTATCAAAATTGGCAAAAATACCATTTCTAATAGGTAAGGCAGGGGGCTAATACGAATGTTGTGAGGTCAGAGCAAAAAGCTCATGTACGATTAACATTCCCATGCCCTCTTAAGCATTTATTTGGCAAGCAGCCCATGTGATATCAAGTGGTAAGGAGTAGCAGTTGAAACAAACTGTATTTTGAGCACTGTATCTAGATACCAAATGGACGATTCTTTTCCATATTCTCCTTACACAACACTGGACGTATATTTAGAACAAGAAGCTTTCCAAGCCTTTTCCACATATTTTCACCCACCTGTTCACTAACCTGAAACTCTGTCACCTTTGCCAAGACACACGTACATCCCTCCACGCTTTGTGTGCCTTCTTTCTGTTTCTGCTTTGCAGATACAGACTCATGTCTTCCTGTCATGCCAAAGATTACATAAGCATGATGTAGGTGTGAGCAAATTAAATAAAAACCAATCTGTTCCACTTTCCAAAGGCTTAACTCCATAATTCTACGAGTAAACACCAAAAGGTGCTAAAAAGAGTTGTTAAACTCCTTCATTAAGGGCCAAACCTATTGTAACTTTCACATTTATCAGACCCTGAGAACATCAAGTCACTCAAGTCTTCTGCTCTGCCTAAGCCCCTCAACTTCTAGGACTTTTGAGAATGAATTATAGCTAGGCTTTCCTTTATCTATAGCTTTACGTTAAGATTTTGGTAATGCAGTTCCATGCTCTATTGCCCCTAGCTTTACTTGGATTTCTAGTCTTTTTGAATTCGTACTGAAAATTAACTGAAGTTTAAATAATAATAAAAATAAATAAAAGGACGTGTTTCTTTGCATTTAAAAAAAAGCTCCCCAAAATCTATATCAAACTTGTTAAGCTTTACAGAAACGAGGCTTCAGAACACTGATAGACTTAACGCTGTCCTTGAACAACTCTGTGAAACTTGAACATAATAAAAACTTAAATGAAAAGCAAATATAAACATACGCAGCATTTTACCCTGATAACAAGTCTTAAGCTTACACGATGTATTTTGAATTATTGATTTGTTCCCCAGAAGACATGTTTGGTATGGTGTGAGCATCTTACTAATAGCATCTTAGTTAACAATGACGGCCAGGCCTGACCTCCTCCCCCCTCTTTACTACCACTTCTGCTACAAAAGCCTCTTGTACACGCTTAGTCTGCTCCCTCACCTCCCCATTCAGTAAGTTTCACTTTGGAGGCTTTGCACTTAAGTTACCTAGAATTTAGACTTGTTTGAGGATTGCTAAACTCTGCATGCTTCCCGATATCAAGCTTCGGCAACAGAACAGCCCCTATAGCCCTTACGAAGAGCACTGAAGAGCCCCATTTTAGCTGCGCGCACCCAGCATCAGTCAGAGGTTTATAAGAAGTAACTAACCTCAGGCTGCCGGCCGAGCCGCCCCCGCCCCAACCACCACCGGCAGGTGCCCGACCGTCGCCCCTTCACGCTGCGGGCCTCCCTCCTGCCTCAGCCGCTGCTGCTGCGGACCTGGCGGCGGGCAAGTGCCCGGGGGTGGGAGCCGAGCCGAGCCGAGCGGAGCCGAGCGACCCCACCCTGCTCCCCTCAAGGGTCCCGCTCCCCTCGCCCCCACTCACCTCAGCGCCTCCGTCCCCGCGCGCCGCTCCCGCTCAACGGCCGCCAGCGCGCGCGCAACCCCCTCCCCTCCTCACCCCGCCCTCCCGCCGCTGCTACACGAAGCGCTGCGCCATTGGCCCCTCCGCCCCCACGTGACGCCGCGCCGGGGCTCCCGCTCCCTTCCCTTCCCCTCCCCTCCCCGTTGTCCCCGTGACTGCCGCCCCCCCCTCCCCGGCCCCCGCTGCCCACGGTTCCGGCGGCGGGCCGGGCCGCGCCGCCATGCCGCGGTACTGCGCCGCCGCCTGCTGCAAGAACCGAGGCGGGCAGAGCGCCAGGGACCGCCGCAAGCTCAGCTTCTACCCGTGAGTGGGCGGCCTGGGGGGCTTGGGGGGACAGGGCCGGGGCTGGAAGGGTGTGGGGAAGGGCAGGGCAGGGCGGGGCAGCGCTGCTGTGGGGGCTCAGAGCTGAGCTTCTCGGCCCTCTGAGGAGCACGGTGCCAATATCGGTGTGTTTCTGTCGAGTTAAAGAGCAGTAAGTGCGGGTGTGTGGAGATAATCGTCTAGCACTGAGGAGAAAATCGAGGAGTCGACTCCACAGGCAGCCCGAGACTTTGTTTTGGTGAGACCTGAGCTGAGTCCTGAGTTTGTTTCACCGTCGTTCAACGGTCGTTGTTGTTCCAACATCAGGAAGTCTCACAGGAAACACCTTTAAAAGGGCTTTAGTTTAGATCAAATTAAGCTACTTCACCTACAGCACACACCATGCGTGATTCAGCCAAATACATTACCATCATAAAACAATTATGAAAACGAGTGGAAATACATTTTCTAGAGTAATATGAATAATTTGAGTGCCACAAGGATGATCAAGTTGGAGTGCTGGTACGTGTTTATATTCAAGTGTACAGCATCAATATAGATATGAGCTGGTGCTTAGGGACATGGTTCAGTGGGTGACACTGGTAGCAGGGTGAGGGTTGGACCAGGTGATCTTGGAGGTCTTTTCCAACCCTTATGACTCGGATTTCAAAATCCCTGCCATTTTATCTAGCCATTGAACTGTTTTGTGTTAAAACTATCACAGTCTGGCAGAAGAGGTGCTGAGACTTGTTTATACCAGAGAACAGATGCTGAATATGATTTAGGGGGTATTTCAGAGCAGAAGCAGGTTACTCTGTAGCCAGAATAATACATTTTGCAACCAGACTTGTCTCTCACTGCAGATACTTTTTTGCTTCCCAGTCTGAAGCTGGCTGATGGTGGGGAAGGCAGTGAGTGCTGAGTTGCAAAGGTAATGGCAGTGGAAGCAAACGTTTTCAAGGCCTTCTTGGAGAGGGTGTGTTTGGTGGTGTGACCTTCTGCTGAAAGAACCTTGTCCTCTTGCTGAGAACCTTTTTTGGACCTATGTAGTAACATCCCAGGCTGAGCTCTGTAACATGCTGTACGTGTAATGCTGCTATTGGATGTACACAGTCTAAGCAGGCAGCAATGTAGAAGGCTGAACCTCTGACCTGTCCTTGAGAGGTTATCTTCTTTTTACTAGTGTTATTCTTTGCATTCCTGCAAAGAGCTAGGTGGATCAACAGTTTGCACCGTTTCCTTGGTAACTTGAGAACTTAAATGGCAACAAATTCAAAAGGTGGGATAATGGTTGAAAAAGTGCAGCTACTTGCAGTTTTAGGACACTGTGGCCCAGCAGAGGAGAGTCATTGCCATGTGTGGCTGTTGAGAAGAAACCTCTAGTTTCAGGGGTGGGATCTAGGGTTTGCCAAGAAGTAACCAACCTTTCACAGAATTTGGGTGACATAGCCCCTCGGCACACCAGGCTCTCCCCACAGCTTCTGTTTTGTGGGAATACCTCACTGCTGAGATATTTTTTCATGCATTGAAATTCAGTTAATTTCAATTTATTACATACAGTAATAAACATCATAGGAAAAACTGGTTGTTAATTAAAAGGAAAAAATCAGCTGTTTAGGGAGAAAGACAAAACTGGTTTGTAACGAGGCTGTAGGCACTTGTCACATCTGGATGGTTGTCCCCCCTCATACTGCCAACGTCTAAATACTCTTTATATCCTATGCTTATGATCAGGTCAAGTTTGATGACCAAATGAATCTGTCTGTTACTCAGAAGTCTAGTTTTTTTTAAGGTTATTATTGTTAGTGATTCTAAGGAATATTAGAGTATTACTTTCTTAACAGGAGTCACTTATCAGTGTTCAGAAATCACGTTATGTTCTGTATATCATATGTGATTATTGGCTAGTGTTGAAAGAAACTTAGTACTCCCAGAGAAATCTTTAAGCACATTTCAAGTACTTTGATGTCGGTCCAGTAAGAGCTGAGAGTTCAGGGTGGTCTCAATGCTGCCATTACCCTAACTGCGTGACGGGACATGTATCATAACAAGCCTCTAATTTCCCTTTAATTTTTGTGTATTGTGATTCATTGAGGAAATTACATGTGTTTGCTCACTTTCTTTTAACTTAGCTCTCTTTCACATGTAATATATAATTTTGCATATACTTTCGAAATCAATTTCATATATTTTGCAAGTAGGTTAGATGGTTGAAAAGTTAGTTATGGGTTACGTGACATCGTTGGGATACTCAACACTGTAAGACAGCGTAATTTCTGAAACAAGAAGTAAGTACACACCAACACAAAACATTTTTACTTTTTGAACAAAATTTAGATCCTGCACTGTAAATACTATTCACATTTATAAGTTATCAGACAATCCTGAATATGGTGTATGTATGCTAAGAGACATTTTTTCAAATGAAAAATAATAACAAAAGGTTTGGATACGAATTCTGTCTAGTAAGGTGAAAAAAAAAATACTATTTCTAAAATGAGGGGGGCAGATCTAACATTTTTTTAATGATTTCCTCTGACTTCAGGAGAACTACTTTTAGAGCAAGTATTGCAGAATCAAGACTTTTTAAATGCCTTGGCCTAGGGTTTTGAAGCCCCTGACCAGCAGAAATCAATAGAAATTCTGCTGCTGAACTCTGGAGCAAATATCCAAATAGAAACCATTTCAATGATTATTAGATTAACAAGTAATTGACATCCTGATTAGCTTTTCATATTTAGGGGGAAAAAAAAGGAAAGAAATTAAAATAATTCCTTTCTTTTTCTTCCTTTCAAGAGACTCAAGTAAGGAAGGACAGCCTGGTAAGGAACAACAGAATGTTGTTTAAAAAGAAAACAAAAAAAGAAAAAAATAACAATTCTTTGCTTTTCTGTTTCTTTTTTTTCTCCAACTGTTTGAAAAAAGATTTCCTCTTCATGATAAAGAGAGACTTGAGAAATGGTTGCGGAATATGAAACGAGATGCATGGACTCCAAGTAAACACCAGCTTCTATGCAGTGATCATTTTACCCCCGATTCCCTTGATGTGCGATGGGGCATACGATACTTGAAACATACAGCTGTACCAACAATTTTCTCTTCCCCAGATGATGAGGTAATGTGTTCCTATCTTTTCTATCATAGTAGAATGCTAACCAACTATTTATGTAATAAAGATGTGCTAACTGTCTATTTTATACTCATAGTTGATTTTAAAAATCCCTGTCCATCAGAATGTTTTGCCAACAGAACTGACATAAGACTAGTGTGTGATTCCACAGTATAACGGAAAAACAACTACCCATACTTTGAGTGGAGGTTCAGTATTATTTTTTAATTGGAAATTCCAAATGCATGTTCTTTAGAAAATTTCCCATAGAAAAGTTCTTTTACTGTATGATTACTATTAATATTCCATTTTTTTTAAGGTCTTCTATTAACTAACCGTACATAAAAACAGACTTTAGAGTGTTTCAGTTTCCAACTCAGCATTTCTCTTTCCTGGCCCTAACAGCAAATGCCTAAGAGCTCAGGAGTGTAGGCTGTTAAAGGTATGCCACAAAGGCTATCCCATCTTGTCTTTCACAGAGTTATGGAATTGGTGTATTGGGTTTATGTGGCAAGGGCTTGGTAGCAGGGTGCTGCTGTGGGGGTGTCCTCTGTGAGCAGAGACCAACAGCTGCCCCATGTCAGAGCCAGCTCGCTCCAAAAGGGGCTCGCTGCTGGCCAGAGCTGAGCAGGTGAGCAACGCTGGTTGGGCCTCTGGGAGAGTGGATTGAAGAAAGGGGAAAAATACTGCTGTGCAACAGCAGCTGGGAGAGAGGAGTGAGAAAATGTGAGAGAAGCAGCCCTGCAGCCCCCAGGTCAGTGCAGCAGGAGGGCAGGAGGTGCTCCAGGCACACAGCAGCAGTTCCCCTGCGGCCTGTGGAGAGGCCCCTGGTGGAGCAGGCTGTCCCCCTGCAGCCCATGGGTCCCACATGGAGCAGATCTCCACGCTGCAGCCTGTGGAGGAGCCCCCGGTGCAGCAGGTGGATGTGGCCTGGAGGAGGCTGCGGCCCATGGAGAGCCCCCGCAGGAGCAGGCCCTGGGCCGGAGCTGCAGCCCTTGGAGAGGAGCCCATGCAGGAGCAGGGGTCTGGGGGGAGCTGCTGCCCGTGGGGGACCTGTGCTGGAGCAGTTTTGCTCCTGGGGGATGGACCCCGAGCCATGTGGGAGCAGTTCTTGAAGAGCTGCTGCCCATGGGAATCTCAGGTTGCTGAAATTAGTTCAGAAGTGAATTAATTCGTTCTTTCAAAATCCGTAGGATTTCTAAGATGTTAAGTATCACATTTGAAATGATAGAATTCATTTGGTTTTCTTTAATTTTATCTTTGCATGTGTTTTTCAGTCACTTAAGACTGAAGTTTGGTGGTTTCTTTTTGTTTGTTTTTGTTCTCCAGGAAAAAGACTCTTCTCAGAACAGCCCACAAGAGATAAAGAAAGAAGACCCGGAAGAAACAACTAAAAATGTAGAGTCTGAGAAAGTACCTGTATCGCTTGAACTTTGTAGACCAAAGAAAAGTCCTGCAATGGCAGAAAATCTAGATAAAAAAGCAGAAGTAGTTTGCTCAACTGCATTGAGTAAACCTTTACAAATGCAAAAACTACAACTTCAAAACAGAGAAGACTTTCAGCCAGACAGAGTTATCCTTGATAATTCATCTCAGCAGCATATACATCAACCTGAGCCTGTTTTATTGGCAACAGCAGTCCAGAACATGGAAGCTGCCAATGTTCATACTTCTGTGGAGGATTCAGTAAGTTGTACAGCTACAGTCTTGCAATTTTCAGACCCTGATTACTTGAATTCGTCTCTGAAGTTGAACAACGCTTTAGGTTCAATAACTGACTATGCACTTGAAAACCCAAACTCTCATGTTTTAGGCTGTTCTGTTGAAGTACAGCCTACAAGTGAAAACACAGTTTTAGTGAGTACAGTCACACAAACTATTGAACAATTCAATGGAGGTGAAGAATCTGTCATTGCCATCATCCTACCAGCTGAGAGTCCAAAAGAGTCTGAAATAATAGATAGTTCTTTCCCACCTATTAAGCAAGAATTTCTCGACACGGAAGAAGCAGAAACAGATAAATCTGTGTATATGAATGCATATAGTGGAAGTGAAGTGTTACAAACTGAGCATTCATACTGCAAACAAGACATAGACAGAGAGCACCTCTGGCAAAAAATTTCAAAGCTTCACTCTAAGATAACTCTACTTGAAATGCAGGAGATAAAAACTTTGGGGAGACTCAGGTCCTTGGAAGCTCTTATTGGACAATTGAAGCAAGAAAACCTTCTTTCTGAAGAAAAGCTCAAGATGGTAGAAAACTGCTTCACAACACTTGAAGTGACTATGATACAGTAAAGGCTTTCAGTTACTGTTCTACAGTATCTTTTCATCCTCTTGACTGTCCTTTTGAACAAAATAAGTTTTGATTCAGTCATGGTATTTTAAATATCTAATGCAAATTGTGTGAATAGCAAATACCCTTAATGTTACATCAACTCCTGTCAATGCTAGATGGTAGACCATTGCCCATAAAATACGACTTGCAAGTGAGCTTTAAAAGAAAAGCTAAACAAGTAGGTAAAGCAAATCAATAAAATAAGCTTAACTTTTCCAGATGCAGGCTTCCCTGAAACATGCAAACCTTGCATTTGGGGCAGCAGTAGAATGGACAGTGTAACTGGGTAGAATGGAAATTTATAAAACAGCTGTCTAAAAAGCAAAAAAAGTCTTCTGGTTCTCTTTCAAACCAGTAAGGAGGTATGTAGTACCCATTGTCCAGTGAGGCCACAATTACTCTTTGGTCTTTTGTTCATCTAGCATTAATTGTGATAGCTTTTTGTACATTTTGACCTTATTAAATTTGACCTTATTAAATTTTTCTGCAATAAAAGGTGTGTCCGTTCATTTAGTTTTGTTTTGTTTTTCTGAGAATATTACTACAATGAACAGGTCCCTCTCCTCTTTTTGTGCTGATGGAATATTCCACACAAATGAGAAGAAGCTAATAAAGAGTGATTTTTTTGTGGTTAGTAAAACAGAAAACTGTAAATATTCAAGGAGTGCTATCTGCTCAGTTTTGATCGTGTTGCAATCTATATCTGCATAAATTCATGTACACTGAAGAAAACAATGCTTTATGGAGCAAAGTGACAGAATCCATCACACTATTTTTCTATAGCTAATTCTTCAATTGGGATATTGAGGTTAGAAATTTGCTCCCCTGTATTGATTGTATTAACAGTTTCCAGTGTGCAGGACATGCTTATTCTGTCAGCATGCTACTGATTAGAGCTAGAGTTCAGTGTGTAGTGACTGGAATTCTTGAGGGGCTTTGATGCGTTTTCCTATACTCTAGCATCTTCCCCCACCACCAGTTCAGTATAGGACCGGACCTAATGTGTTTCTTTGCAGTGAATTATCTGTGCTCTCTGTTGGATTGATTCTGAAATTTTGTGGGGAATTTTAGATTGCTAAATTGAGGATCCAAGCAACAGTGATTACAAAGTTGACCTGCAAGAAAAGAAGTTATAAACTCGTAAAATTTCAGAAAAATTCCTGATAGTAATACTGAGAATGTTTTTTTGTGGCATAGATATCTTTATACTTGGGAGATAAAAAAGATCCTTAATTTTGCTTGTGTGTGTGTGTGGACTATCTTGGGATTATAACAGGAAAAACTCACCTCAGTAAGCATGCCACCAAGTTTATGAATTTCTCTCCTACAGGACGATTTGAGCCAATGAGACTTGGGTGGGCTTAAATGGTCCTCTGCCTTTCTACTTTGCACACAACTTTTTATGCCATATAGGTCATTGTTAAGGCTTACAATTAGCTCTTCTCAGCTGTGTCTATTACCTTAACTGCTGCCCAAAGTAACCTCTGCTTGTATCAAGCAGGATATTACATGATTTTTAAATCATATTATTTTTCTTTTTTTTTTTTAATTTTCTCATGTCTAACAATAGATTTTAAATAACATGACAGCCTGTTAACTTTGAGTGTTCAAGTAGAGCTGTGTAAATTTACCAGTTTTCCTTAATTCTGAATTTTATGTTTGATTGCTCTCTGTCCCTCTCATCCAGATTCATGATTTTTGCAGCAGCAGCCAGCATCACCAACTTAATTTTAAAAAAGGCCAGAGATGGAAAATGATTAAGATGATTTTGTATGTAGCCTTTCTCAGGGCCAGTCTTGTAGCAATGAAGAGGCTGAACCACCACAAAATAGTCTGCAGTTTGACCAGAATCAGTGCTGTGTTTTGTAAATCATTGTTGCAAATTGATTCCAAAATTTTATTTGGGGCAGATAAGTTCTGTATTCATTTAAAAATACTTAGAATTATAGCTGTGTTTGCTTACAGAAAAATATGACTAAGTTCTTAGCTTCAACAATATGCTGATACTGACTTACTCAAGGTAATCAGTATAAATACAGGAAAAACTGCGCTGGAAATTGCCACGCTCCACTGATCAGGTGCTACGTGTATGTCTTGTTCTTAGTGTTTCCTGATCATAAAAATGTGCAACCTTTTTCACTAAACTTAAGGACTTTAAGAGATGCTATGTTATTCCTTCAGATCCAATGGAAACTGCTCATGATCAGCTGCAGCTCACTATGGTAATAGTACATTAAATCATTACACATTTTGTAACGTATCCAACTTATAGTGATCAAAATTAAATGGTCTTATTTGTCTTTTCATTTTGTTTTTTGCATTTGCATCTTTTTTTTTTAACTTTTGACTGCTTGTTTCCAGTGATTCAGTTAATTATTTCAACATTTAAGAGGTGTCAGCAGTTTAATACGCACATTGAACTGTTAAGCTGTTTATCTTTTCTACTACTACAGAAATATGGCATTTGGCTTTCTCCTACATCTTCATTTAAATTCTACCGACTTTAATAAAGTCGTGGACAAGCAATGTCGCTCCACATGGAATAAACTGCTACCCATTTCCCCTAGTTTTCCATTTACAAGGTGAAGTGAGGTGTGTTATTTAACACAATCTGGATGCAGTAGAGTTACAGAGGATGTTTTCTTTCTGTCAGTATCCGGGAGTTATCTTCTATGCTTACTTGCATCAGTGGCACCAGTAGTGACAGCACTCCTACATACTTCAAGGGCACTCATTAGGAGTCTGCCAAGACCTGTCATTAGCTGTCTTAAGTATCTCATTACTGTCCTTTACTTTAGTGAGGCTGTAGTTATTCTTCCTTTCTACTTAAACCCTGTCCTACTCTCAGACGTGGGTGCTGCATTAGAAAACCTGGATGCTGTTTCAGTGGGTGCTGTCTTGTCAGTAAGCTTGAAGTTATGTGTTGTATTTTAAAAATTACGCTTCGTCTCCCAACTCCTTCTATAATAGCCTTATTTCCTCAATACCTAACTGCATGTTGGTGAAAATCCCTTGTAAGCTACTTGATGCTTCATCTCACTAGATAATGCTGCTTATCTGCAAGCCAGTGTCACACATGCAGCGCCTCACTCCAGCACCTCTGCCTGTATCCAGTGCTGGCTTAGTAAAGCACCAGGCACAGCCTGCACAGCCCTTCTGTGTCACAGCAATGTGGTGTATCACCCATGGACCCCATCACGTAGCCAGGTGAGTGCTCGTGCAGACAGGGGTTGCATGCATGCCCTGGATTGCTACAGCCCTAATTATTTAATTGTGTCAATGAAGGTGGTACGCTTTGCTGGCCAGGACGCATTATTTCCAGAGTCACTGAGGTGAGTGTTGAAATTGCGTCACTCTTAGGGGTTTAGAAGTTCATCAGTGCAGTAAGTCAATAAAAATGAGATCCTGCTTCTGTGAAAAATCGTACTGAGAGGTACTGGGAAAGCCCCTCGTGGTTTTAGGGCACACCCAGGAGACATTGTGAGCAGCAGCCCAACAATTTTCTGCTCCCAGGCAGAACTAGAAAAAGTCCACATCCAGCCATGCAAGACGCAGGTGATGCTGATCAACTCTGTCCACTTCCCTTTTGTAAAATCCTCTATCGGGAAGCCCTGCACCATATTGCAAGGCTGGAGGGGAAGTGTGAGACCTTGTGAGAGGTGCTCAGCACCATGCATGGGACAGGGAGGAAAGAGCAGGCTTTGGCTTTCCGGGTTCCTGCCTGGGGAAAGTTCTGTCTTCAGGATCCCACAGGACACATGAGCTACCAGCACCAAGGCAAGGGGAGGAGAAGGGGTGTGGGGGGGAACTACACGCTATTGTGACTTAAAATTGGCCTTAAATTTAGATGCAGAATATATTTTCTTTTGCTCAATTACCCGAGAATTTTATGACTTACTGACACAAGCTGGAAATTTTAGAATGTTATTCACACTAAATCATATAAAAATATCACCACTCTATTTTCTCCTTCACTGAAATCACTGTGATGACTTTCTAATTTACCAGGCCATTTACTTCTGCAGTGAAGACATGAATTTCTCCTAAAATATTTTCTAAATCAAACTTTACTTTTTTTTTCCCCAGTAAATGTAACTCTTGGCATTATTAAATATCATAGGGCATATTGCTGAAAGCCTGTCACTGTTTTAATATCTGCCTTTCCTGCAGAGGACGTTTAGAAGACCATTTCTGAAAGCATAAACACAGTTTTGAAGCATGTGCCTCATCCTTTCTAAGACATTAAACTATAAAGATTCTTGTGGAATACATAATATTATATGTATTTATATGTGTATATGTATTGCATATATAAAAAGCAGTGCTCCATATAAACAGTAGATGGTGCTACTGGATTGTTCTCTAGAAACAGCCTAAAGCATTTTATTTTTACCCAGAAACACAAGAAAACAAATAAACTATTCAGGGATTTTTCCTTATGCTTTATATGTGTCTTTAATAAACCAGGGTAGTATCTGAGTAAAACATTATGACTAATTTTCCTCAATTTTATAGAAGTAAAGCTTCAGAGGATAAACTCATTTATATTCTGAGCATAAAGCATGAAATTCGAGAGCTTTCTGCCCAAGAGAGTGGTAAAAGAAGATCTATTCATTGTCCTTTTGTGAAGCATGATTGCATTCATCATATGTTGAAGTGGGTCAGTGATTAAAGTTTGAATCCCATAAACAATTTAGCAATGCTCATTTGCATATTAATCAGGGTAATGGTATGAGTGTTTAATCACAGCCTTCATCAAGAATGTCTGTTTTGCTACACAAGCACTGGCCGTGTTTTTCTAACTGGGAAGATGCAGGCACATCAGCTTTATACATGGCTTAGTCCCCTCTTAAAATATTGTGGAACAAACTTTGCACAGAGAATATACAGATGATACAAACTGCATGAGTGTAGGGGAACACTGGTCCTGCAGACTCAAACGATTTCTTCCTGCTTATTCCAGTGTTACTTCCAAAATATAATAGATAATAAGGTGTTACAGTGCAGGTTAGAAGCATCTGTGTGTTGTGGTTCAACCCTGGCAGGCAGCAGCTCTATCCCAGCCACAACAAGGACACACTGTGAATTTCTGAATGGATGGAACAGGTCTAAAAACAGCCATTGAAGAAAGCCATGCCTAGGTAAACTCTGGTTTTGGAGGCATAAATTTGCTTCAAGGCTGGTTGCAATTTCTCTGGGTGCACAGCCTATTGTTCACTCATCAGATCCAGCCACATAACAGAACCAGGGAGACACGATTACACCACAGCCTCCTGAAAGAAGTCATCTCACCTGTCTCGGGGTGTCTCCATCATGAGGTGCTCCTGCATTAACCAATAATTAATATCTTCATTAAGAAGAAAAGAAGTGAGGAAATGCCCATTCATCTACTGATTATGGCCAATGAGATGTTCTAGACAAATATTCCGATTTTTAATTATTTGTTTTGTTTTTTTATAAATACCTGGAGTTATCTAAAGTCAATGTGACTTTGTGTTTTGATAGTCACATAGTTGTTAGACAGGCAGGTTAGGAAGATTAAGTCCTAATTTAAAAGCTCTTGGCAAGGCAGTTCTTGCAAATTGTGCTTTGATTTCCAGTACGGCCAGTGACAAGAGGAAGGTCCTTCAGAGCTTCTAGAGGAGTTTCTGTTCAGATATGTCATTTATGCAGTTGCAGCATTTTTTCTGAAGATTTTGAAAGAAATTTTTCACTGTGTGGTAAATTTGAACAAGTTGGCAAACTGATTCAACAGATTCCTATTCTAGTCAGAGTATCCAAGGTACACTTCTCAATGCTGCAGAACATCCTCACAAGGTGCACATCAGGCCTAAGAGCTCTGCATTGCTTCATGAATAACATAAACTGATAATCATCAGACACCTTACAGCCCCTTGGGATGGAAAACAACCTTGTGCCTGCTGTAGGCTCATGGCAAAGTAGTAGCAAACACCATGTGGAGCTTTTTTCAGCCATGCCTGCTTGGGTAAGGACATCATAGATTGTAAATGTAGATAGTTTGACCTTCACTCTGAGTCAATAGACTATGAGGACAAACAAGAACAGGTTTGGGAGCTCCCAACGACCAGAATAGTTACTGTTTAGAGATGAGGGATAATAAAGATACAAGGCCTGTAGTTTCACAGCATGCAAAATATATCAAACCCCTTGGATATCATACTTGCAAGCAGATGCTATTAAATTTACATCAAAGCCCTTTACTGAGTGTTTTACATTCTGAGAAATCCTGTACTGTGTAAAGCTGGCTTTGGCTACAGGGCAGCTACAGAGCACTAAGCCTGTACCACCTCAGTGACTATTGACCAGCCATGGATACTCACACAGCACTGCGTTATCTGGCCTGGCAGACTGGCCATTAGTTCTCAGGAAATGCCCAATATTCTGCTGTCACTAGATAAGGGTGTACAACAACTCACGCTCTTCCCAGGTCACAGCCCCAGCCAACTCCTGCAGAAAGCCTTTCACACCTCGCTAGCAATACAGCAGCTCCTCTCCACCTCTCTTATCTGTGCAGTCCTTTAAAAAGGGGGGGAAATTGGCTTTTCATGTCCCTAGCAAGAAAGTAGATTAAATCAGACAGTTCCTACTTTGGGTCTGACCTTCAGGAAGTCCAGGGGTGGAAGAAGAGCCTTGGCTGGCTGATGCCAGAGAGAATACCTGATGCCTTGTGAAATTACTGGCCCTGAAAGTTTGTTGTGAAGTTCCTGCTCAGGACCACATCAGGGCACTGCACCGTGGCCCCAGGTGCCAGGGGCTCACCCAAGCACAGCACTGCAAGTCCTCTGGTGCAGAAGGACAAAATGTGCCCCAAATATTCAAGGTTTGGCTGGCACAGAGGACATGGCTTTGAACTGAATCAGGCCTCCAGCAGGGACTCTATGAGGATGCAAAACATGGATGGATGCTGTCTTTTATCCCCCTGTCCCTTTGGTTTTCTTTATGTAGGGACTAATAAGCCACGCTCCTGGGACTTGCTGGGGTAGGAAATGCAGGCAGATAATGAGCAGAAAACTATGTTTCATTTATGGAGATTAATTAGAAGCAGTAACAAATCCCAATTATATTTTTAATTAAAATTATATTAGAAACTGACACTTATCTAGGAGTTGTTACAGAAATATGCACTCAGCCACAGTTGCAATTGAGTTGACTAATTTCACAACTTTTAAATGTATAATTCACCATAATGATATCACAGACATAAATCCAAATTAAATTCTATTTTACAGCTCTGACGTTAAAGCCATTAACTCTTTTCTTTAGGGATGCATTTTATGAGACTTCAGTAATAGTATTTGTACATTTGTGATTTGCAAGGATTCAGTGGTGTGGGATATATATATATATATTCTTTCCTGCAACTTAACATCTGAAATGAATTTGTAGCTTTATCCACAGGTTTTGATGTGTAACAGTGTCCTAGCTCCCAACAGTACAAGAAAGCTTCAGGCTCACAAATTAGATGAATTCTTCATTCAGAGAGACTCTGCACTGGGGGAATGCAGACTTACCTTCAATTACAAAGCACAGTCACTGCAAGAAGGCAGAGCCCTGATTTTCCTGTTGTTTCTGTTCACCTTTTGCACTAATCTCATTTCAGAACTCCTGGAATATGGCTTCCTATTGCAAAATCCCTAGCCAAGCTGCTGGGTGCCTGCAGCTTTTAACAGGCACTGCTTTCAGCCTGCATCTCTTTGTCTTACTCCAAGCTCACACTGAAATCAGGTTAAGGGGAAGCACATGGCTTATTATGTTGAAATCCTCATTTTCCTTTGACTATGCCTTGGCTGGTAAGGTGAATTATTTTCCACCAGTTAATGTAAATAGTTGTATATTGATCTTTCTAATGAATAGGATAACTTTTAACCCCTTTTGTTTAAAAGAAACAACCTATTATGTCTGAAAGGATTTTGCTGATAATAAACTCTCAGCTGTGGTGTCTGCAGCTCCAGTTCCCTGTTGTTTATACCAGTAAATACATGGGAATGGAAGAATAAAATGCAAAGGAAAAAAAATGAATTAGGGATCTTTTTGGTTTATTTGATCTGATTCTTTGACAAATATAGAGTTTGAAAATTGGCATACTTTCCCCTCTCCATTAACAGCTGTAGAAATAATATAACAATGGAAATCACTGGTTTACTTCCCATCATAGGAGACATAAAAGATAGAAAGCTTTTGGAAGCTTCTTTAAGAATTGCTTGTTCTAAAAACACCTGCAGGTTTTTAAAATATTCTAGTTACATGCTCCAGGAAAAAAAAAAAAAAAAAAAAAAAGCAGACTGACAGTTAAAGAAATATTGTAAGCTTGCCAAATAATAACCCAGCTAGCCATGAAAGTTTGTCTTTGGGTTTTAACTAAACATGGTTAATAATAACAATTAAAAAAATGAGCATACAATGGAGGTTTCATTGCATATGAAGTAATGCAGTGAGTGTCATGCATTTATATGAAGTGAAGTGATAGAGTACCCTGCCTCACCACCTCACATACATGCACACCCACAAAACACTCAAAGTACCACATTTGCCGGAAGAAAGAAAGAAAGAGAGAAAGAGAGAAAGAGAGAAAGAAAGAGAGAAAGAAAGAGAGAAAGAAAGAGAGAAAGAAAGAGAGAAAGAAAGAAAGAAAGAGAGAAAGAAAGAAAGAGAGAAAGAGAGAAAGAAAGAAAGAGAGAAAGAGAGAAAGAGAGAAAGAGAGAGAGAAAGAGAGAAAGAGAGAAAGAGAGAAAGAAAGAAAGAAAGAAAGAAAGAAAGAAAGAAAGAAAGAAAGAAAGAAAGAAAGAAAGAAAGAAAGAAAGAAAGAAAGGAAGGAAGGAAGGAAGGAAAGAAAAGGAAAGAAAGAAGAAAAGAAGGAAGGAAGGAAGAAAGGAAGGAATGAAAGAAGGAAGGAAGGAAGGAAGGAAGAAAGAAAGGAAGGAAGGAAGGAAGGAAGGAAAGAGAGAAAGAACATTGCCAGAACAAGTCCTAGTTATATTAACACCTTCTCCCTCTAAGCAAACAAAAAATAAAAAAATAAAAAAAATAAAGTGCTCCTGTTTCTCAGCATCTATTGCAAACACACATTTTATTCTTTCTATGACACTTTTTAGCAAAGGAACATGAAGCAGTAATAAAAAGGCATGTGACAGAACAACATATCCTGCCTTTTCTTGCAGGACTTCTCCAACACTGTGAAATGTTGGAAATCACTCTTTCTTTATACCTCAAACGTTGACTGAAACTCCCTTTACTGCATTCTAATCAGCAAAACTGAGGGCTGTTCAAACAGAAACAAGTTATCTTTCAAATTCGTTGTAGCTGTGGATGTCCAACTTGAAATTAATATTGACACATACACAGCAGTCCAGGTTTCTGCACCAAGAATCAGAATCCAGTAATACTTAAGAACTTCAAGATTATTAACACCACTAAGTGCTTATTCATTTTGCTTTTCTTCCCAGATTTGTGATTTTCAAGGGATCTGAGTGAAGACTGTAAACAAAAGCTCAGTCATGATTTTTTGAAGTTTAAACCAAGCCTTGCTACTCTTTATTTATTACACCAATAATTTCCTGTTCTCTACAGCAAAAGCACATTTCTGTTACGAAAGCAACTCCATGAGTAACTCTCAGGAAGGCAGCAGTACGTTGGATCCCACAAGCAGTGGGATGACGCACTGGGGACCTCATTGCCTGTATGAAACTTACTGCTGCTGTTTTGAATGCAAAGTAAGGACTGCAAATTTCTGCTGTCCTTTCTCCTGGCCTCCTCACACAGAATAAGACGGAGGTGAAGCCAAGTTTTCAACATACAGTTTTTCATACTGTTTCTAGCCCAGGCATAACCCCCCTGCAACCTGCCCCAAAGGGAGAGCAATAGCTGTTAGGAGCAGGTAGCATACTTTGTGCAGCCTGGGGGCTGGGAGGACTCTACAAATGCTAAAAGAGAGGTCAGGTAACTTTGTCACCTGACACGATTTAGTATCAAAACACTCCGGCTCTATACTAAGGAAAAGCTTATGCAGATCTGAGATAGCAAGAGAGCAGAAGAAAACTCTTCATATTCAGGTAACATTCCCAGTGCTTCCTCTGAAAAATGCTGCCCTTTCTTCAGATAATACATCTCCCTGCATCCCCCATGAAGGCACTATGCACCCACAGCTACCCCTGAGCTGACTGCCATCAGTGCTTGCTCCAAAGAGCACTGGAGCATCCCCAGCAAAGGACAAATATTTGCACTCTGCTGAATTCATTGTCACGTCCTCTCTTGGGAAGAAGTCACTGTGAAGTAGTTCCTAAGGAAGAAATGCAAACCTTCCCCCCTCCCCTCCCCAAAGTGAAAACATTTTATTCATTTGAAAAGTGAGAACAGTAACTTTTGAAATGCTGCACGCAAAACACAGCTCCATAAACCAGTAAAGATAATCTGCCAGTTTCACATGGTTTACAAAATCCATTATTCCTCTATTACCAACTCCTTGCGTTTAGAGCAGCTCCACAAGAACACATCATGCACATTTCCATTTTACTTTTTTTTTTTTAACTCCTAAATAG
Organism: Stictonetta naevosa; assembly: GCA_011074415.1. Lineage (NCBI taxonomy): Eukaryota > Metazoa > Chordata > Aves > Anseriformes > Anatidae > Stictonetta > Stictonetta naevosa. The sequence continues at coordinate 29,488,058 of CM021697.1, forward strand.
GTAGTATATTTTTTATACATGTAACCATTAACAACAAATATTGAGATGATTTCATTTCATGTATAATAGTTCTGTTCTGAACGTTTGATGCTAAGGGAAACAATACACTTAAAACTGATAGAAAGCATTGTAATTGAAAACATTTATTTAAAACTTGAGCCAAAACTTATATCTAAAATGAAAAACACAAAAGAAGAAAAGGAACTAACTCGTGATCCTGAAGATCCTGAAGAGACTATAAAACATGTTGCAAAAATAGTTTGAAAGTGGTTAAAGAGAGAGTGGGGGCCAAAGTAACAAAATATTCAACTTTTATCCAAATTCCATCTCCCATGATCCATCGCAACCACTGCACAACTGCCCAGGGAGGTTGTAGTAATTTACATTACTACTACAAAAGGAACGTGTCTCAGGGATCATGGGCCCCAGACACATACCCAGGAATTAATCCAATCAGCTAGAAAGAAACAGAAAGATGTTTTTAGCACCCCTATTTCACAGAGCTGGATCCATGCAGGGAGATGAAAGCCCTTGGGAGAGGTGCAAAAAGACCCCAGAGCTTCCAAATGCCAGACTATTATCTTCGCCTCAAACCACAAAACCAAAAAATCCCAGAAATGTTGGTTCCCCCAGGACTGAGGGCACATGACGTGACCCCTCTCAAAACAGCCCTACCACCCTACAGTTGCAACCCTGATGCAACAGGGCTTTGGGCTGGACTGCTCCCCGCCAACATCAGAGTGAGGAGAGGGCCCTGGTGCTGGCCTGGCCCGCAGCTCCACACCGAGATGCTCTCTGCTTTACGGGCAAGCACTGCATAAAATAAAAGACACATGTTCCTCCTTATCATTTCTGAATATAATATTGGCACAATGATGTGTTCATGTTCACAAAAGTGTATAGACCAAGCAACCGATATTTTTTGTCTGAATACTTTTAAATGTCTTTATATATATATATATATATATATATATACATATATACATATATTCTCTTATTTTGTTCTTAGTGAGAACATGTCATCAATGAAAAATAAAATGACATGGAGCAAGAATAACAATGGCATCCAGCCATGTCCCAGCCCTACTACTTTAAGGCTGAACTAAGTCATTCTGATTTTAGGATGGTATGCAGAGCTCCAATTCTGCTGGGTGAGGAGGGCATCATGATGATGCAAAACACACCATAATCAATGGAAAGGCTGCCAAGCACTGTTCTGTACCTGCTCCAGTTAGTAGAAAAGGAAAAGAAAATAATAATTAAAAAATCAATTATTTGTCACAGCTTCTCAGAATTAGTACAAATACTTAAGCACTAGCAGTTTATTTTTGTGGTCATAAATATACTTATTGGTTTTTTTTATGATTCTTTTGTAAATATTCGATTGCCATATTTAACTAGAAAAAAAAAAAAAAAAAAAAAAAGGAAGAATGAAAACTAGGTCAAAGAATAGGGGATAAAGGGGCAGTAGAGCATCTTGTTTGCCAGTGCTTATGATATGCAGGCTTTGAAGTTATGGTGGCTTTAGTAACATCCCTGTGTGATTAACAAAGAACTAGGAACATCCATTCAAAACAGTGGCAGTGGAACAGCATAATCCTCCCATAGTAAACCCTGCTTTGGTTTCAGATTGTGCTTATGATGATCCTGAAAGAGAAATACCAATGGGAGAGTAAAAAGAGGCCTGAGTATCAGCTGATGTTCTTTGGGGTAAGCAGCATCACTTCTCCTTCTGATAGCATCCTCCAGGGCTGCAAAATGACTCAAAATCCTGCCTTTGTCTGCCAGTTCCCTAATTCAGTCTAAGAAGTCAATCATCAAAATCTCCGCAAATGATACTTAAATATATGTTTCTGAACAGGTTGAAGTTGTTTCCTAAAAAGTAAAAATATGAAGAATTATAAAAAGAAAAAGCCAACTTGCCACTACAACTTTCCACGTTTTATTGTGTGTTTTGACAGACTCCTCTGACTTGAGGCAGTCTCAGCATATTCTGATTAAAAATGTGAAAACATTCTCAGAGGAAGGGAAAAAAAAAAAGGTCAGATCCTTTCCCCAGGGAAACTGAAACCAATTAGCACAGTATTTGCCCAGAAATGACTGAAACGTACCAGAGAACTTAAATGATGGAGAGAGAAAGATCTTGTCATTGATAAATCCTCTTATTTCCCATATGCCATCCTAATTATTTCATTGGAGCACACACCCACGGACATTAATACCTCTGAACACTTGATTTTAAAGGAAACCTGTACTTTTAGCAGCACGGATGTTATAATATGCAAGCTGTTTTTTTGAACAGACTGAGCTACCCTCACCGAGTCTGGTAGGCTGCAAATAGATGCTGTTTTCCACACAAAGAGCGTTTCTGCTTGAGCAGCTCTGCTCAGACATCACCACCAGCAGCACAACATGATTTCCAAGTCAGCAGCTGCCAAGTTCATCAGTAAGACACAGAGATACTCAAACACAAGGAGCAGGCAGAAGCTTGCCACATCTGTCAAACCATGAGATCTGCACCGGGATGATGTGGTTAGAGTTTAGGTTCTGGCAATCCGCAAGCCCATAGGAAATTATGTTTTGATGGGTACTAAGTTTATGATGTCTTTTGGTTTTAGTTTTCTCTGAGAACAAACTGCCTTGTAGACACACTTTCCCCTTAAGTGAAAGTAATCTTACACTTATTTTCTAGTGTTTTTCTCTTCTCTTTGCCATTAGTATTTAAGTGTATATCAGTTTTATGCCATGATGGAGGGTACCTAGGAAATACCCTTGAGATGTTATTTTCCCCACCATCTCAAAAATGCTTTCCAGGATCAAATAGGGGGTTGCCGACTTGCTAAATCTTATGACTACTACATTTTTCGACTAATCTTCTTATTTGGTTTCCCCAGCTGTCGTCATATTCAATGGGATTTAATTTTCGTAGCAACTTGCTTATCTTTGAAGTCAGTGTTATCCCTTCATGAAATCCTTTATGTGTCACAGCTTAGAGGAGCCTCTCTTCAGCATGCTCAGCTTTTGCAGCTCCTTTGGGCAACCTAGATACTCCTGGCTAACCACTGTAGCTAGGATCATGTTAATTCAGCTCTGGGGATCAAACATGCTGTTTAACAGCCCAGCTTAGCTAAGAAGGTTGAAATAAAAACAGTTTTGGACACTGCTGATGGCCAGCAGTATTTTTCAGAACAGAGTGGGAGTGAAGATCCCTTTTGACTAACTGGACTGAGGTCATTCTGATCTCATTCCACAGTCTGAAGTAATTTACTTATTTATCTCAGAGTTCCTTAAAAAAGTCCATTGAATTTAGATAGCACATTTCAGCATTATAGAGCCATATTCTTGTTTTAGGTGACACTCTTGTAGTTGGGCTAGAAAATAAAGTGGAACAGTTAATTTGATACATTTCTATTCTAACATCTAAGCGCAGATTTGGTATTGAAAGAGTTACTTTATTTATCAGTCTGGCCTGCACCCAAGCAGTTTCACAGCTGCTAATCAGCCCAGAGCAGCTGCCATCTTCAGAAGAACATGCCTATGTATGCCAGGACAACTGCTGTGCTCTCTGTAACTTCCCAGTACAGCTCCACAGGCTACCAAGTTTTTCCTCTTGCATCCGAATTTCATGGCCAATGAAGAAAAACTGTTTTTATACTCTCTAAAATGAGAGTTTGCAATCTACAGTACTATCTGCCTGGGAAGAGTTTGTTTAAGTTTTTCTTTTAATTCCAACACCCAAGTTTTCTTCGCCCATGAAGAGCCACAACAGCCGCTGGCCACAACACAGAGGGGTCCAGCCCTTCTCACCTGCACCTCCACCAATGGAGACCTGCTGTGGAGGTGGTGCAGTAAGCCGTATGGGTTATTTCCACATGGGTCAAGCCTTGCTCTTGAGTTTAACATGGCCAATTGTTTCTCCTTCTAAAAAGTAGGAGCTACTCAGATATTACGTTGTCCATGGAGACATATATTGGATTGTTTGTCAAATCTGTCATGCACGGCAGGTTTCAATCTTACGGGTGTCATGCCATCAAGATCACAGCAAAATACACGTACTACATGTACACATGCGATGGAAAATAGGAGACTACCCATATTTTTGATTAAATTTTCTTTAGAACAGGCATTATTTCCCATCTCTTGCAAACGTCTGAAATGTCGAGCAGCAGGCAATGCTTTGTGCAATGGGTAGAACCTTTTTAGAACAGGTACTTTCATGGAACTTGGCCAGAGGACATGGGATGCAAATAGTCTACTCAGGCTCAAGAGGAGGCTGACAATGAATTGGAAAGACACCTACTGGGCACCTTGCTACTATTTAGACTCACTAAGTAAGCAAATTACATCCAGGAGAATAGGAAGGAAGTGTCACACACATTTACCCTGTTCTTGCACTTATGACCATTCCTGGTCACAGAATACCAGATTAAGTGGACCTTTGACCTTAGCTGCTACAAATATTCCAATGTTCTGACATTAATTTATGATGATTATTATGGTAAATGTTAATTACTATTCAAATTTAATACATTTGAAAGGACTTTGTATACATTGAATAAACAATGCTTCATTAATGACATTTAAGAACGGCAGTGGGATCATTAGTGACAATACATACAACTACTGAAGGAATATTTGCAGATAAAACCCCTACTTTGGGCATTTGCCGTATCTTCCATGCTTTTTAATAAAAGTAATCAAGCAAACAAATTTATATTATAGGTGTCATATAATAGCAAAAATTCCAGAGCTGCTTTGTTAAGGAACTATAAACATACTTTTATTTTCTACAGAAATCAAAATTCAGTCTTCATCTAATATGCTTTAGAATATGGGAAAATATGCTGGGATGCACAGAACTGAAACCCTTGTATTGTCTTAAAGTATCTTCAAACTGTCAAAACAAGTATCTCTGGAAACTTGAGTCAAACTAGAGGCAGAGGAAAAAAAAAAAAGACACCATGAAATAGAATGTCAATAGGCTCATATCTGTGTAGTCTTCTTCAGCACTTCCCATGTAATTTTAACCAATGCACTTGGATGAAGACTTTCTCTCTACCATAAGGCACACTCTTGTCAGTTTTCCATTTATATTTTGCTTACCAGGAACAAACTTAGTGACCTGAAGAGTAACTTGAAGTCATTTCTAAATTCCAAGTTGTGCTTTTACTTCACTTTGCTGATGCCTTTTATCATGACATTGGAAGATATTAAAGACTGTTAGCTAATCAAAACTATTTCTATTACAAAATTCATGTTCCCCAGGACAAAGCTTACTCTTTCTTCCAAAACCTGTAACAGCACTAATACACTCCATGAATTAGTAAATCTCAGTGAAGAATGCAGCCCCTAAAATCTGCTTTAGCTGATTCCTCTTCCTAATTTTCATCTTATACTGACAATATCATTGAAGCTATCAGTACAGACATACTGAAAGTGAATTCACAGAATCACAGAATGGCCAAGGTTGGAAGGGACCTCTGGAGATCATCTGGTCCATCCCCCTGCCAAGCAGGGTCACTTAGTACATTGTTCCTCATAAGAATGGTAGAGTCTCCTTCTTCTAACTTGCAACCCAAGCCCCTCAACAAACAGACAGGTCTACAGTCACCACTGAGCACAGCTTGAACACTCACCTCCCACCATAGCCAGCTGCAGCGGGCATGAAATCAAGTGGCAGTGTGCTGGATTG
>CM021697.1:29493849-29548540 GCA_011074415.1 Stictonetta naevosa
CCCCACCCTTCTGTGTTCCTGAATGGCTTCATCACCTACATGCGTTCTTCATCTTTCAGCAGCAAATCACCCTGCTCCCTCATGCCTGTGGGTCCCTTCATGCACGTGTCAGCTCCAGGACATGGTACAGGGATGCAGTGCAGCTCCAGGTAGTACTGGGCAAAGGCAGCAACCCCTCTGTGCTACCTCTACACAAACTCTCTGGGATTCTCAGCTGCAGCTGTCTTGCATACTTGGTTAAGCTTCTTTTCTTCATTCTTTATTTTAAATACAGTTTTTTCAAGGGTCTTAAAGAATTTGATAAAAGAAGAAAAAAATAAAAAGCAGTAACTTTTTTTTTTTTTCTCTCTCTTTACTGTCTTCATTTCTTCTTGCCTGATTACTCACTAGCACTTTCTACCATTTACAGGCAAAGGTTGGGTTTCTGCTTTGCATCTTAATGTGTTAACTTAAAATTTTTAGCCATTGGCTTTACAACAGAAAATTATCCAGGAGAAAATTTCCAAAGGATTTAATTTAGCCATAAAATGCAATCTTTTAATGAAATGTCTTGTGTTCTCACATTTAGAAGTCTGGATGAGTGTTCTTCAGTTTCAAAGTGAGCAGCTTCATTTCAAGCTGTGGAAATGATATCCTACCTTAAAGAGATGTGGCCAAAGGTTTCTATGAACAATTACTTGATGCTCTGAAGTGATGATAGGTGCTAAGAAAGTGCTGCCTTTGATCTGCCATCCTTGAAAGGGTGGCACAGCAGCCACTTTTTATTCAAGCTACAAGAAGAAAGCTGCTCTTTTGTCAGCAGTTAAGCAGGAGCAACTAGCACCCAAGTGACTGGCAAAGTAACTGTATTTGGCAAAATAGAAGGTGAGTCAAGCAGGTAAAGATGTTTCTATAGGAGTAAAAAAAAAAAAAAAAAAAAAAAAAAAAAAAAGTTGTGGAACCTTTTACTGCATTCATCCTTGTCACACAAGATGTCAAGAGAACCAGTGATAGATGCATGGTTCCACCGTGGGAAAGGCAACAGGGATCTGTTCTGGGCTTGGCAAGGATGAGTCCTGGGCTTCTGAAGGAGAAGACTACCTCCTGCTGCTTGGTCTGTCTGTGTTGTGGGAAACGCACTGCATTTCTGTAGATAAAGAGAGCTGTGCCAAAGAAATACTTGAATCTTTCAAGAATTTATCTTCCAAGGAAAACCTTGCTAGCGAGGCCCTGAATATTGGCTAAGTATTTGAGCCAAGTGGCAGTCTTTTCATCAGTCATGCAGAGCTGACTGCCTTTTACCAGAAAGGAGACCACTGGGACCATGTTTCTAAACAATCCCCCACCCCCTATGCCCCCCAAAAAGCATTTATTTTTTTCAAGAGAAAGCGAAGAGGCAATTTTTATATGGCTGTACTGATTTTTATGGCATAATCTTTTTCCTTATCAGAACAGCCTAGCGGAATAAGAGTGTATTTCAAAGAATGACATATCAACTTGACATGCTGCCTATGGTGTTATACATATATCCACAAATACTAACAGGAAAATGAGATATCAAAACTCAATTGAGAATTCAAAGGACTGGGAGCACAAAATATGAACAGCCTACACTTTAGTTAGTCCAACTTTCGTGCAGCTATGGCTAAAGTGACTTGGTAGTGACTCTTAACACCGTGACCGTCTGGATCTTTTAAACTTAGGAAATGTATGCCAAGGAGACAAAAGCTGAAGGTGACAGAGGGAAGCACTGTGATATAGTGGATAAAAAAATATTTTATTCTATGCATTCACTTGCTTGTTTGTTTAAAGTTTGTGAAAATATTAAGTAGAATTTTAATAGGGAAAATCTTGATTATTAGAAACTTCTAAAACAATCAACCAAATCTTATAAACTCTGTTGTTTCTGTCATATATTATCTTCACACAAAGTAATTTGCAGAAGATTTCAGGCATGGGAACCCACTTGTTCTACCCAGCCTGCCGACACTCTGCATGAGAAGGTGCCAGGGGAAGGGAACTTGAGGAATATCACAAACTGCCAAAAGTTCCTCTCCTGTCGGCCCAAGCTCCTAAAGGACATGCTGGTGTTCTTTCTTTAATGAAGTTCAGAAATAAAGGGAATAAATTCAGAAGGGAAAATGCAGCAGAAACTTCACTGCTGTCCCCAGTGTTTTCTGTCACTGCTGTTTGTGCTACTTTCTTCTTTCTTTTATTTTCTACTTCACTTTCTTTTCCTGCTAAGTAGAATAGATCTTCTAGCTCATAGCCAAGTATGTCACAGTTATATCAAACCACTCATTCTACCAAAATTAGGGTGTGGTTCTAATCTGACTGAACAGCAAATCTCTGCAGAGGAGGTTTCCATGTTTCCCACCACAGCCGTGTGTTTCTGGGACTCAGTTCAGCTGCTGGACGTGTGGATGCAGCTTGGCATTCACCTTGGGAATAGTATTTTATTTGCACGTATCTGTACAGAGGCTGACATTGGCAATGCAAACATGCATTAGAATGAGAAGAAAAGCTGGTTGAAAACACCTCTCCAGACTGTACACTTACACATTCCACATTTACATGTGATTTTTTTGTTCCTACTCAAAAATTTTTAACATCCTTGCAATCAGTTCTGACAATTCAGCTCCTAAGAGTACCCTTTATTAACCTACTGTATTCCATTTTTTTTAAATAGTTTTTTCTAGCATTTTAGTGTGCCAAATAACAGCAGCTAATAAACGTAGTGAGCTGATTAAATGAAACTCTGCTCTTTGTGCTCTCGCCTCCCTAAGCCTCCAGAGGCAAATCAAGCACCACATTCAAAGGCTGCAAGGGCTGTGTCACCAGACAGTGCCCAACAGCCGGCAGCTCCTCATTGTGCCTATTCAGTGGTGGCGTAAGGACAGCACTTTGAGTCATACAAGAGGCTAAAGGCACTGTGCTGTGTGCCCTGGCTTTCTGTACTACAATTTGTCATCCATCCAAATTGCTGCAAATACCCTGAAAGCATTTTATATATAAACACATTTGAACAGATTTGTATCCAGGCAACAGTTGTGAGCGTCTAGATAAATTGCTTATTACTCATTGCGTGTAAATTAGTTGCAGCTAATTTCTCTTGGCAAACGAGGTCTGCATGGTCCTGATAAAGGGAATTGATTAAGCGTGTTTTAGGACAGCTGACAGAACAAGTATTGTTTTACCAACCTCCTGCCTCTGCTTTTTCTGTGGTTTACAAATCTGAGTCAGACCCTGGTGTGGTCCCTAGCAGTGTTGCACACATACGCAAACACTGACCATGGAAGACTTACTGACGAGGTTACGTGTTTCTTTTCTCTACTTGGAAATAATGCCTATTATTTGCTTATTTGCACTCCTAAGAATTTTAATGATAATATATAAAAAAAAAACAAAAGCCAGCTGAAAAAGCATCACAGTAGAAAAGAAGCCAGCCCTTGGGGCCCAGTGACTCCCAGCCATGATGCTGGCAACAGGCAGATAGCAGCAGGGTTCATGTTTTTGTCATAAGGTGACCACAGGTATCTCTCTCTAGCTTCAGCATCTGTTTTGTGGTAGATACTTTCAGAAGTTAAACCTTGGCAGTTCAGAAGTCACTGCTCTTACTTTAGACCGGTTGCTGGATTTTGTGGTTGCATCACTGTGGGTAAGTGAAATGGAGAGGGAGAGGTTGCCAGGTCCCGAGACGAGCAATATGGCACAGCCCAGGCTCCCTCCAAACAGAGCACTTATATTAGCAACACGTATACTAATATTGGTAGATAATGTTAATATTATAGTCATATTAATATATTGTTTGTTATATTAGTGTGTGTGGTATTATATGCTGATATTAACAATATTAATATATGGCTGTTTGGCAATGGTATCCAGCTTGTGCCAGCTGCCACAAGCCCAGATACTGCTGAGGAAGCCCTAAATGACTGAGGCCAGAACTGGGCCAAAATCTGTGCAAACATTTTAGCAGATGGCAAGCACATACTAGAATCAGCCTGTGAACATACTAATGCATACAAAGCCTATAACGCCTTCAGCCTCAGACAGCCTCAGGAAAGGCAGGTCCCCAGTTTAATGCTGCTGGAGAAGAAGTTTTCAGCTTTCAGAGACCGGAGGCTGACCGAGGAGGAGGCATTTCCTGGAGGTATGGGTCTGGAAAGGGAGGCAGAGAGGAGGCTGCTCCAAGTCACCCCATGCAGCGCTGCTGGGGGGGGCTGTGAACAGCCCCAGCAGTGACGTGTGGTGGATCCCTCACACCTCCTGCCTAGGGAAAGCAAGGGTGAGGATGCTCGATCCGGGGCTGAGTTTGAAATGCAATCACTGCCTTACTTGTTGAGACCAGTCCAACCCGCTCAGACCCACAGCCCTCCTCAAAGACCTGACAGGATGAGACTTCTTTAAAGGAACCAGGAACCACGTAGCAGGCAGACAACAGCTTGAAATGAGGTTCCTTTTCTCTGGAGCTAGTGAACGTGCATTTGACATAATTAGAATTTCCAAATAACCAAGGAGGAGCCACATAGTGCTTCTACATGTTTTCAGCCCTTTTTATCTCTTGTGCTTAGGTACTTTGAACTATAAGCTCCCCAGGAAATGTTTTTTATATTGAAAATATGAGTTTGCAGGAACTTTTGATAAAAACTTCCTTGACAACAAATCCACTTCTATTCATATTAAAATACACTCATAAAGGGTGGCAAGAATAAATGTCTTTAAAGCACTGGGAATTTATCTCTTTGCTTGCCCCTTGAATTAATATGCATTAATATTCACTATGCAATCTAACTGTGCATACTCTTTCTATTTGCAAACATTCATCCATTGCAATTATTCAGGTATTATTCATTTAGATATAATCAAGGCCTGGAACCTCAGCTAATAGCTGTAACACAGGAACTAAAAAGTTTATAGTAAGCTGTTCAAATACAGAAAAAATGTTCATTCACATACACGCTATTGTTCCACAGACTCTCATCACAATTAAGGCCTTTTAGGGTTGTATTAAAGCAATCTGATTTGTAAAAGCTTTATTCTCCCTGAGTCCTTTGGGTGTTACACATTACTTTGACATATCTTCCTAGCTTTGTACAGGAGTATAATAGAAAGAAAATCATATTATTTTTATGATGGCATTTTTCAATATACCTCAGTTCTTGTTCCTTAATGTGAGTTGATTTCTACATTCTCTTCTAGGCCAATCTTCTCAGTTATGCAATGGATGTTTGTATATAAGTCCTCCATTCATTTTCATTGCTTTTAGCAGAATTTGGATCAAGAAATAGGATTTCTATATAAATCGTCTCTTCACCCGTCTGCTGTGACCCAATGAACACGTGCATAACAGAACCAATTCACCTGCCTCCTTTCTTGTTACCATTGATAGATAATATATAAAGAATTTCATCTAGCTATTGATCAATGGGAAAGTGTATTCTAAAAGGGGGGAATATTGATACAAGCCAGCAGAGAGACCTAGATTCAAAAGAAGAAGAAAAATAAGTGCATAATTCACCTTCTTAACAGGTGACACAGCAGTGCCATGTTTTCTGAAATTACCAAAAGCAAAAGCAAAATCCTCCTTCTGATTTTTTTCAATTGGTTTTAATTGGACAGGAATCCCTTTCAATGCATAGGAAACAGTACTTGGAGAAGCTACTTCGGACATTTTTCCAAATAGAAATTATAGACCAGAAATACCACTTCTAATTTTCACTTTCTACTTCTCCCAGCTAGTGAAACTTGGATGCCTGCAATAAATATTTATAGATAGCTAATGCATATGTAGAGGAACATCTTTACTAGAAACATTGACTCAGTTGATTAGCTTACCAGCTGTTACTGCTTGCCATGAAAGTTTAGCCCCCCCACTTGGATATCTGCCCTGAGATCTAGTTTTGCCAAACAAGAGAGAGAAAGTAAAAATAATTGCTTAGTTAAATAAGCTGCACTAGTTATTTAACTAAATAAGATCTATTGTGCTTTGTAAGAAAAACATTTCCTTCTGTCACATTCCACTGTTTCAGTTCTTTCCGCTCTCCTTAGATACATATTTATCAGCCATGTTTTCTTCCTTTGAAATAGATTGTCCTTGTTGATACCATTAGTTTGCCCTTATTTAGCACTGTGTCTTGTAGGGCTTCTGTGGCAGTTATTAAGCTTCTTTCAAAAATCCCTTCCTTTCAGCCTCTTCAAAAAAATAAGAGATGTGACTTATATGAATGCCATTTTCCCTCTCAAATTTTCTTTGGGAGACAAAAAGACACTTTTATCTTTATTCCAATAGCCAAGGCAGGAAAACAAAACTAGGATAATTATAGGTGTGAACTCCAGGCATCAGACAGCTTGCTAGGGAATACTCAGGTCCGTTCATTTCACTTGCCCTCAAAAATCATTTTTTCTAGTAATGTTGTATCACTAAATGTGTGAGTATACTTCCAAGGAGCATATTGTTTGCTTTTGAAACAAATTAAAAATGGCAGAATTTGAGGAGGAGGTGAGGAAGCAGAGGAGGAAGGTTAGGATATCTGAACTTTAAAATCAAATTTTGGGATTTTCACCCCCCACTCTGCACTGCATCAAGAGGGATGTTCTAACGTCCCTTTGTCATTCTTTTTTTTCCTGATTTCAGCATACACTCACATAAACACCTCTACAACAAAATTATTTTAATCACTGCAACTTTCTTGAAAGTCTAGCAATAAATAACATATTAAAGACCATGCTTCTGTATTAAGTCATTGCGTGAGAGCCTCTGGTAACTTTCTAGTTCTCATAGTTTCAGCAAAGAGATGATAAAATATCACAAGCATGACCTAATAATAATAATAATAATAAAAGACAAACATCTCCAGACCCCAATATATACTTGTTTGTCAATGTTTTGGCTTAAAATCATGCTTAATTACTTTAGAATGACCTGCGATCTTGTCATGTTTAACCAGCAGCTTTATGTTTGCTACAAAGAGTGAAGTAAACCAGTCACAAAAGGAGACTAAAGGAGCCTTCTTCAACAGTAGACTGCTCTACATTTTTATTTTATTTTATTTTATTTTTTGTGGTCAGTTACAAGTCCTGAGTACACCTAGCACCCTCCTCAGGCATCCATTGTGGGCTAGAAGGAAACATCAAGTCTGATGTTTGGATATGAAGATACGAAGAAAATCTAGGAAGATTTTCAGTCTTATCATGCCTTTGAGACATGGTTATGGTGTGTGCAAGCAGATGTACAACCAAAGCAAGCCTGGGATTAAAGGTGTCAGTGGTTAGGATGTGAGGAAGAAGTGAAGGAGGGAAGTGAGGAAACTGGCTTCAGGAAGCTTCGTTTCATCCTTTCAGCAAGTCTTTTCTTTTTTTTTCTTCAGCAAATCTTTTTAACAAGACTTTCCCAAGATCCCTAAAACATCTTTCTCTTTAATGTTGATAGGAAAAATGCCTCTAGACTGGGTAGTCCTGATCTTCCTGATATTCTGTTTGTTTTACTATGGCTTTGAATGGGGGGTAAACAGAAACTGAAGTGTAGGCAGGAAGGAACTATTGAAGCTATTGCTTAGAGAGAGGGGCTTTAGTGCATTTGTAGATGGAGTGTTTCAGCGAACTGAGGCCCTTTCAGGTGCTCTGTCTGTCCAATTAAATGTTCTGTCCAACCAACAGAAGAAATTCTTAAACATCTGATCAAACATGAAACTAAATTTAATAAAACTGCTCCTGACTGCATTCTCTTGAAATAATTAAAATTTTCCAAGCTAACAACTTGGCCTGGAATAAATGAATGATTGTTAAACGGTATTATTTCTGATGATTAAGCAGCAGCTATGGAAAGTTCATTTTCCCTAAACAAAATTGGTCTCACTCTGAAGACATCCCAGTAAATCAGTTGTCTTGTCTATGCCAATAACAATTAAATGGAGAAATGGCACCTCCAAAAAACACCGAAAATAAATTAAGTATAGAATCAATGGGCAACTGCAATATTAAGACTCTTGTTGAAGGTACTCAGGTGAGTTAAGAACACTGAATGAGGTATACTTCTGTTAGACCTTTAGCTCTTTGCAATCACTGAACACAGGATCAGGAGTGTCAGACATGACATAACAGGAATAAAACCAAGATAATCCTCCTAGAGGAAGGCTGGAAAAAGTAAAAGCCTCTGTAGAAACGAAGATTTATAGTATACTGAAGACTTTTAAAGAAGGCTTCAAGACATATACAAAAGGAAAAAGGACAGCAAAATGCCTGAGAAGCCGATGAAGTTTTATCCATTTTCAATTATTCTGACACTACCTGATGTGGCACTGTATGTAACAGTCTCTGGACCTAGTAGACTGGGATGGAGGTTAGGGGTTGTAATGTCATCAATATTCATGTTAAACACAGTATTTCAGTAAAAACAAAAGGCAGGGAACCCAAGAGAACAAGACTAAGGATGTCTCTTAAAGAACATGAGTTCCTCAGCAGGAGCTTAAGCATTCTAGACCACAGTAAATCTGAAAGAGTCCGTAGTTGGCTCGTTAGCTCTGAGATGTTTCATTCTGCTTGCCCTAAAAAAAAGGTTAGAAGAGAGTATGAATAGGTTAATCACTCATTAAGTTGCAGAGTAAATCTTTTCTTTTTCTTTTTTTTTTTTACTTCTTTCTTTGGTGGGAAAGTCTTGTATCTTTGAGTCAAATTACCTTTTTTTTTGTTTTTCCCTGTACAAGTCTAATATTGGTAATGGTACTGGTAACTAGCAACATTTCTATTACCTTACTTCTCTATTCAAATAATATCAGCATATACACACATGCAAGCATTAGAAAAGGTCCTTTGTGGACCTGCCACTTAGACTGCTGACCAGTTCAGGATAGCTTTGAGTAAATTCACTAAAACTTCCAGCAGGAATAAATTAACTCACATGTGCATAGGGTCACTCTTCTATGATGTGTGATTTGAGTTTGAAGTCCCACAATCTGAGCATAAAACTGAATTTAAGTGTCCCATTTCCTGGACAAGTATTCTTATCACTAATCTATATTTTGAGAACCAGAACCACTAAATGCCCTCCTAATGGGCCCTACAAAACATGAAAACAAGTATCACATATGAAAGGTTTGTCATTAATCTGATGCTTGCCTGCATTTTGGTTCCCTTCTTCTCCAGAGAGGTTATCCTGCACTTGTCACTAATATTTCAAACAATGTTCTTTTATTTTACTTAACTGAATATTAGAATAAAACACATATGGGCCTTTCGAAATTAAACTAATTATCTCTGTTCTACCCCTTGGAGGAAGAAAAAAAAAAAGAGAGGTGGAGAGGAAGATTAAAAAAAGAAGAAGAAGAAGGTGGCAAGCATCTCCAAGACTTAGCTTTGTAGACAAATTCATAGAACTGAAGAATCTCAGGTCTACCTCTTTCTGCAGCTTTTGCTTGTTGGCTTATATGGGCATTGACACTAATGTTTTGCACAGCATTGAGTATGTATGCACCCCAAACTAGTGCTCAGGGTCCATGCTTCTCCCAGCCACCTAACTTATGGTAAGGTCCACAAGGTCCCTCAGCAGTTCTTGCTTTTACTTTCTAGTGTCACCTGTTAAAATAACTGCTCTTTTTGTATATTCAGCTCACTAAATCCAGTGCATTTGTAAAACCACAAAAAAAAAAAAAAGAAAAAAAAAGAAAAAAAAGACATTGAACTTGCAGTAATTTCTGCTGACATAAAGCACAGAAATGACATATCTGATCTTCCTGGAGCCATTTAGTCATATATCACTTCTTCCAGCCATCCTTCTGTATATTTGTCATGTCTTTATTTTATAACATCCACATTAAAAAGCATTCATTACAGAAATGAATTATACCATCTGGTCTAGATGACAAAAGCCTTTTTAGATAAGAGCATTTGCCATCTAATGGATACTAAAAGACTGTACTATGAGACAGTTGTTGTCAGAATGGCACCAAAGTTTACAGAGTTGAAACAAATGTGAAAACAAAGTGATGTATATTGTGCAGTTCAACTCCTTTGGTATCTGTGAATGAAGTCACATCTTTTAATCCATCCTGAGCAACAAGAGAAACAGGTTAATTCAAGTGAATTATTGCTCCTAGCGTGCACTTCAGCGCAGGGCAGGATCTCCACTGCATTTCTAGAGTTGGCTTGAGCTTGTTCCCAAGTCCAGACTTGTCTCTCCTCATATTTTTTGCCAATCAGAGAGTGATCAGAGGCATGCTCATACTCACCAGCAGGATGGTGAGTACAGATATCACCATCTTCTGAAACACAATAAAACATGTCATCTCCTGAGGAGCACAGCTGAATGCGTACGCATTAGCTGCAAGAGCAGTCTGCAGGTCCGTAATGTATCTAATCAGATCATCCCAATGGAAATCACTAGCTTACCACCTTGTATGCCATCTGTCTTGTAAAAATATCATCTAATTATACCACTATATCCTTTCAAGATGGACTCAGTTTTTTTTGCAAGGATTGTACATGGGATTCCTCAGCAAAGAAAATATAGAGAGGTTAGATTTGTTGTAAACAAAGCTATAAACTAAAAAAAGATTATGCTTGTGATGACAAGTAGGATTCTTCTTCTAGTGAACTATATGGCAGGGGCCAAGATGATTTTTTAGTCTATGTAATGGAAGGAAGGTATACCTCAGAAATAAATCTGAAATGGCTCAGGAGTTAAATATGACACAGCTTCAGATCATTTCCTTGTTTCCACTAGCACATGCATTATAAAACTGATGTGCATCACTGGAAAATCTGTGCAGCCTGCAGCTGCCAAACTACTGATCTCCCTCTGCTTCATGGGCTTGTGTGAAAAGAAAAATGAAGACCAATATCTTATCTCCAAGGCATGCTAGAGTTGTAGGTCTCTCTTGCATTTTCCTGCTGGACCCATGAACAATTTCCTATAAATAACCCTGACCCAGACTGAATGTGGAGTATAACATAGTTTTATTGTTGTCAGACAGATTTTCTGGTATGTCATTTACATGTATATATAGCAGCTGTGAAGAAAAGTAGTCGAAAATAAAACCAAGCTGTGATATAGTTTACTTGTATTCATGTAAGCAGTTTTTTTCTTGCATGTCTTTAGCTACTCTGAAGGACATACATCCTTGACTGTATTGTTTTATATATCACTTGGACTATATACCTGCTCCTAAAGCAGTATATTTAAACCCACCTCCAAAAAAAAAACAAACAAAACAAAACAAACAAAAAAAAACCTTCACTGATCCTACACAAATGGACAGTCAACAATTCAGCAATTTCTTCCTAAAATCACTTTTATTGAAGCAGCAAAAGATTCTCACAGTAACTATCCTTTCACTGTATTAGTCAGTAGTTATAATAAATGAAAGACAAATTTCCAATTTTCCATGTTCCTTTAAACCACTTCCTTCTGGCTTTTTAAGATCAGTTTCTGTTATCCCAGTTCATTTAGCAAGAGGGAGCTAAACACATAATTGAATAATTCTGCCTTGAATTAAAAGCGTTCTGGCACTAATTTCAGTGCACTTTCAAAACTAATGCTGTATGGAGAGTTTTGCCAGCTTGGGATCACTAGCTGCCATACAATAAATTGTTGCTAAGGAGGCTTCCAGCTAATGTTGTAGTCAAGCAATGTATTGATATGTTATAGAATGAGATGGGTGTAAAACCTATAGCAATGCTTTCCTCAGTGCTTAAAGGTACAACCCCCTTTGAAGCACAATGCAATGGCTCCCTACCAGTTCTGCCTCCTGACATTCTTCTTGAAGCCTGCTTTGTAAATGCAGCAAGCCATGTGCTGAATATGGATGGACAGCACAGTCACCGAAGAGAGGAATATTATACCTTCTGCTCAGTGTCTGTATCTCCTCCTTTCTCTGGCTAGAAAGGTATGCCATTAACCTGATGCTTACCTTTCATTTTTAGTTTCCTATATCTCAGGAGAGGTTATCTTGCACTTGTCATAAATATCTCAAAAATGTTCTTTTATTTTCCTTAACTACATATAAGAATAAAAGCCAAAGAAGCTATTTATTTCTTGATCCACCTCCTCTAAACAAATCCTTTCAGAATCCTTCAGGTATCCTTCAGTCTTATAAGACTACTTTCTTTCCCTGCATTCTCCCCTAGCTTATTAACTTCTCAAAGATATGATTTATTTTCTATGGCGGATGATATAAAAATTATACACCTGCTATATAGCTTTGTCCAGAGCCAGTACTGTAGTCCTCCACAGCAAAACAAGCTTATTCTTATTCCTGCTCTTATTTATTGCGCACTAGACACAGCTATCTGAAGACAATCTGAACTCTACTGTATGTCATCATTTATTAACAACAAAATGGCTTATTCATGCCTAAAGCCTGTGCCAGGGTGTCCTTTTCTCTCTTTCTTTCATTTTTTCTTTCTTTCTTTCTTTCTTTCTTTCTTTCTTTCTTTCTTTCTTTCTTTCTTTCTTTCTTTTTTCTTTTCTACCCCCTTTTCCCCTCTCTTTTTTTTTAACATCAATGGAGTTTCAGAAATGCAAAAAAAAATGATATTTGCTTTATGCTGACCACTTAGGAAAGCCAGGCTACTCAATTAAGGAGCTAAATGAATCCTTGTGGGCTTTAGCTGCAGTATCTCATTTACCAGAGCTCTGTTTTTCAGTTACTTCGCAGTATCCTCATTAATGACATTATCCTGCCCCATCTGAGTGCACTGTTGGGAATCAGCAAGGCTCTCTGGCTGACGTGCAGAAAAGAACACACCCTACAGAAACTTCTTGCAGTTCATGCTGTTGACGGTGATGAGTAAGCAAAAGAGCATCCAGCTTATTTTTACTTTTTCTATCTTTAAAGTATTCATTCAAGCACATCTGTGCGCCTCTAAATGCAGTACAACATTGGATGACGAGCCTGTTGCTAGGCTACTAACAATGTGTCCTTTTATACATCTAAAATAAATTTAACTTTTGTATCTAATAATGATGCTTCCTCTGTATTCTAAAGCACACACGATTATTGCAGAGCACCTTGGGGCTTCAGGAAGATGAGTGTTTTGATCCCTGTTACACAGCCCTATTGTTATAGTACATAGTATGGGGCATGAGTGCTCATATTCCACGTACTCTGTTCCTTTCTTAGCAATCATAGGAAATAGAGCTGGAGAGGACTTTAAAGGTCATCTTACTTATTGGTCTGTATAAGGCATGATCAACTAAATAACCCCTGGCAGACATTTGTCAAAAAAGATTTTGGAAGTTTCTACCAATGGAGATTCTTTGACCTCCCTAGACAACCTAATCCAGTGCCTAAATATCCCCGCTAGAAAGTATTTCCCCAATATCCAACCTAAATCTCCCTCACTGCATTTTAAATCCATTGCTGCTTTTATGAAATGCAGTTCACGGGTATTTCCTAACTAGACAGATTGAAAAAGCATAGCCAAAACCAGCAAAATTAGGTAGGCCTTTTTCTGACTACAAAAAGACAGTTATTTCCAATAAAATATAAGTCTACTGCTGCTCCTCTTCCAGACTGAGATGAAAATTTCTAAAACATTTTAAAAGGGGAAACTTCCATGTATTTAGAATTCTGTATCTGGTTTCTTTTATCCCTGAGGGAAAGAAACACCAGAGAAGAGATCTGGTATAAGTTTGAGGGACTGTCGAAGGAGGTCAACATGGAGGTTGTACTGGAAAGCCATGTGCAGCCTTACATATCCACTTGTCAGATTGCTCCACACGTCTCCCTGAGTAAAGTGAGCATATGCTTAATTCCCAGCAAAGTCAAGGCCTTGGCTATTATGGGCTGGAGGGCCAAGTCTCTGCTGATGGAAGTAGATGGTGGATATATTCCTACAGTCCTGTGTGCGTAAAAGTTTTCCCTGCGGCAAAGATGAGAAACACCACAAATGCCTACTTCAAAAGGATACCTGCACAAAACCCAGTTATGGGGGCTGGTAAGGCATTTCTAATACTGTCACTGTGAATAATGTATTTTGAGTAAATAATGGGTATTTTGGTCTAGCTGCTGAACCAGAAAAGAACAGAAAATAAAGCCAAAAATACACAAGTGGTGGTATCAATGAACCCTGTTTCCTTATAGATTGGTATCCTAAGAGTGATCTTGGGCATGGATTCTCCTGCCTTTCCATCAGGCCACCAGAAGGATCTCTCTGTCAAACTACCGACTTTGAAGAAACCTGTAAGCCCCTATCCTGCTTTCAGATCTAGCCAACCAAAATTTATTTCCATGACAGATACAGATAGCTCACATGCTCTGATCAGGCAGGCCTCCATAATTAGGTCAGTGTTAAATAAAATTATTGCTCTGAAGTAAACAATAATCTGTATTTTGAAAATGTCACAATGAAATGGTATGACATTTTCTAAATTAGAGTAACAATCAGCCTCAGAACACACACAAAAAAGCCCTTTTAAAAATAATATCAAAGGGAAAGGAAGAAGAAGGAAAAAAACTAATAAGAGACTGGCACTGCCCAGCTCTTGGCAGAATGTCTGTCCTACCCTGGAAAGTGACAAAAAAAAAAAAAAAAAAAAAAAAAGCCACAAAAGAAACCAATGTTTTGGAGGATTTGGAGAGATGACCAATCCTTTGAAGTGACTTAGTGTAGTTTTTTTTTCCTTTCATAAGGGACTGTATGGAATCTATGACAGAAATGGTTCAGGATTAATTGGGGTTTCTGCTCAGAAAAGACAGCTCTTCCCAGGAACAAGATATAAAAAACTCGAGGCACTGACCTTTTCACTCTCAGCACAGTACAGATCTCATCAGCTTCTCAACACTCACACTCCCCCACAGCTACGCTTCCCAGGCAGAAAGCACTATGATCCCTTAGTAAAGCATCTCCTGCTTGTTAACTAATTGCCCTTCATATATTTGACTAGAAATCTGCCTGTATTTCCCTACAAAACCAGAACCCTCCTACAAGATAGTGATCACCAGAGGTGACAAAAACAAGAGCATTGGAAAGAAATGTGTCTGTGTTTTTCTATGTGTTCTCTAAGGTGTTCATGTCAAAATCCCCTACCAGGACAACTGATAGAGTGACTAATTCAGTAATAACAACTTCAGTAACTCTAAAATGTAAGTTTAAAGTAGAATTCCTTCTGTTACTTGGGTTGAAGACATTAGATATCAGTTGCAGCCTTTAGCTGTACATTTGCCAACAAAGAGGGCAGTGTCACATGTGAGGTCTCATTTGACCGTGATTACGTCTGGCTAAACCAAGTGACTGCAGTTTCTTTCCTTTATTCCTGCAGGGACAGTCCAACACTAAATTAGGAACAGTGCTGAAGAAGAACATGTGTGTTCTCTGGGCTGCCATGCCCTCAGTCAGACAGTGTACTTCAGTTTTCTTAGAAACACGTTTTCCAGCTCCCTTGGTGGGCTGCAGATAGTGACCAGAATGGAGGCAGCAGGATGCCATCATCAGATGTTTTTGACATACTCAGGATTTTTTTTGTCCCATGACCTGTTGATGTTGCTGTTGTCACAGAAAGATATTGTTTTATTTATAACAGGAAAGTTTAATGTGTCACATTCAACTGCTTTTGTGGCTTATTAATTGTAAGCATATTCCTTGAAACAAATCGAAACTGAAATTGAACAGCAAAGCCAATGCTTCCAATTTTATGATGCATTCATTACCCAGATGATGTGATATGGCAAAATATTGCTGCAAAAAGAATTGTTGGTACCAACCAAAATTCTCTCCAATGAGAATATCATATATA
This sequence comes from Stictonetta naevosa, assembly GCA_011074415.1. Lineage (NCBI taxonomy): Eukaryota > Metazoa > Chordata > Aves > Anseriformes > Anatidae > Stictonetta > Stictonetta naevosa. Next base: position 29,509,562 of record CM021697.1, read on the forward strand.
TGAGAGATATTCACATGCTGAGCAGCTCTATATGTCCACAAAGGCACGCTTGCAGTAACTTTGATGTCTACATATTTTTATTAGTCCCTTGTACTCAGTGTGATGAAATCATTTTTTCTTTTGAATAAGCAAATTTCCTCCTAATGTAATTCCTTATTTGAGTTGTCATAACAACATAAAAAATTTTAGAAGGACATGGCAATCAGTGGTAATACACCAAGATTGTCAGAGTTGTAAATAAAGCAACAACCTAACCTTTTAAACAACTACCATTGCCACATGAATTCGCTAAATAAATAATTCTTTAATTCCCTCAATAATTTTTTTGTTTTACGGAAATTAGGTTATGATGAGAGGTATTCAGGATATGGTATGGACTTGTGCAGCAGAAAACACTTACCAAAGGCTTATGGGATTGTAAGTTAGTGGTAGCCCAGAGCAAAAGTCTTGGCTAAATCACCTAATCTTTGGGGAACTAAAATCCTAATATTAACTTTTCTACTTCTGATTTTGGGGAGCTAAAATTAAAATGCCTCAGAGCTTGGACATCAGGAACACTTGGTGCAAATAATAATAACAATAATAACAATAACAATAACAATAAAGCTATTTTTCCTTTTGAATATGTATATTAAAGGCAGCCTGGCTCACTGGAGCCTGTGCTTCTAAAAATCACTTACCTGTGCAGAGTTCTACAGCAATCATTTACCTGAAGACAATGGGAAATGCAAATCTCTGAGGACCCACCTCTCGTTACCCTTTAATTTTCATTGATTGCTGTTTTCCACTGATCATGGTCATTACCAGTATACCTTGTGATATCTACTCAGAAGTAAGTTCAAAGACCAACTCCAGGTGCAATAGAAGGGAAGTTCGTATGAAAAAAAAAAAAAATAGAGAGAAAAAAAAAAAAAAAAGTACTGTCTGTGGGATTCATCTTAAATATTTTTAGATCTAAAAGTCTGAACTAGTCATCCCCAGTTCACATTATAATTACTTTAGAATGACAGCAACTTCCAAATCACGTTTTGCATAGCACCTCAAAGACACCTACTTAAAGATGAGATGTACTGCCTTCTGGATGTGTCCACTGACTGAAATAGGCACTATCAAGAATCTGGTTCAGTATCTTCTTACTTTTAGATGGACAAATTATGGTTTACATGTCAAAGCCTTAAGCACTTGAAAGAGGAATATGCCCTTCCACCCATATTTGAAATGTTGCCCTTGCTGATTGGAGTCTTCTTAGTCTAAATATTCTCTTGTTGCCTATGACTGAGGTTTAGCCCTGTACAAATGTCCAGAACTGCCATGGTCAAGGAGCTAAGCATATAACCTCCATGAAAATCCCACTATTTTCCAAAAATAAGTCCTCCAAAGGGACCAATCTTTTAGAAAAAAATAAAAATAAAATAATAATAATAAAAAGAAATAAAGTACTATTTAGACATAGTGTTTCCAATAGCATTGGCTCTCTTGCTGGGCATAGTAAACAAGTTTTGGAAGAAAGGGAAAAATGTTCCCAGGAGTTGCAGCATTTCACATATTTCACATTTCACTTTGTATCTAACTGACTTTTATTAGCACACTGGAAACAGTTGCTGGATCAATGCTTGGATTTTCCAGATCAATCCCTAAATCAGTTAGTCTTCCAGCACTGTGTAAAAGCCCTGGTATTAGTGAGCTTTATACCACACTCTGGTGGATCAAACTTCTCATACATAGAAGTTGCCCCAACTTGTAACAATTTATGGGAGGGATCACAGGAGCTCTTTCAATTAAATTTCAGCTGCCTTAGAAGTGGATGTCCCAGATAACCACTTCTGTCTCTGGACTACAGGTTGCAGCTCCTAAGCAGGGCACTGGGATAGAGTTTGTATCCATGTCAAAGCACACTCACTGACACATGCACATTTAGTTTGAATCAGTTTAGCAGTGACTTAAGATCACTGAAATAGATCAGGTGTATTTATGCTGTCTCTGAGAAAGTTTTGGGTTAGTTGGGCATTACTTTCCAATAGCTGTTCCTGGAGCCAAAAGCTGCCACAATGGGTGCAGGTGAAGCTCAACAGCCATACAGACATGTCACATCACTTGCAGGGTGTGAACTGCACTCAGCAGTGCATACAAGGAGCAGCACCACTATTTACCCACTCTCCCTGGTATCTCTCAGTATTAAAAAATAAAAATAAAAAAAGCTGAAGTTAGGAGAAATATGTAATATTTTCAGCTCCTCCAGTTGTTTCTGAAGTCATCATGTCCTTTCAGTTGTAAAGCCCATCACACTGGGCTAGGACTGTGGAGATCCACATTTAAGGAGCACCTTACTGTTGAATGGTGGTGTTGTACAAATGATGTCAAGACAGTTCCACATGCAAAAACATTTATTAGGGTGTTCCTGGAATGAATGGACAAGGGGAGAGAAAGGAAGAGAGGGAGAAAGAGGAGAAGGAGTTGGAGAGGGAGAGAGAGGCAAGCTGTCCGCATAACCAGAAAGGAAGAGCATTCACAGAGTCCTCTTCTGGACTCTCTCACCAGTGCAGCTGCTGGCAACACTGAAGATCTGATGATGATCATTTTCATCATGCTGTTCCTCTCAGTACATTCCATTGTGATTTGCTCAAAGTTACCATTACTTTTTCCAGTGTATGATGCTGTCAGCACCAATTGGAATATGCTAGTTAAGTGTAAGTGCTGAATATCCATCGGCTGTTAAGGTCCTGTACACAAGTGTTATAGGTTAACATTTATCCTGTATTTAAATGATTGAGATCTACTTTGCCGTGCATTATGTTTTCTTTTCCTCTGATGTAAACTAAAACCAGAAAAAAAGTGAGGAAAAGAGGAGGAAAATGTGAAATTCTCACACTGGTAATTGTCACCTCCCATGCAAACCCAGTGTAACAACATTGAGGTTTGCAGGTAAAAGGCCATGAGACCAAAGGCACCAGAAAAAGACAAGGAGAAAATAAATCCATAGGGAGTCTGGAGAAATAATGTCATGGCAGCTCAGAAGAAAGACTGCATTAGTAAGGCTGAGATACCAAGGTACCTAAGGCCCTGTATGAGAGCACCATGATGTTGACCATATTCTTCAAAGCAGAATAAGATTAGCAGAGACACAATTGCTTTTCAATTTCTTCTGCAAGAAAGTCTCAATAGCATGAAGACAGCCCCAGAATACAAACAAAAATCAGCAAGCAGACCTGAACCAAGCCTTTTCTTCTCTGATGGTAAAAAAAAAAAAGCAAAAAGCAAAAAGTAATAATAAATGAACTCACTGCCATACATCTATGGAGTGATGCAGATTTAAAAGTCTCTATGAGAAGCAATCATTAATATTTATAAAAATCTCAGCAGCAGCTGCCAAAGAATGAATGGAATCTACAGGAAATTTCAGACTCACAATAAAACAAGTTAGGGTTATAAGAATGACAAGTTTGCATATGAAAGCAAAATGTATCAATTTACTGAAGTTATTGTGATATATGTTTTTCCACAGTTCCAGTATTCCTACACTGAGAGAGAGAAGACATTTTTTAAATAAACCATTGTACAGGATATGACAGGTTTGGGTGACTTGGGAAATCAACGTGGCTATCATTAGTCAAGTCCAGCAAAATATATTAAGAAGTTCACCTGAAATACAGTCAAAATGAGTCTGCAGACTTAGCTTTCAAAAGAAAAAAATGTGTTTAATGCTAGGCTTTCTTCCATATATTCTGGCAGTAAAAAATGTAAAATTGTTTCATCTTTCCTACAGAACTACTTCTTGTTACAGACACAGTTAGTGAGTGTTCAGATGAGACTTGCAATGCAGAAGGAATATTCTCCTCTATAAAATACTCCATGAAACAAACTTTATGTGCAGAAGCTTTATAAACTTAAAGTGCCTAAAAGCTTTTACCATGTAAAATGCAGTGGAATAAATAAAAAATAAATTAAAAGTTCTAGTATTAGTCTGTAAAAGAGCAGCAAAGAAGAAAATCAGCTAACAACAAAATTTAAGAATGGATCTCTTCCTCTTGCTGACAGTAGCAGCATGTGTCCATGCATACAACACTCAAGTCTCAGGGGCCATTTTATTCATAACAAATTCAATTCTCTGTAAAAGGCTAGCACTTTTCCTATAAAAAAAAATATTCATTTCCATTTAGGCATATCATAATAATAAGTCAAAAGTCATGTATTGCCTTTCCACTTTGGTAACAAGCTAAGACCATTGACAGGAAAATGTGCTTTTATATTGCTTGACATTTTTCTGACTTACAAATTTACATATTCCAGTTCACACTGTCTGCTTCAGGCAACCACATTTCTATCAAAGGACTATAGTTCTCACTTTGTTCTGTAGATATGCTTTGCCCCCAGCATATCCTCTCTCCAGACACAGAGCTCAGACTTCCCCAAATGCATGTGTTTCGTCCAGAGATTGAAAATATTGCCAAGGTGGTCGGTAAGAGTTTCTCATTCCACTTCGGCAGTGACAAATGATATCAAAATGCATGTCTGAGAGGAATAACACAGGACCCTTCCTAAATCATATTCTGTTTGGAGCTAGGGACAAGCAGAAGCCAAATTAAACAGATTAATGTTACAAGAACTACTTCAGTAATGAGTTGCTGTGACATATCTTTCCATTGGAGAGATTTCAAGCAAAAATAATTTTAATATCTGGGTGAAGTGACTGTCTTGGGCAGCATACACTTTATTTTGTCTCTGGGAGACCATGAGTGGTATCTTAAATATCTTAGAAATAAACAGAAGCAGATACAGGACAAATGTGCAATTAAGAGACATAGGTATAATTAAGCTTTTATCTCCACAAACAAATGATAGGAAATACAGGTTGTAATTGCAGTAGTTTTGGACAGATGGGATTGGTTTATTTCACTGCAAATGGTACACCTGAAATACTTGAAAAAGAAAATATAATAGCACTCTACATTTTCAAGGTCACCAGTAAATAGCACCCATGCATCGACACCCAGATGGATAAATGAACACATTGATGATGCAGTGACAGAAGCAAAGTAACATCTGAAATATTGGCAGTTGCCGTGTCAGAAAACCAGAAAAATACTACTCTGTTCTTGAGAGGCATGAATGTGAAAAGATTTATACTTCTGTTCAGGGTGAAAAATAACCACAGAAACATTTGACTCCTTTGTTACGGATCTTAAGTTCCAGTTCCATTCATTTAATTTCACTTACCTATGGAAGACTTTTTCATCTAACTGCAAGTAAACTCAGGTTTTTGTGTCCTGTCAGCAGCAGTGAATACTTTATTGAAAAATCCCCCTGTTCCATGTGAAAATGGCTACTCTTTTGTAAGAATTGACCATATCTGACCACAAAGAACATCTCCAAAAGGGATTACAATGAGTAATAGCTCATTACGCACAATCTGATATTTTTTTAATTTAGTGAGATGGAAATACCCTATGAAAATCTTTGCTACAGCAATAGTAACTGAACTAAGTGTGAGTGAAAGATCCATTGCTGATAACATTAAAAATAAAACTCAGATAAAACATAAACATTACTAAAGGCAGAAAATCATCAGGCTGTGAATATTGTCATTTGAACACTATGCCACGTTTGGCCAGGATTCTGCTAATGACAAGAATAATCTCAAGGCAAGAAACATAAATTAACTTCTCATCTGTATATATTTACTTACATTCAAATGCCTAAATTTTATTCCACTGTGCACATACACACACATGCAAAGCCTCTAGAGATTAAGAATGTTAGGGCTTGAAAATCAAATGGTTAAATGAACTAGCATCAACCGTATGCTTATCTGGGTAATCATAATGGGCATCACATGACACATATTGATAGACAACATAGAAACCCCTATCTTCCATATTTCTATAGAAGGGAATAAATTTAATGCTTGATCACTGCTGTATTTTCTGAGAACACTGTGTTATTCAGTACATAGGGAAACAGTATTCAAATAATTTCTCTTATTGTTTGATGATCGGCTTAATACTTCGGGTGTTACGCCAATCACACTTCACATTGAGCAGGGGAATTCCTCATAGACTTCATGTCTGCTACTTGTCTTTCCGATATCTAACCACTGCATACATATAAACGTATTCTCACAAATTCTAATGAGACAGTGAGTGTTACAAGCCCTACTTTATAGATGTGAAGCTAAGGTACAAGGAGTACAAGGCTAGAAAGAGTTGCTAATTTTCAGAGCCCCATTTGAGTTGCATATTTCTTGATTCTCTAGTTTATCCTTAAATAGAAATTAGTACACATAAAACATTCAGGAAACTCCTTTTCACACGAATAGTATGCTACAGCATCCAAAGAGGGAAAGATGGTCTTCACCTTCAAGTGTTTTTGAAGATCTTTGAGATTTTCTCTATTTAGACCTTTAAATGCAGTAATATAAGAACTCTGAGTTCAGCTGTAACAAGCTGCTGTAGAGCTGAATGCAGATCAGAAGTGCCCATAGTAGCCTGTGTTGCTGAGGAGCACTCAGTCACATTCTGTACTATTTGGAGTTTCCTAACAGTTGTAAATCTCCTGGCTAAATATATCCAAATATATTTCTGTCTTGTGTTTCCCACTGCGCTCTAGTTGGGAAATAATTAAAAATAGACATAGGAATTGAAAGGCTGCCAGAGATCTGTATTTCACTGCACCGCTTTCCTACAGAACTTCTAGTGAGTTAAGTCTCATATATGGATTCACTGAAGACTGGTGAGAAAACAAGTCTACAGCGGTGCATATTCATGTTACATGAAGAGAAGAAGCCTTGAATTTCACTTTGTGCTAGTTAACCAGCTAAACAGCAGATCACCTGAAACAAACTGGAATATCTGTGAACAGTTTTAAAACCATCATCAGGTGGATGTCATCATGACTTTAAATTCTGCAGGACCATCTAATGATAATGATGATAGTCATTAATAAAATGATTGTTAGTTCCTTTAAATGATTGACTGCAGAACTATGCCATTTTTGAGAACATGTGTCATGATATTAAAAAAGACAAACTTGTGGGATCTGAAGTGTACTGTCAATAGCTTCTAATGAGGTAATGGTGGCCAATCCATTGCAAAAACAGATTTTAGTATTCTCCGTGTAAATACCTATCTGACAGGAAATGTTTTCAGATTATAACTGGTGCTCTAAATTACTGCTAAATGCTGACAAATTTTGTATATCTATTCTTTGATGTCAGTGCCACAGGCTAATAAACAGTGTACTTTGGGGTTGTTTATTGTTTTTTTCAAGTTATAAACTTTGTCAAGCTTTAGTCATTCAATTTCTGGTTAAAATAATAAATCAACTTTTTCAGCTATTCGTAATCTATGCAATGGAGATGTTCATGGAATGTTTTGAGGAGGATTTTTTTCACACAGCTACTGCTCATGGGAGGTACTCTGCTTCATCTGCTACTCAAACACAAGGAAGAACTGGCTGGGAATGTGATAGCTGAGAGCATCTTTGGCTACAGGGACTGCAGTGTGGATCATGAGGACATGAGAAAGGACATGAGAAAGTAGCAGAGTTCCTAGTGTGAGGATACAGGGAAGATAAATTCAGACTCTTCTTGAAGGTGCTCAGTGATAAGTTGAGAGTCAAGAGACACACATTAAAACAATGCGAAATCTGAGTAGATTTTAGAGCCTGAAGGTGGTCAAACACCAGAAGAAATGGCCCAGAAAATGTGTGGAACCTCTGTCCTTGGTCCTGAGCAACCTGAGTTATATCAGACTCACTTTGGGAGTAGTATTGGACCAGATGACCTCCAGAGGTCCCTTCTACTTAAATTATTCTAAAAACTCTGACTGAAAACCCTGGATATTAGACAAGTAGGCTTAGGCTTGATCAGGGAATTGTTAAACTCATCCTCCTGAGGGGTTGTTCTCACAGGCGAAAGTGCTCAGGGGAGTGGGTTGACCTCCAAGCCTCTCCACAATGTGTAAGAACAATTGATCCCACTCTGCAAGAGTGGGCAGGCAGAGAAAAAGGCCAGCTTGGTTAAAGAAGAAAATCTTAAATTCCTAACTGAGCTAGATAAGGACTGGAGTGATGACTAGAAAAAGTCAACTGTGGCACCCATCTTCACAAAACATTAAGAAGGTTTGTGGAACTACAGGCCAGCCAATCTAGCCTCAGCCTTGGGATTATTCCACACCAAACCCACATGGAACTCACTCTACATGACACAGAAGTGTGTTATATAAAAATGAATGAGTACATACCAGTACTGAGGTATTAGCTGTACTTCATGCCTGAATGTTACTGAGTCATAAAGAGGACATGGAAAATCCTTTTTTTCACAAGTCTCTGTTGATTGAAGTCTTGTTCAGACTGCTCTTTCCCTAGCTTCTCACCAAATCAATACTCTATTTCTAGAACCATGAGAAGAATCAGATCAACCACCCAATCTGACAGAAAGTTAACAGGCACACCCAAAATGTGTCCATTATTTCTGTTTTGTTTTTTTTTTTAATTATTTTTTTTTTTTAATGGGATCAGTTTGTGAACATGAATTCTAGATCCAACACAAGATAGGGAAGGATACAGACAGCTAGGAATGAGTGAAAGGTCATGGACCCACCTCTTCTGGAGACAAACTGTATTTCTGCCAAATTACATGCAAAATTAAATTACTTCTGTGGGTTCATGACTGATATTAACTGGATATCAGATGAATCTGGTGTAGGGTCAAATGCTGAACAAACAAGCATCCCCCTCCTTTTTCCACACCCTCAGTGACAGCCTCCAGAACCTTATTTGTCTGCTGCTATCTTTTTCTCATAACTCATTCTCATATATAAATATATAAAGAAGGAAAAAAAAAAGAAAAAGAAAAAAAAAAAAAGAACCAGTAGGAAATGAACAACAAAACAGTAGTTTTCTGAATTTATTTTCCTGAACCAGCTCCCTTCAGAGTCAGTGTCAGCACGATGTAGAGGCTGGGGTTATAAGATTAGTAGCAGCTAAAGGAAGGAACTGCTCTTCTCAACAAAAGTAAACCCTTCCTTATTGAATAACTACTTCAGGAGGAGCACATTTTGCACAGAATCACCAGTTTTTGACTTCATTTTTTTACTGTTATTTTTCATTATTTACCTTATTGCACTGTTTAAGCTCTTTCTTACATTAGGGAGCACACTGTCCTAGTTGATGTACCTACCTGAAGACATAAACCCAGCTCCAAAACAACCATGAGAGATAAGAGATGGAAGAAAGGAAAATTATTATTCCCCTTTCCAAGAGAGAAACTGAGGCACGTAATTAGCGACAAAATTCTTGAACCTGATGAGGAGCACAGGTGCTCAGTTCCCATTTTAACGGGAAATGAATATTCAGAGAGATGAAAAAGCTTTGTATATCCCGCCCTGTGTAGATTACCCAAAGCCTCTCTGGCATTTAAGGTACCTTTTTATGAGCACTTGAAGTAGCATATGTGTTTATGCCTATGTCTGTATATGTTTGTGCACTCTCTGGCTTAGCAGCCAGCTCAGCATATCTTTGCCTGAGCTGAATTTATTTGTATTGCTCTGTAGAATATCACATAATCCATTTACAGGACAGTGTGTAAATTTTTTTTGTAATGTACGGAATGAGCAGTTTACCCCTATATACTTGTTCAGACATGAGCCCTGTAAACTGCTCTGCTTGTTCTACTGACTGAATTTTCTACATTTTCTAAATTTCATGTTCAGCTGATTTAGACTTGTAGGACATCATAGGCAACAAATCCACAATGTTTTCGGTGCCAGTGGATCCTAAGAAGACCTCTCTCTGCCATTGTCCAAATTGCAGGCAATGGCAGACTCCATTACCACACAGCCACCCACCAGCTACATGCTTGGCCTCTCCGGCCTCTTTTCTGGCCATCCCAGAAATACCGGATGCCAAAGCTTTTCCCATCCAGCCAGACTGTTTGTCAAACATACGTGCATATATTGGAGTCATAGACACAGATATAATAGACTTCATATCACTGGAAAGTTTGCCATCCATTTCAGCTGTCCAATCACCCAGTTTTGCCCTTGCCTCTATGTCAAGCCTGCAGTCCATAAAAGATATTTCTGCTTGGAATATGACCCCAACTGTGTCCACACAAATCGCAGCAAAGATTTCACATAACATTAGCCGTGAAATGAAATATTCATCTTCCTGATGTGAGCTGTAGATTAATTGAGAGAAGAGAGGAATGAGACAGAGTGATAAAAGAGATCTGAAAGACAGAAGAGCTTTCTGGAGACATTCTGGGATTAGCAGCTAAAATTCAGAGTGGGGATTAGAAGGAAGACAAGAATATGTTAAAAGACAGTCAAACACAAAGACAGACAAAATAAACCAATTGTAATTAGGTTGACTTTAAGATATTAATTTAAAGAAACTGTGGGTGGAAGGAACAAGAGAAAAAAAGAAGCAGAACAGACTCATTCTCCTACTGAGACATCGACTGACTGAGGAGGAGGTCCCTGAGCTGGGTACTGCAGGCCTGCAGGTAACCATCACAGTCTTCCTTTCCCAGCTTCACAACGGAGGCAAAATTAATACAGCATTAGCTGAAAGCAGATACTGTCAGCTTTCAAAAGGATCCCTTCTGAAACCATATCACCTCTGAACACTGCTCAACTGTTAAGTAGTAACTGTGCTGTCTTAACAGACACCTGTATTACGGAAAAGACAGTTTAGACAAAACCAAGATCAAAGCATTTCTTTGATTTATTGGCTACACATAATTAATCACCAGTCTGTTAGTTCAGTATCAGCGCCACTCAGAATCATGCCAGAAGTAAAAGATATATCACAATAATAATCACTTAAGAAATGTTAACATATACCTACAAATTTCTGAACACCCCTCTATGAATAAAATTAAAAAGCTCTACTCCCCCGACACAAAAGCACCCAAACATACTTGAATGCCATAAACAAACACCATATCCCCTCATTCGGGTGGTTTACATGCACCAGACTCTCCTGGGAGCAGGATATTCCCCACTTGCACACCCTTCCTGTGGCAGGTGTGGTTGCTCCACATTACATGCTGCACCCTGCAACCCACTAATTACAAAGCTGTTGAGAGATCATCCCACAAGGTCATACAACCAAGCCCCCGCTCCCTGTTTGGTGCACCCCACTCTGTCATTCCAGTAGCTGGGCACAGGCTGCTCATTGCATCCACAGGGGAGAGGCAGAGGCAGAGCTTGTGATGCTGGTGAGGCAGCCTTTAAGAACATCAAACTGGATTTGTACTATGACTCCATTCCCGCTCCAAGCTCTCTTCCCACTATTAGAAAGCTTCATGGTTACACTGCTTTTCAAGCTGGCTCCTTTATTTAGAAACACAGAACCATAAAATGGTTTGGCTTGGAAGGGACCTCAAAGACCACCCAGTTCCAGCCCCCTGCCATGGGCCGGGACACCTCCCACCAGACCAGGTTGCCCAAAGCCCCATCCAGCCTGGCCTTGAGCACCTCCAGGGATGGGGCATCCACAGCTGCTCTGGGCAGCACATTCTAGTGCCTCACCGCCCCATGAGAAAAGAATTTCTTCCTTTTATCTAATCTAAACCAACCATCTTTTAGCTTAAAGCCATTCCCCCTTGTCCTATCACTCCACTCCCTGACACAGAGTCCCTCCCCAGCTTTCTGGTAGGCCCCTTTAGGCACTGGAAGGCCACTGTAAGGTCTCCCCGGAGCCTTCTCTTCTCCAGGCTGAACAACCCCAACTACCTTAGCCTGTCTTTTTAGGAGAGGTGCTCCAGCCCCTTGATCATCTTCATGGCCCTCCTCTGGATTCATTGTAAGACTTCCTTGTCCTTCTTGTGCAGGATGAAGGACTTTGCACTTGACCTTTCTGAACTTCATGAGGTTTCAGAAGTCTCTTTCACAGTTCCCTGGTACCTGGCCAATAGCTATCCTCCTTTTCAGCATGGTTGGGTTGGGCAGACAGCCTTTCATGCAGTCAGGGAGAGAGCACACTCTGCCTCCCATCCAACAGCAGTTGTTGCTCGGGCCATCCTGTCAAGGGTGGGCTTTGTGAGCACCCCTGCAAGTGCTACTGACACAGCAAGCAAGCTGTGAGGTCACACTTGATTTGCATATAGTATCCTCATAATCAGCCTCAGGGAAACCTTTGTGAAGATGTTCCCTGTTTAACCTGAGTGTTGGATGCAGGTAAAGCAGTGCTCCGCAACCGTAGTCCAAACATCAGGGTTCTGGGATTGTCACTAGGATGCTTGGCTGAACCCTACCACACAGATAGGAGAGGCACAACTCTGTGCAAAGAGCAATCAATCAGCTACAGAGCTACCAGCAGCTTCCTCCAACAATAAATGCAAATGAAACACACTGGTTTTGACTTGCCCATTGTTAAGGTATGTACAAAGGTCAGTCATCAAGTTCATTGACTTATTTATGCCAAAAAAAATCAGAAATGTTATTAACAGACTTCATTGCAATCACTATTTGGTGCTTTTTCTAACAGGTACAATAGAAATAACAAAAATAAATGAAGAGGTAGGTCAAAATGATTGTTGATTCATTACTGTCAAAACAGAAGTTCTAAAAGTTCCCTAAGTATTTTTTACCCAAAGACTCCATAAAAATATAGTCTTCCTTTCATTTCCTTGAAGTACTAGAAAAAGGAAATGGTTTAAAATGGAAAGATCTTAACACATAAATCACCAACTCCCTTAATATTTAATGTTTAAATGAAATAAAGGTTTGAAATATTTATCACACTTCCTTTGTTCACAAATCTGTCTCAAAGAAACAAGGACAAGGACGAGAAATAATCTGTCACTTGGTTGTCACAAGGATTTTAACCATCTTACTTTGACTCCAGCATTTGTAAAAATCTAGACTACCTGTCAGATGATTAGATTAGTGATAAATGTATCAACTTCTAATGCTGTCTTCTCCCCGTCACAGGAAAAAAAAAAAAGAAAAAGAAAAAAAAAAGTTCTTTCTAACATATCATGACCTTTCTTTATCCATTGAACATTTAGTCTTATCCAAACAAGAAGGTACTGCTATTCAAACTCAGTGTTTTTTTTTGTTTGTTTGTTTGTTTGTTTTTTAATTAGAAATCTGCAGTATTCCAACTTCTACATCTCAAAACTGTAGTTCAGATGCAAACATGAAGATTAAGCTATTTTGAAATCCAGTATAGGAGACAACTTCTTGTCTATTTGTATATTGGCATAACTCAAGTATGCCTAGGAAATATAATGCACAAGTATCATGGTATTAGAAATTAACTAGGAAAAATAGAATAAATGAGCTTCATTAAATTCTCTACCAGTGGTCCTGACCAGTTACAAATGTAGGGCTTTGAGCCAAAAATAGGATTGATTAAGTTTATAATCTATGCTGCATACTCTGTTGGACAAGTCCCTGAGCAACCCAAACTAATTAGACCTCTTCTGAGCAGGGGATTAGACTACATCTCCTCCAGAGGTGTCTTCTAACCTAAGTTATTGTATGATTCTGTAATACAATACCTAGACCTTTTTCATTTAAAATTAATCCTAATGAAACTTAGAATAAATTCTTAATTTTAGGTATAGATGTTCTTCATAAAGAACCAGCATTAAATGCAATATTTAGACAAATTTATAGAGGAAATGACTGAATGTTGCAATGTAGGATTTACCTCTCAGAGAGGTGCCTTTTAAATGAATTATGCTATCTCCTGTAGGTGATATTTCCTGTGGGAAGAATATTGTGTCTTTTTTTTACTGTATCATGAAGTACACGTGTACTGGAACCCTCACTTCATATTGCCTGTGTGCCACTTGGTATGATAAATTTCAATGCATAAAGGCAATATTTATACACTGAGATTTTTTTTATATATATATTATTATTCCATGAGAGATTTAGGATGCAACAATCATGTTGGCTCATTATTACCTCCTTGTTCATTTGCATTGGAGCCCAAGAAGTTTTAACTGATGACTCTATTTCACATAAAGATGGTTTTAATACATATTCAGAAGAAAACTATATCTAGCAGAAATATACTTCAGAATACTAGTTGGATGTAACAGCATGAAGGACACAAAACTGACACAGACATACAGTTATAGAGGGCTTATAACACGATCTACGTTTGCTGAGCACTCACTCATCTGTATGGTCATTCTGACAGATGGTATGAGGGCTGAACTGTAGCTACCCAGACAGTGATCCCAGAGCATTCTTCTGAAATCTGTGGCATACCCAGCTCTTTCATATTTGGCAATACAGTGGGCCAACTATTCTCCCAGAGGGTGAGCTGTTTAAATAATGGATAATTTTTAAAGTAGGACAATGACAACAGTATTAAATCAAGATCAATTCAAAAACACAAAACTGAAAACAAATCATTTACAGATTAATCCCTATTTACTTTTTCATGAATTTATATCTTTAAATGAAAAACTGATCATTTTGACATTTCACAATATTATTTTGTACACTTTTTTAGCTGAAACCTTTCACCCAGTGTGAACCAAATGGTCTCATGAATGCTTACTCAAGCCTTCTCATTTTCCTCAAGTAACCACATGCTCGACCTGCTTGACCACAAATACACAGCAAATATTCAGTTCCGTCTTGTTTGGACAGCTCAGCTGGACTCCACCTGCAGCCAAGTCCCAGAAATACACATTGCAGGTATGGTTGGTGTTTTGCTGCTAGAAAGCTACTTCCCAGATCCATTTTCTGCCTGCCAGACATCTCCCAGGCTTCCAGCAGCCTCTGCCTGGCTTCTCTGCCTTCACAGTACTTAACTGAGCTGGCTTCTAACTTCCACCATCACTTCTTCTTCCTTTTTGAAGCTCTCCTTGGTGGTTGAAGTGGGGCAAACACCCCTTGCAATCTATCATGTTGGTACCAAAATCGAGCTAACACATTTGTAATAAAATTCAGGGGTGAAACTAGTTTCTACAGTTCACTTTCTTCAAACAAAGAGCAGAGACAAACCCTCAATGTGTAATTGGATCCTTATTAGTTTGAGGAGCCTCTTTTCATTTAACTGACATTCAATAAAATAAGCATGGCATGCTCAGTGAAAAAAGGGTGTCATATTGGCATTCTTATTTAATATCCTGTTACTTGGATGTAAACTGGCTTGTTATAATATTAAAAGTAGAAATGAGACAACCTTACAAGCTTCATGCTCTTAAGATTTACTGTTGTTTCCAGTTAAGAACATTTTATAAAAGAATGAATGTTGTTATATGACAAATTTCTCACAAAAATGCTTGTCCAAATAGACATATACAAAAAATAATGAGATTTGTAAGAAAGCTCATACCTGAAGCTGTTAAGCTAGGTTAAATTTCTGAGGATATGCACTCCCTGGAGTCCTTGGTACCGTTTCTTTTTATTCTCCATGATCACTGTATGCCTTTCTTTATTTAAAGCAAGTTTTTAAAGGCTTCATTGCTTTCCTCCTTGTCTTACTTCTTTCTTTTCCCACCTGCATCAGTCCCATTGATTTCAAGTTCAGGAAGACAAACACAACTCTAAGAATGAAAATATAGTATATATGAATTGTATTAAAAATTATGCCTGTAAATTAATGTCTAAGCTGTAAATTAATAAAATGCCTGTAATTAATCTCTAAGCTTTAATAAATAAGCTGTTCTTTTAGAGACTTACATTGCAAAGGCTATATTTTGATAGTATTACATATATCTTGGCCTCTGCCTGTAACCATTCAACCATGGATATCTAGAATACACATTGTACATCACACTGCAATGTGACTTGAAGATACAGGAAAGCTTTGTGTTATTATTTGTTCCATGGGTAGCTGATGAAGGCAGAAAGAAATGCCTCATTTACTTGTTAACATTAATTCTCAGTGCAGTGTTATTCTTTGGGGGTCATGGTTTGGTATCTGGGCTGCGACTGCTGAAAGCACAGTTTGAAAGCATCTGTATTCAATAGCTGGTGTACATAGTGAAAATACAACAATCTAGGTTAGGAAAATATTCACTCTTTCAGATTATTGCATGGCAGAAAAGGATTCACAATCTCTATCAGAATATCAGATTTCATTCTGATAATGGCATGTTTAGTATTAAATAAGAAAGTGAATATTTTATGGAAGAAACAGTGTTTATCTATCCATTATATAGCACTCGGTATAATCAACTTTAAAGGACTGGTTTAAAGGTCTTTTTCATACAATGGCTGATAGGGTGGTAATGAGAAGATATGGTGTATTTAATATTCTCTCCCTGTTAGACAAACTAATAAATCAGTAAGGACCAGAAATCCAGTTATATGGTTGCATACCCCTTGCAGAAGAATATATTGTAGAAGAATATATGACGTAGAGTGTTCTGGAGATCAGGGCAGCCCCTGAGGTCTGCTCGCAAGGGTTTTTCTAGACCCTCACATTACTTGAATCCTCATGTCTTCAGCCAGATCTCAGACAAGGAGTCCCAAAAAGTAAGAGTTTGCTATCACCCACTAAGTACTCATTAGCTTTGAAAGTGTGATTCAGTCTTTACAATCTTATTTCTAACAGCACACTCTCAAAATTCATAAAAAATAAAATATAAAATAAAATAAAATAAAATAAAATAATATAAAATGAAAAGGCTTGGGACAAAAGAATTGCCAGATGGTTCAAGCAACAAGTGATTTCAAACCACAGACATTAAAAAAAAAAAAAAAAAAAAAAAAAAAAACATGTAAGCAGCTTAAAATTTGAATTGTCCATATGCCAAGGAACAAATTGCAAACTTTAATAGTTACTAAACAGTCTGTAGATGTTCTCAGGGGGTAGGAAAAAATTAGCACAAATGCTTCTGTAATTATGTCATACAAATTGGCATTGTTCACTGACCCTCAAACCTATTCTGCTACATTTTGATGTTCCATAGCATATGTGTTGCAGAAAACTTGCTTAGTAACTGACTGTTTTCTACGGTCTATGCTTCCTTAAATGTATTTACTTGGTATCAAGACAGGCTGCAAATGTGCTGCTCAATTACACAGCAACCACAAATCTGGCAGCACACATGAGAGTTAGGTTGACATTGGCATGGAAGTGGTTCTAAGACTTGCATAAACATATTTAGGCATATGTGACATGTTAAGGTGTTTGTTAATACTGTTTTAAAGACTACCCAGGATGAAATATTCCCATTTTCTCCACAGACACCAAAGGAAACCACAGGTACTCACATGGACACTCTTTTGCTAAACCTCGCTTTAAAAGAGAGATATGATACAAGTGTTGTTAATAGGGATTTTGTAGGACTCAGCAATAATCATTTTTGCATTTTATTTGATTTTGAGGCTTGTAATAAGTTGTCCAGTATAAAATAGCCTTGGACTTCAAGAAACTTTATCAGACCCTTCCCCTCCAACTTGTCTTTATGTTGAATGCAGAATTTGTGTGTCTGTACTTGGATTCAAACTTTGGTTCATATTATATTTATTTTATTTTAATTTTTGAGCAAGACCCATTTTCTAATTTAATTTGTCCATCACATGACACACTAAGCATTTTCATTTCTCAGTGATCATTCAATTTCTAATCATGCAGCATGCCTTGGGGGAGCACAGTTGAGTGTAAAAGTTGGTGCCAGTAATGAACACTCATTTAAATCATTTGCATTCCCTTTTACACCAGAGGGGTGTGACATTTTGAAATAACTGGAATTAATAAAACTAACTTATTAATTTTTAGAGTTCTGAGGCATTCTGTGAAGAGCAGAATTTAAAGTAGCAGAGTTTAAAATGATTTTAAGAGTAAAATCTGAAGAAGTATTTCCATTTCTATTTTCTCTTTCTCATTATTACAAGATAAAACATCATTTAACAGTGATGTAAAAGTATGCACTACTAAAGCATTAATTTTGAACGTAAGGAAAAGGTAGATTCTACCTTATTACATTGTGACATTGTCTTCTAGTTACACAGCATAGTCTTAATATATTTCCATAATATTTGGTATTAAACAGAAATTCTGAAATTCCTGGGGAAAAAATAATAATAATAATAATAATACTGTTTGCACAATTTCTTTCTCTTACAGATGCAGGAGGTTGATGAACAATTTGAATCAATCTGAATGCAGTTCAATTAGCATATCTGTGTCTGAATCAACTGTAAATTTCCATCCAGGACACAAATGCATGTCCAGACTTGTAATTCATTGATTTGTTAACCTGGGAACACAGACAATATTTTAGCTATGAAGGCAAGTATGTAAAAAAGCAATGTTACAACTTATGCAGTTTATACCAAATCACAAAATTAAATCAACACGTAAACATCTATTTTACATACTTGTGTTGAGTTTTTTTTTTTTTTTTTTTTTTTAATTACAGAATGATGGATTTACATTAGAAATATACACCAGTATTCAATACCATTCAGTGGGTAGTCCTTTTGTACTACCCATTGAATGCTATTGATATCATATAGATATCAATACGTAAAGATATCGTATAGATAATGCATATAAACCACTGTATTTTCTTTTGCTCAAAGTCTCAGGTTAACTCTGTCCTATATCAATGAATTAATTCTATAAGCCTCAACAGAGCTTAAAATTCAAGAGGATTAGCCTCATTTTACATTTATGATATTCCTCTCATCTGCTTTGATTTACAGAAAAGAATCTTTATTAAAAGAAAGTCTGAATCTAATGAATTAATACATAAGTCAGGTTTTCAGTCAGCACAGTTCCTGCATTTCAGTGACTTAAAATGTATTTTTTATGATATCCCAGGTTAATTAAAAACAAAATTCAACAGTTTGTAGCTCAGAGACAGTCATTGCTTAAATTGTGAGTAAGATGAGCTTAACTGCCTCATTCTCAGCAGAACAAAATCTCTGTCATACAGTAGTCCTCTTCTACCACAGAATCATTAGGGAGCTTCTACTAAAAGTATCAGACAAAGGTGGTATTGTGGCAAAAAGGAGTCAAAAGATACAGACAGTAACAGTTAAAAACATGTTTTGAGTGGATATCAGAGAGGTGCATGTACTACGTTCCTATTAATTAATATGAGATATTTGTGTGCATTTAGCTTTTCAGAACTCCAGGCACTAACCTGCCTCCATCCACAAACATTCTGCAATTCTGCATTGATGCTTTTGTGGTTAGACAATGTTTGCTTTGTGTTGTGTTGGCAAAAGGAAGGCAAAAGGAGCCTCTGTAAGTCATTGTCTGAAAATATTTACATCTCCAGAGTATAAAAAACTGAGAGCCAGAGTTGCAACAAAGTGTTGTCTTCTCTTCTTAGTTCCACAAAATGAAGAAGAGGGGGAGACAGAGAAGTGAAATAGCTCATGGCACCCAATATGACCCCTGTATGTGCTAAGGGGTCAACTTTCCACATGTTAATCCCTTGCTTTACTTTGTTCATGACCAGTCAGATATTCAGTGCACTGTTTAATCAAAAAAGTACAATAGCTAAGGTTATGCTTGTGCTAGTGTCTTCAATATGGACATTCCCTGAAATAATCGGTGGTCACTTTGCCTGTTTGAGTGTATATGTCTACAGGCAAACATCCTTGTTAGTAATACATGTGGTCCATTTCCGATCATCTGTTGTTGTCACTGTTAGCAGTCTCAATAAACACAATATGCTTCTGCCATCCACTGTGTACCATTCGTGCATGTGCACTTTTACTGCACGTTGAGGGGGACTTTTATACCACATCTTACTCCTATTTGATCTCATACATCCTCTTCAGAGAGAAACAGCCAGGAAATTCTCCATGCTGGGCATGCTCCATCTAGAGTCTGCGGGAGCAGCAGCCGAGCAGCCTAATGGCAGCTCCATGTGATTAAGTAGTGCATTAAGCCTGTGCATACTGACATTCAGGCACTTCTGGAGCTCTAAGTGTTAGATTTTCCATCATCTCATTCCTTTAATACAGTCTACGTGTGCTTGTCATACAATCCAGTATTACTACCCTGTGGAAATGGAAAAAAATATCAAGCCCTAATGTTACAGTGGAGTTTTAATCTCTTCTTCTACAGCAAATGCAATAAACTCCAAGACACCCAGGTGCTGAGAAGAAAATGTGGATTTCTTTCCTGAGGTTTTGCTAACATTTTTTTGAACAGATAGTCACAGCCGAACACATGCCACCTCAGAACATGAGATTGTATCAATCTTGTCAACAGAGGATTGGGAATATGAATCACATCACCAGCAGACTGGAATTTGTATTAAATGTATCAATAAGCAGTGTGTTAACATCATGACTGCTTGCCATAAGGCTTGTATTCTCTATGATGAAGTACAATTCTTCCCATCAGTAAGTCAAAAGTTGGAACCACTTAGCATTAAATCATTTGAGGCCAGACATCTATTAACACACTTAGAGACAGGGGCAAACACTTCCAGTAGACTGTGATAGCTAGCAGATAATTTATTCCTAGTCTCTCTTCAAAGGTGATGATATAGATAATAACTAAACTCAAAAAATAAGCTAAGGAATACAAGACCAGCATTTATAAGCAACAATTTTGGTTTAATGTATACATGACCAAGTATAAAAACATGGAACAAATTTTTATTGTTTTGTGACAAAGTTTGTCTTTGGGTAGCTTCATGAAATTCAATGACTAGAACATTAATCTTGGAACAGTATAAAATATCCATGCTTTATTATCTAAATAAAATAGCAACATCAGAGATAAAATTTGCATTTGTGATTGAAATCACGTCTTTCATACTACTGCAACTTCCAAACTTCTCTAAATATGTTGCACTCAGCCAAGTTTGTATTTTGTTTAAAACTGAATGTAGGTTATATGCTGATTTCATTTAAATAATTGTTATGATAATGATGATGCTGACAGTGATTACAATCATATCAGGTCTTTCTCATATCTGTTATTTCTCTCTGTTACTACATCAATTCTCTTGAAAAAAATAGTTACTGGAATGTGAAGTGATGAATCCTGTCGCTAGTAGCACCCATTTTCCCAGCCAAAAATTCCATAGAGCTTCAGGACCATTTTTTTTTTTTCCAAAAGTTCTTTTCAGGACCATATTGAAGTGTTTCCTCCACAAGGTCCCACTGGGTTGTTGTATCAGAATTCAGATTTGCTGCTCAATTATGGGTAAAGTACAATTTTAAATATTAATCGTAAGTGTTAGTGACTGTAGAACAAGGGATACAAGGAGCATAATTCCCAATTCTGAAGCTTTTTCAGAGTGTCACACATGATATAAAAAGAATTTAATGACTACTATAGCACTTGGGTATGTTTGCACTGCATCTCTAGGGCAACACTTGGATGGAAATTCAAGAAGCATTAGAGTTTCATTACATCCAAAGTTCATTATGGACTGGATGATAAAATAGGCTAGTTGCTATCAATGGTAGAAGGACTGGGGAGGAGGGTTTTAGGATGGCATCTGGAGTTTTAGTGTCATAGTGTAAATTATGCCAGGTTTTACTTCTGATTTTCTAACAGTGCAATTTGCCTTCAGTTCAAATCTGTATGGATCAGCCAATACAATAGTAAATAAATTTGTGACCACTTACTCTCATACAATTACCATTTCAAGTTTTCTCCTTTGCAATCCTGTTTCACTGCATGTATGATTCATTTGGTTCACAATCGTGTATGCTTCCTGTAGATACCCAGGCTATTCAGGGCCAAATCCCTAGCTTATGAAGACAACAAGTGGCTTACTCACTTATTCTTTTTTGTTTGTTTGTTTTATTTTGAATAATCCAACACTAATTGGATTTTAAAAACTGCATAACTGGATCTTCTTCCTTTGCCTTTGTCTGCTCATGATACTGTTCAGCCAAGAATAAGTAACTTGTGCCTGCTCCTCAGGATACTTTTATCCCAGCCATGTGTTTGGGAACTAGACAACACAGCCATGTCTGCATGCCACGTCTGCCTCACGTAACAAACTCTGCCAATTCCAGCTTGGGTCTGCACATTATGCTGCCAGTCTTCTGCCAGTAACACGGACACAGGAGAACTTTGTTTGACCTGACAATCAGCTATTATTGTCAGAACTACGCGATCAAATTGAAATTGGCAGGGCATTGGTTTGGCACCACCCTTAAAATTTGTCAACATCATTTTATTGCAAGATTAAAGATAAATATTAATGTCCCAAACCTCTGACTTCAGTATTCACCACTTACAAATATCTGAACTGAGACAGGCAATGAAAACACAGCAGTGGTTCCGTAGAATAATAGAATTGTAAAAATATACCATAAAGACAGCAAAATATGCTGGATTTTCTTTCTATTTTTTTTTCCTGTAGTAAATGCACACATAATTGATAGATCTTGGATTCTTGTTACCTGTGCAACAAAACACAATAATTTTTAGGAAAGAACTTGAGTATTTTACTGAACTGCACCTTTCCTAATTGGTAACAAAACCCTGGCAAGTTAAAAAAAATAAAAATAAAAATAAATAAAAAACAGATAACCAGAAGCTATATAGCACTGCCTGTATCAACAACATAGCTATTTACTCTAGGAGTGTGAACTTGCAAACTTTCCATTTCTCTTTCAGAAATTATTTACATGAGAAATTGGAATCTAAGCATTGGTGAGGAATGTTTTCATCTGAAATCTGGATTTTTTCATTTGCATTGCTTCCATAGCGCCTGCTGAGACTTGTATGTTCAAGTCTCTGATTCTCCTGTATGGATTAAACACCCTGGCCAGACTACGGGGATGTCTCATTCATCCCTCTTAATGAGACACTGATGCCTATTGGAAATCTAAGTGACAGTGAATTAGAAAAGATACAGTCCAGCTAAAGAATCAAAATGCAAAGGCAAATGAGAGCACAAGATATTCAAAATATAACTCTCAAGAAAAAAAATGCCAAATTTGCAAAAGAAAAAGATTATAATATTTTTAAATGTCTTCTTCTTTAAAATGTAAAGTAAGTCCTGTAAAGAACTTAATCGGGAAAAAAAAAAAAAAAAAAAGCTGTCAGTCAGGGTGCAGTGATGCTCTTGGGGCAGGCAGGGCAAGCCATTGGGGCAGCCTTGGTCTTCAGAGGGGTTCTCCCTTGCAGAATTCATTTTAGTTTATCTTTCGCAAGTACAGATGAACAAGCAAAGAGTGGATGATGATCAGGATCTGGAAAATTCAGCCCAATCCACTTTGCTATAAATAAATACATAAATAAATAAGCAGGAATAACTGCTGTTCAAATACATTGTGATGGAATAAATGTAGAATTGTTCATATCCTGTAGTTTGACACTGTGGTACAATAACCTTTATTTTTATTCTTAACAGCTAGACTGATCCTTGGGGGGGCAGGGAGGGGTGGAAAAAAAAAAAAAAAAAAAAAAGAAAAAGAAAACATTTGAGGGCCTAAAATATCATTGTTTTGAACATTACAGACAGCGATCCTTCATTGATTGTTTTTAAGAATTTGTGGCTTTTCATTCAGTACATGATCAAGATATCTGAAATATTGACGTCTAATATTGCTCTAAGAGTTTTATAGGACACATTGAGCTAGTTATTTGAGAAATCAAGCTCTACCAAATTATTTATAAATCCAATAACAACTGTATGAACAACACAGAAATGTAAGCAGCAGAAGTAACATTTTTTTACTCTGAGAGACCAGATTAGCTGGTGTAAACTGAAATGGCTCCATGGCAGTCTGCGGACAGTACTGTAACTTATGTCAGTTCTGGGTCTGGATGACTATTTGAACATAATCCAAATACCTGTTTTCCATGAAAATATATACATTTTGAGGTTTTCAATGTGTTTTGCTGCAAATTCAGTAGAACTAGGACACAGGTCATTCCTTGAAGCATTTCTATTTACACTTTACTATAACACTGCATGTTTTACTTTATAATTAACTGTAATTGAAGGAAGCAGAAAAAAAAAATAAAAAATCTTTTAACCACTGGATTAAGTCAACAGGGACAACCTCACTGAGAGCTAATTTGAAATAAAGTCTTAGAAAGTGAATGGTTTAATACAACAAATAAACAAATATCCCATCAGTAGTACAGATTACACTTTGTAGTGTACCCCAAATAAGGAAATTGTCACAAGTTTGGTAATTGCTCTAACTGGGAACATGTTGAGGGGTAGGATTAGTAAACATTAATTAAAGACAGGGCAGAAAATGGTTAAAAAATAAAAATTGCAATTATAATAGAGTCTTTATACAGATTCATCCCATTCCTGTCTGGCTCTGGCACTATCTTCACCCAGCCTCTTTCTCTTCCTTCTTGCTAGAGACTTTTCTAGCCATCTGGACTAGGACACCAGCTTTTTCCACCCTAAAGAAAAGGAGTACCCCTTTCGGGCCTAACTATGTGGGAAATAGAAATGAGAGGATATTCAAACATATCAGCACACATTAACCTGAAGTGTAACTATTATTATGCATTGCTGCTTCTCACAATTCAATCAGTATTTACTCGTTATTACTTTGAGTACAACTGAAAGGCTATTAAAAAAAAAATCTTTTGCTTTTCCATTTAAATACAAGACTGAGATTGCTAGCAGTCATAAAAATGATGTGTGAATAGCACTGATATAGCATTGATATAATGTGAGCAGATGATATGCAAGCATCACCAAGAATCTCTGTGAATGCAGCTCTGGTCTCACCTGAAAGAGCCTTGCTAATATTCCTTCCATTCTGCTGTGATTAGATTGTAGACACTGGGAGGGGAATAAATAGCTACCTGCATAAAACACCCACACGCTAGCAAGCAAATGGTGTTTTGAAATAAAGATATGCAGATTTATTTTTACCATAAAGGTGACATGATTGAATTTGAACCTGAAGGGGTTCTGAGCACATTCTGTCAATAAATCACACGCCAGAACAAATAGGTCTGAATATAACCTGTACAAAAATACGCAGAATGCCAAATGGGAGTGTACACTCCTAGTGCTTATTTTTATTTAAGGCATGTATACATGTGTATATGTGTGGAGAGTTTCAGTTAACTGCTTGCACATCAAGAAATGCATGGGAGATCAAATCCTGTGTTGATGGCTTTGCAATAGGAAGCCACAAACCTGGAACATCACTGTGCTGCTGACCTTCTGTGATTCACAACAGCACCAGACACCGAAGTAGGTGGTCAGTGTCACAAGGAAACTGAATTATTTTTTATAAAAGGACAGTAAGCTGCTCAGAATTTTATACATGTATATAAAGAGTTAATAAAAACAGGTATTAATTACAGCTGGCAAAAAAATAAAAAAAAATATATAAAAATAAAAAAGACTTTCTGCTAATTTCTCAAGACTTGTCAAGCTGTCCCCCAGTCATTTTAAAAACATATTCAAGTCTAATTATGTCAGATTCCTTTCCAACTATGTCTCAATTTGTTGGGTTAAGTTATAGAAAATTGCTACTTAGAAATCCAGAATCACAGAAGTAGTTTATAACATGAAATATCTGAGATACTTTATGTATCTTTGTCAGTCTTTACAAGAATTCATTTTGATAACACAGTAGGGATGGAAGTATTGATTCAAGTTTGCACAACACAGAAACTTCTGCATATGCTACAGAACTGCAGAAAAATATATTTATACAACAACAGGCAATTTTCCAGCTTCCTTATCTACAAAACAAGATACGATGGTAAAATATTGATATGTCCTGCAAACATGGCAAATGCAACAAAACGGAAAAAGCATTCAACATTTATGCAGAAGTAATGTTTTCCTCAGGGTCTCTGTCTACAAGATGAATGCTTCCTGTGATCACCGACTCCTCTTGAGCTGAGGTGTTCTCCAGCTGCTTATTTGTGCAATATGGGATGTGGCCACAAAAATACATGTAAATCCACGGGTTGGTACAACTATTTAAATTGCCAAGAAGCATGATAATTGTGAATGCCGAACCTGGAATGAAGTAGTTAAAGGGATAACTGAGTAAATAAAGCATTCATACAATTAAGTAACATTTTCACAATCTGCTGCTTTATGGTGTACTTGCTCATATATTAATGTTACAGTGATACTGGGAAAATCCCATGTTTTTAATGCCATTTGTAACGGTCTAAGGTATAAAGCATACTGTATTGTATGCATTTCAGAGTTAAATAGTTCTATCCAGCTCTTTTTCGATGTAGCTGCATTACATTTAAAAGCAATTGCTAACCTGCTATACAGACATAGACAAACACAGATATTGATATAAATATATGTAGAGTAATACTCAAATTCACACTGATACAAAGAATTCTTTTAAAAAAAAAGATCAGATTTTTTTTTTAATCAGACAGAGCTATTATTTATATATTTTAGGGCTAATATATTTAAGTTTTCAATAGGTGAACTTAAACTCACCCACAGAAAGCCTGCCTTCCACAAAGAGGCAAGTATAAGTTTGACATGATTAATCTTGCTTCCAGCATAGTCCTCTTTGATATATCTACTAATCCTTTTTTTATTATTATTATTCTTTGTAAAGAGCTGTTTCATGACTTTTAATTGTCTTATAGTGTACTACAGATACTCATCAACATGATTTCAATATTCAAAAAAATCAGATTTCTTAGAACACCACTGTTCTATATGTTAAATAAGAAATATTTATTTTATTACATTGAATAATTAACCATTTATTTTCATCTCAAGATCCCCAAATACTGCTGCTATAATATCTGAAACCTCCAAAAGTCTGAACCGAATCCTTGCCAGAGCATTACTTTCACTGTGCTGTCTGTTAATCACAGAATCATTCACCACTCAAAACACACACACCTTACTTACATGATGTTTTTATCACATAATATATGAAGTTCTCTGTATTTAATTCAATACAGTAGATAAACAATACAGTAATTTATTTTTAATCATAGCCAAATGATCACAGATAATTTTACACAAAGTCCACATGTAAAGTTATGTGCTAGCCTGCTATGAAGTTATTAATGAGGATGGAGAGTATCTTACCTTCAGTAATGACACTTGGGAACCACACAGACCACAGCTGTGCAATGAAGAAAGGTGACCAGCAGAGAACATACGCAACAACTGTTACCACTGTCATTTTTACAGTCTTGATCATAGCCTTTGAAATACAGTTCACACTGCTTGCTCGGGATGGCAGGACTTGCTTCTGATTTGTTACTTCATATTCATTCTGTTTTTTCACATATATATTTCTTTTGATTATTTTGCAAATCTTAACCTGGCATGTGATAAGGACGGCTGAGGGAATGAAGAATATAACTACAAAAATCCAAGTCACGTATGCCCTAGGGCCCCATGGTTGAATAAATTCAGCCCAACATTCAAAGATACCTGGAGATATTTCAGTTTTAGAAAAGATAAATACCTGTGGTAGGCTAAGAATCAAGGATATAGACCAGCTGGTGCAAATGGGAATGTTCCACAGAGCTCTCTTCTTTTGGAAAGTGACCATAGGGTAGCAAACTGCTTGATATCTGTCCACTGTCATGACCACTATCATGTAAGTGGAGGCAAACATGCCCAGCAATTGTAGATACTTGATAATTCTGCACAAGAAATCTGGCCCTATGAAAACATCTGTAATATCCCATATAAGCTGAGGCAGTACTTGAAAAAAGGCTACCACTAAGTCAGCTATGCTGAGGTGAAGCATGAATACATACATCCTAGAGAGCTTCTTTCTTCTTCTCCACAGCACTAGAATGAGAATAAAATTGCCCACAGACGCTGTCAGAAATATCACCCCCAGTACAGCAATCTCTACTTGAGCTAATTGCTCATCTCTTTCTGGTCTTCCAACAGGATCTGACTTATTTGTCAAACTCAGGAATCTGTGAGTAGAAGGACTTTCAGTCTGATGTGTGCTATCCTGCATAGGAAATGAAAAATTCTTCATAGTGCACAGAAGCTACTCACAGTAGCTGTTACTTGCGACTCAGGTTGACAGCTGTGAAGTGCTGGCTGGTGAATAAACCAGCACAGGTTCAGGTTTCAGGATATCTTTGAGCGAATCTCTTCCTGCTTGTGCGAACCAAAGCACTGGACCTGTGTCTCGATAAAATTCTGCCTCTTTGCTGGAGTGCAAAAAGGCTTTATATAGGCTCCGAGTCGAGCCTTATGTAACTCCAGAGTCATCTGGTAGGCTGCAGGGACCCGAGCCAATAGCAACGCGAGCCACACAATTGGGTGAAATACATAAATAAAAGGAGAACTTCACAGGCTCGACATAATTAAATTACTCACTTCAGTCAAAAGCCGAACTTGTAAATAGCTGCGGCCAAAATCATGCTCAAATGATATTACTCATGAGAGTTCGCTCGGATATTTTTTACGCAACCCAGGAGTGTGTGCTTCAGCTTAATCAGAAGGAATGTTTGGACGTAGACGGAAAGTTGGGCCCCTGAGCTCAGATGCATCATAACTGCACTTCTCTGGGCTCCTGGGGCAAGACCACATCCTAAACACAGGACAGACAAAGAGATACATTTTTCCATAACTTTTTTTTTTTCCTTTTGGGGGGGGGGGGGAAACAAACCAACCTTTTGTGGGGGGAAAAAAAAAAAGGGAAAAAAAAAAGGCTTTTAACTGCCCGAAAAATAATCTTTTTTTTCAAGAAGGGGGTCAAGCCTTGGATGTTTTTTTCTCAGCAAAATGAAAAATAACACATGTGAAATAAATTACTTTTAATGGGACTGTGAGTCTACTGAGAATTTAACAAGAAAATAAGTGAAAATTCAGTGGGAAATCCAACTGAGGAAAAGGTCTGTACAAGGAAACAGTTTCTTAGGGTCTCTATACTACTAGTGCTAGAGGCTGAGAGGTCATTTTTCACTATCTGATCCTTTTTATCTTTGTGTAGTAAGTCATATCATGACCACAAGAATTTCATTGTTCTTCGATCTTCCAGTGTAACTTTTGCATATTGGTAGTGGCAGATAAGAATAACAATTTTGATTTAATTTCATTTGTTCTCCCTCAGTCTGTCCTCTTAATCACAAAAAGATGGATTTAATAAAAGGAATTAATTCAATGTGAAAGATAACTCATATTGGTTCGCAACCTTGTCTGAGGCTAGAGCACTCATATCCTTTTGGATAAGGTCAGGGGACTGGTAATTTGAAGTTCTTCTGAAGAGGAAACTGATAAGGTTAAAAGTATACACACTGCATGTATAGTACGCTATACATCTATACTGATTTATCTTTGTGATCATGACCGTGTTATAAAAGCAGCTGAAAGATGAATAGACATCTTGAAACTGAATGCGTTCACATATCAACAGACAGGGGTAGGGCAAAATTCATAAACAGGATGCTGAACTACAAAGGTTTATAAGAGCAGTGAGATCCCTTTTCTTTCCGTCTCTTTGACCCTTCGATCCTAGCACAGGACTGATGTGAATATCTCAAGCAAGAGTAAGAGTATGAGAGCAGACAAGAGACAAGCAGAACAGCTTCGGTAAACTTTGCCACTGACAGCAGCTATTAGAATCCTTATCCCAGATTTATCTGAACACTGCTGCAGCTGCCTGAGTCTACAACAGCTTTTCTTTATGACCATGTTGCGAAGGTTATGAATCATAACACCTTAATCTAATATACCTTATTTCTTTTTAATTATTTTTCATATCTGGAAGCCTGTTTGTAACAAACATGGATTCCTAAGGTTGCTTCTTTTTAGTTTCCCACCCCCACCCTGGTCTGTAATCCATCCCAATTAGCAGAAAACAGCATGGCAAGAGAGTAAGGGAACAAATGTTCTTGCACTTACCCTCACACTCCCTTCACTAGGTAACTTCCAGGAGAATAACTGAGTTGGCCACAGCCCAAGAATCCCCGGCAATTATTCTGGTTGCAGACACTGTGCTGCAGAGCTGGCTGGCTGATCTCCAACTCTGCCTTCAGATGGAGACAAAATTTCAGGTGTGTGCTTCAAAATCATTTACCCTGGCATCCTCACTCCACGAGTTAACAAAAAGCCAGGTGTGATCTTTGTTCTTCTAGCAGGAGACAGGGTAAACATCTACATCCAGGCAGTGCTGGGACTAAGTGGATTGAAGCAGGAACATGCTGAGAAAAAACTAAGCCCAGGCATGGAAGATAAATTTACACTTTGTGATGTGAAAGGTGATGGAATTATACGTAAAAAGACTAGAGTATGAAACACGTGTCACTTCTGGGATAGTATCAAAAGACAAACCAGAATATAGTACCAGAATCAAATCTGTATGATTTTCATAGGGTTTAGTGTACGGGTGGATGTATTTCGAGCAAATGTGCTTTATCACCTACACCAAGAACAAGATCCCTGGGAACACACAGCTCTTCAGAGGTGTGCACATGGACACAGCATGCACCGTCTGGGCAGCGCATGTGCTGTAGTTGGTGTCAGACCCAGTATGTGGACAAGGGCTGAAGGGCAAGCACACTGCAACACATCAGCCTTTGCCGTGTTTATAAAAAGGGAGGTGGTGCTCCTTGTACAAACTGTCCTAGTGATGTAATATTCCACTCCATCTTGCATATAATTAGTTCAATATATGTTAATGGTTTCAAAACTTTATAATTGTGCCCTTTCCAGTTTTTTCATCCATGCTAGCTGACATTTAGGATAATGTTATACTGAAATTGATTCCACTCTGGGAATATAACTCTCTGAGAAAAGAAAAACAGAATAACAGATGAAAATGTTTAAGCAGTCTTAGCTGTTCTTTTACTCTGATAGTTCCTTCTCCTGTTGCCCAGCTTTGCTTCATTCCCAACCATATCTGTCCAAGTTAAATTCTTTCCCTAAATTATTTACTTTCAGTAGTGTGGGAAGACACATTTTAATTAACTTCTGCTGATTTTCTCAGTATGGGCTCTCATCTAATGTTTGTCAGCTAGCTGGTAGGGAGGGATTCAGCTCACAGATCAATGCACTTAAATGAGGTGTCTGCTTAGAACTCCAGAATCACACGACTGAAGTGTGTCCTTCAGGCTGGAAGGCCTCTTGGGCCTCCTGTCCAACCTCCTGCTCAAAGCAGGGTCAACACTGAATTCAGACCAGTTCACTTAGGGTTTGTCCCCTCAGGTCTTGAAAACCTCCAAGAGCACAGACCCCACAACCTCCCTGAGTAGCCTGTTCCAAACAATTAATAAATGTCATTGTGGAAAAATTTTCCTTATGTGCTCTACTGGGCCCTGCACTTAAAGCCTGTGCTTTAGTGGTGAATGGTATGATGCAGACGATGTTCCAGCCTGTCAGGAGAAGATATATGACTATTTGCTACACAAAATATGAGGCTCCATGGCATGGAAGAAAGGAGGGACCTCTTCACAGACAGGATGTGTGTAACATGCTGGGGGAAGATCTCTCTGACACCACACAGAAGAGGGGTTCCCAACATCTGAAGGGACTAAGATTTACGATATACTTGCTACCTGTAATCCCTTTTATCCTACCTTAATAAAACAGCTTTTTGACCACATCTATTACTGTTGTGCTTTACTGAGATCAAGAGAGGAGCCAGCATCACCTCTCTCCCCTCAACCCTGGGCAGAGAACAAGCCCAGCACACTCAGCCTCCCCTAACAAGTTACATCTTCCAGCCATCCAACATCATGGCCCTACGCCAAGCTCACTCAAGCTCGTCGGCATCTTTCCTGTACTGGGACCCCAAAACTGTTGGCAGTATTCCAGACACGGTATAAAAAGTGCTGAGTAAAGGTGAATAACTAATTCCTCTGACCTATGGATTACATGTGAGCTATGTCTCTCAACTCCCATCACATACAAAATACATATCAAGCCTTCAGCTCAGCGCCTAAACATAGGTATTGAGTGCTCTTTGAGTTTCCTTAGTGACATTGCCCAAGATTCATTTAGCATAGGATTTACCCCACCATTGTGTAAGGACTGTGGTAATATTATTTAACTTTCAAAAATCTTTTTATGTACTTTCCTGAGTGTATTAGTTCTCAAATTTATCTTGGAAATGATACACAGCTCACTGTTTTGTTATTTTTGAGATTTGCAAAATTCCAACATTATTGAAACGAGAATTTCTTTCTTTATCCTTCCTCTAGCATGTGGTGGTATTGTCATGTAATCCATCCTAATTTACTGAGGCTATATAGGATGTAAGTCAGGTAAGCATTTTTTCCTGTACCTGTAGCTGGGTAATGACTTCAAGTCACTTTGTTTTTCAAGAAGATATTTTCAAAGGTAGGATTAGGCAAATCTCAGCCATAACTTCTCCTATGGCAACAATATTGATTGTACTAGCCTGAGTACCTTAATCATAAAATCACAGAATTACAGAAATATTGGTTGGAAAGGACATCCTGAGGTCTTCCTCCAGAGTATAACTGCCTATTGAGTGGCCCTATTACTCACTCAGGTCAGACACAGTTTTCAGTCAAGTCTTGAAATCCATTAAGTACAGAAAATCTACCTCTATAGGAAGCTAGTTCTAGTGCTCTTGGTGAAGAATTATTTCATAATGCTCATTCAGAGACTCCCACGTTGGCTGCTGTTGCATCATCTGCCACCATTGAGAAGAATTTTGTTCCATCAATTCTGTAGCTGCTCTTAAAGTATTTATAGGCTGGTATAAGTTCACTCGTGAAAAAAAAAAATATTTGTCAGACTAAACAATATTTGTTAGTTAATTAAGAAAAGTAAATTTTTGCATAGTTGGCTATATTGCCAAAGGATTTTGGAGAAATCAAAACTGATTTCCTAAGTGGTGATGTGATTCTATTTCTTTTAAGACCTCTAAATGTAAAAAAACAACTACCTTAGAGCCTGTAGGATGGAAAAGACAAGTGTGCAGTGAAAGATGCAGTTATCAAGAATATAGTAGACATATTGACTTCTTAATATATTTTTATATAAAACATTTACTTAGTAATATATTATAGGGGAGATAAAAAGAATTAGCATAGTGTTGTATTGAAATTGTTGTAGTGATAGAGAATACATTCTAGGAAATGCATTAAGTAGAGTAAACATATACCAGTAGCAAAAAAAAAAAAAAAATGTAACTCCTTTTGGAAGTATAATTTCTAGCACACATATTCTCTCATTCATGAGATGAGTGAAAATTACATGAGTACTGTTCAAGGATTTAGCCTGGAGTATGGATGCATTTAGAACAAGGTAGATTCATATTTTTCAATATTAAAACGTGGTTTATTCCTAGATTTGGCATACAAACTACTTCATTGTAAGTCATATTTACTGGACTAAAATTATGTACACCATTTTGTTGCTGTATTGGTACATCCTTCTACAGTTCGGGCTTCTTTTTAAAACAAACAAACAAAAAACAAAACCAACCAACCAAACAAAGAAAACCACCACTAATTTAATAGCTACATAACACACAAGGTTCTTCGGACCAAGCATACTGATTCACTCACTATAGTCAGAAAGCTATTAGACAGGGACTATGGAAATAAAGCAGCCTCAAATGCAACAGAGAAATCAAAGGTGCCGACTAAAGACAGAGAAAAATATACTGAAAACAATATTGCAGAGAGTATATATCCAAGTATGCAATACAGGCAGCTACTAACGCTTGTCACAACAGGATAAAACACAAAATGATGAATAGTGTCAATAACTATATTCCTCAGAAAGAATAAAGCTTTGATTTGAACAAAAGAACTTTTGAACAATAAGCAGAACTTTTATGAAAGACAAAAGACTATATAAAATATGTCCGGACAATCCAAAATCTCATCAATTTTCAATCCAGATATACTACAAACTACCTTAAATTTTCAAATTAACATTGTAGTGAACATGGGAAAACATTCTGTCCTTCTAAACTTATTTATATAGTGAAATTGAAATTCAAACCCTTCAAAGTGGACCAGGCTCTTAGTTGTGCACATGCCTATGTTTCATGTGCACGTGTGCACGTGTGTGCCTATATATGTATGTGTGTGCAAAAGCTGCTCCCCTATACACAACCTGGATGCCTTTCATTTTCTGTGAACTGTGTTCAGATGAGTGTGCTAATGGTGTATTTAAAGGAAGGAAGAGTTACTTCAGTAAGACTAAAAGCTACGTAACGAAAAGACATAGAAGAAAAAAAACAAAAAAAAGCCTTTATATCCTCAAAATGTTGGACTGCAGCACATCAAATTACTATTATTACTCTTAGGCAATATTTTGGACCAAGACTCTCATACACAGTGCAGTAGGAATTTGCCACGGGCATTAAAGCTGGAGAACAAACAATAGGTATTGACCTCCTCAGACTTGTAACTCGTATATTGTAGGTACTCGTCACAGACCAGTAACACTAACTACGTAAATTACTACGTGCCTCTTTTTAATCCTTAAGGACATTATGTTCAAGAAAATAACTTTTTAACCTGTTTCAAAAAAACTTTAAACTTTATTATTCACAGTGCTGACCTCATCCTTTGTGCATGTTTCTGATTTCAAAGCTGTTACTGACAGCAGTGAGTGAGTCCCACTTGGCCTGAAGACTATAACCGGTGTGTTTAATTCACGTAATTGAATTGCGGTGGTAGAATTGTTTTCCACAGCTTGTAGATCATTCTCTAAATAACACCTTCTTCTCATAGCAGCTGTAAAAATGTGCGCAACTTCAATAAATAGTGTTTAGTAGTACAATACTAAACTTTTACTAGTATTTTGACAACTTTTATCAGGCTACTTTAAGTTGAGACATAAATAAATCATTATAAATTAGGTACGTAGGCTTCTTCCAAAACTTATCTTTTTCATTTGCTGCATTCCAGACAGTCTGGATTCTTCATTAAGATACTAAATGGCCTGCCAGCTCACCTGCCACCAGTGCTATAGAAAACAATTGACAGATACGGATAACCACAGGAGCCTTGCTGAGGCTTTCAACAGAGCTAAGAAAAATGGAGAAATAATGTGTAACTTCAGGAGAAGGAGCTCTGGTTTAGAGATGGAATGGTATTGGAGAAGACTGACAAAGTACTTCTTCCACACATGAGAAGTTATAAAAGGGAGAAATGCTAAGATGGAACCTAGTATAATACTTCATGGCCTGGTGCAAAGGTCAGACTTATTTCAATCTTTGAATTAAAAATAAAGTAAATAGCAGTGAGTCTGTTTCTCATTGCCTGATTCAGACAATACTGAATCAGCAATAGCAAACAATGAGGACAGTGAATTAATTCCAGTGTACCTAAAGAGACTGTGTGCTTTGACCTCTTACATTCATGCCAAGAGTGTTGTCTGACACTTACACAATCTCTCAACCAGATGCTGCAGTAATGAAATTCACTTCAATCAGTTCTCGAGTGCTGAAAAATAACAGAGCAACTATTATAGTAATCGCAGTGGGCTGGAAAGGATTTGTAATATTACCTCTAGCATGGGACTGAATTACAAATTCTAAGTAATCTCCTGCATTATTCATAATTACAATATAATTATTTGATTACTACATTCTTATTTTTAGCAGCTGGATTTCTAGAATGCACAAAAGCTCTGGTCAAGGCCAGAGACCATTGACTATGAGCTGTAGAGACACAGGAAATCAAAGTGGGCTATAAAGAAGTTTATATACCAACAGAATCACAAACCCTGATTTAGCGATCCAAACTCCTTATATTGTGTGGGAAGCAGGAAACTGCTTGGAAGTAGCAAAGTACAAAAATGAACAGGAGGCATAGCTGAAATCCTATATCCAGACTATAATCTAGAGTCTTAACTCCCAGCAAGAGTCTGGTGTCTTTACCCACTGAAAACACAGAGCCTGTAATTCTAAAGGTGTCTTACAACTGTTCCTTCAAGGAACACACTGGGACTCATCTAGTTCCTTTAAATGGGGTAAGAAAATGAAGATCCCGGGGTACGGAGAGGAGAAACAGCAGAAATAGGAGAAAAGAGGAAAAGGAATAAGGTCATTGACAATATCTAGTCTAACACTATTCTGAATGGAATATTTGCCCATGTGATGCAAGAGAACAGGTTCAGTGCTATTTTCAGCATGAAAAGGCTTACGTACATACTTCTGATCCCCTAAGATAATTTATTGTTTATTGTTTTATTTGCTATGCAGAACATAAAATGCTTTCTTCACCTCTTGTTGAAACTAGATGACTATGCAGAAAAGAATGGAAGATTCATGGAACCAAGAAGAAGCCATGGAAACCAGAGAGAATCTTTAACAGTCCCTTCCAACTCAAACCAATCCAAGATTCTATGAAAAAGAGACATAGCTCTACAGCCTTGTGGCTAAAACACACTCATGGGAAGGGGAAGGCTATGCTGGTGTTTGGCCTTGTGTGTGCATTTTATACCAAAAACTATTGTATAATGAGAAGAATCTGAAGAACCAAGACCAGAAGCTATGGCCATCCTTGTAGATGACTTCTAAACGATGAGGCAGAAAAGCCATGTTTACTTTTGCACTTGCCTTCTGCTCCAGTACATTTACTTTTCTCATTTGGAACAACCCCTATAAGAAAGACACAATGAGAATAACTTGAGTCTTCCCTGATTATAGTTTACTTAGTTGCATGCACTGCACAATGCATCACTGATGGCAGCCAGGCTGGCATGGAACCTGTGCAGCCACAACAGCAGCATGAAGAGGGAAAGATCAGGTTTGATTTGATGGGACCTGGTACAATAATAGTACTGTGTTTGCACACCACGATGAAGTCTGTACTGGTTACCAGTCCTACAATTCACCACCCATGTATGCATAACAGGCAATGCAAAGCAGGTTCCTGTACGGCAATCTGAGACTCTCACATTAACTAACAGAACCTGGTGCATACACAGAGAGCAAATGCTGCCTCCATGGTGCAGACAGCAGTCCAGAGCCTGCAAGCAGTCACACTAGTGTGGTGCTACAGCTAGATGAATTTACATTTTGACAAATGATTGAGCATGCATGTACTCTCAGGGACTCTGATCCTCCTGCTAAAGGAATTGCCAAACACTTATTTTGGAAGACACATCTGGGAGAGGAATGGGGTAACAGCCCAAAATATTAACTGGCTGATAGGTGAACTGATGACATAATATGTAGTACAGCAATTTCCGTGACATTGAGCTGCCTCCTTAATAATTGTTACTTCTGTATTACTTTCTGAGGTTCAATAAGGAGCAAAGCAGCCTATTTAGTTTTGATTATTGATGTAAGATTAAAAATATTAAGTTTCATATATGGTTTTATATTGCCTCCTTTTTGAATAAACTGAAGGCAATTACACAACCATGAGACCACCTGGCAGGGACAGTTATCTCTGAAAGTTTCTCTTCTTTTTGAGTTGTTTAAGCCTTCTTAAGGGTTCAAGAATTTTTTTAGTCATTCTTTGACAAGAGAAAAATATTGAAGGGATGTAACTGAGATAAAAAAAGCAATAAGAAAATAATGTAGAAATGTTCCACTTGATTTTTTGCAGTATTTGTGCCAAAATATATATATATATATCTAAATGAAAGGCTGCAGGAAGTGTCCAAGCTCTTATAAGTATCTGCGTCCAATAGTCTTCACTTTTCTTATTTTGAGAACTTTCAGTGTATGCTCATTTAAGTTGCAAATTATTTTTTCAATATTGTATCACCAAAAAAAAGGAAATGTTTTCTCAATTTTGTCTGCCATCTAGTGTTTAAAAGCAGAATGCCTGTGTTCTGCATTTAGAAAGCTGAAAAACGGGAGCACTACACAGCTTCTTCCTGTCATGCTACGTTGATGAAAACAGACAACAGAATTTTCCCTAAGGCTTAATTGAAGATGTTAGATTTAAGCAATTATTTCAGATACCATTACTAGCAGAATACTACTCTAACAATTTATGTTAATTTGTCATAGTGCTTTGACATCCTTGGGTGTTGTTTTTTTCAGTTTGTTTGAGTGTCTTACAGATGATTGTGCTGTGTTTCCAGGATGCCATCCATAATCAATAGGGTGATTAAAAAAAAATAGTCTGTATATGCTCAAATGGCATACATACTTATAATACCTTTATATCAAATGTACAGTGAAAATGCACATATACATATACACATATATATGCAAAAATATGTTCTCAGAATTAGTATCTCACCCCTGGAAGTTGTTCTATTCAGGTTTAATTCAGCTAAGATGGAGTCATTGGTCTCTGAAACTAAAATAGTGTCACACTCTTGGCCTGCAGATGTATGGAGATTGTAACATCCTTTTGTAGGATTCTGTAATACACAAAGACACGGAGGTTTTATAGTCTAAAAATTTCTATTTATTGCAGATCACCACAAATCACCATTAGCAAGTATGTTATGATTAGCAAGGTGAATATTTATAGATAGATAATAAGCTATGCAGATATTAACAAGAAGCAAATATATGTGTGCTAAATATTAAGATTACATCACTGATTAACAGTAGCAACATTTGGGGGGTAGAGGCAATTAGAGGTAGTAAAATCACTAATAAAGCAGGAAATATAGGTTAGTATAGGTTCAACAAACTTGTCAGTAACACGATGGCGGTGAATATACTTGTGGATTACACATTTATCTATATTGTAACAGCACAGTTATACTGTACACTATAACCTACACTTATGGTATGTTATACTTACCAAAAAAGTACTTATGACAGATCATATACATATATATATATATACATATATGCATAAAATCATCAGTACCAAATGCATCAAACAGATCCCAGAAAGGACATCAAAATTATACCAGCCTCAAAGGTCAAATTGAGAAAGCTAATCTCAGAAGAGACTGATCACCACCAGAAATGGGCCCACAAAAGCGGTCCAAAGTAATGGACAGTCTCACTTTCAATGCTGATCCATGCCACAGGGTGTGGAGTGTCACAGAGTTGAGAAGGCAGTCCAAGAGTTAAGAGTCAACCCAATGGTCCAGCGAAACTTCAGCCTGTTCAGAATAAGAAAGAAGTGCAGCACTTGAGGAGGGAAATAGGTGAAGATGGAAGAGAGGGAGAGAGAGAGGGAGAGGGAGAGGGAGAGGGAGAGGGAGGTTCAGAATAAGAAAGAAGTGCAGCACTTGAGGAGGGAAATAGGTGA